>CM056718.1:69893157-70216663 GCA_029844215.1 Przewalskia tangutica | reverse complement strand
CCCTTGGTAGAAAAGTTGCCTTCTTGTATTGTTATAATGCCCAAATACCACTAGCCCAGAATACCTTAGTACTTAGTAGAAGTTGTGAAGAACTTCTAAGGTTTCTTGGAGCATACAACTTAGGAGCAAAACCTTGCTCAGTGCGACTTTTCTAGGATATTATTGGGCCTACAGGGTAACTAATCCTAACCCTCTTTTGAATTAGAGAATACTTCTTGTTGTAGTATAAGTATAAGTATAAATACTTAGAAGAATATTCTGAGAATAGAATTGAAGTATTATCACGATGAAGGGTTTAAAGAAGAATAAATGAACTATGCTTATATGGAATTTATTTTCTGATGAACTTGAGTAGCTCAGGGTAGGGAAGTCGCCCAATTTTAAGTAGGATATAGAACCCTACATTTATTTGTTTTCAAAGTAGTACGAGCGTTGATAGGCGTGTCGACTATTATAAGTGACTCTCTGCTGCGCGACATATTCAACTTGGCGGTGGTTTTATTTGAGAAGGTATGTGATTCTTCCTAAAGCATGATATTTTACAATATATATGATGCGGTAGGCGTCGTGTGTTAACTGAATAATAACTACGGCAATGTCTTTGACTTAAGCTTTGAATAATACTTACGGCAATGCCTGTGGCTTAAGCTTTGAATAACTACTGTGATGCCTGTGGCTTAAGCTGAATAATAAAGATCACGAAAGCATTTCAAAGAATCTTGAATCATTTTTAGCAGAAGAGAACTAATTGGTTTTTAAGCGAAGCTTAAAGTTATCTAGCTTTATGGGAAGTTAAGTATAACGGCTTAAGATTGATAAAAGAAGCAGTTTGCCTATGTGTTTATAACGGACTTATATTGAATTGTGAAAAGAATAATAAGATGGTTTGATAAGTAGACATGATATGATGCTATGTGTGTTAGTGTCTTGTAACGTTTGTGTAAAAAGTATTCTTGTTGTGCTTATGTTGTTTAACGATAATTTATTAGGTTAGTGTAACATCATCGCCTCTTGACATGTCACAGGGGTTAAGGCGCCTCCGTCACGGGGTAGACTCGGTGATGCAGGACCGTGGTTGAGGAATACCTGCATGCGGGTCAAGGGACCTATCGCGCTCTGGGAGTTCGGGTTGGTGTGCGGGGTTATACCTCATGCGGTCATGTGGCGTGCGGACTCTGAGTCGGGGCGATGCGGTAGCTACCTGCGATGCGGGGTTATATACCCTATGCGCGCTATGTGATTGGCCTATGCGGACTACGGGAGTCGAGATTAGGCTTGCATGGTGATACTCACGGGCGGTGGCCTGCCCGATCATTCGCGGCCTAGAAAAGACTATTCTGATTTACCTATTCTTTGCTCTTGTTTGTGATGTGGCCTTATATGCGGTTTCCTTAGTTGTTTCATACATCTTTCATGCTGTTTTTAAAATGATATGTTTCATTTAAGTATTTTCTGATTTCATATACTTAGTACTGTTATGCTTGACCTCCTTGGGCTGCGTTCATCTGTACCGAGAGTAAGGGTAGCAGTGCTAGATCCACGTGCTTAGGATCTACGTTGGTGTCGGGAGCTCCGTCTTTTAGGAGGCTCTGCTTTTGGGTATGATCTCACTGTTGTAGATAGTTTTATCTGATCGAGGGTATGGCGGGCCCTGTCGCCATAGTTATATATTTCCTTAGAGGATTTGTAGTCATGTTTATGCGATTAGCCGGATGTAGCGCTAAACCGTATTTATATATATATCTTAGAAAGCGTGTTTTCTCACGTAAGCGTATGCTTATTTTATAAAGCTGTTTCATGTCTTGCTTTATATTCCGTGATTACTCGATGTATGACTACTTGGGTGCCGGTAAGCACGATCACGAACCGGAATGGGTGCGTGACAAGTAGTATCGAGGCGATTAATCCTCGGAAAGTGTCTGACCGTATCTAATAAATCTTGATTATCGGTGTGTTGTGCACATCCAATGTCGAGAGCTATAGGATATTTAGGATTGGTTTCTATTCTTCTGGCTACGAGATCGTGCTTTAGAGAGTGTGTTTAAGTGGACCGCTTAACGTATTCCTTGTTATGCATGATTATGCCTCGCGTAAGGCAACCGGGCCCCGAAGGGCAAGCGGCGGAGGCTGTAGCGGAGACACCAGTCACGAGGCTCGAGCCGGTCTATACGAGGCGGCGAGTTACATGGCGCCGCCCGGCCAGCGAGACCACAGTGCCGCGCCTCACATCCGCGGCTGGGGCGGAGGTTGGGAGTACAAGAGATAGCCCGGCTATTGGCTAAAGTTGTGGCAGATCTGAGAGAGGCTGGATCACGGCGATTCAGTTCAGCTCGATCGCGCGTAGTGCAGAGGCGAGATAGTTTGAGACTCTGAGATTTCTTGAGTTGTAGCACTTGAGTTTCTGGGTCGGCGGAGGATGATCCGCGAGAGTTCATTAATCGGCTCTGAGAGGATCGTAGGGTGATCGAGGCCTCGAGGCGAGTCGTGACGCCGGTTCGCGTCGGCTGCGTGATACCCGCGATCGATTGGTTTGATTCGTAGGAGTTATCGGGAAACGCAGCGTCCCAGTGCAGGATGAGTTCTCGGAGGCTTTCCTCACTGACTTCTTGCCTCGCGCGAGGAGGCGCGGGTGATAGATTTTTCTTCTGAGGCGAGAGAGGGCCCTTGTCGAGAGTACAATGTCGAGTTTGATTCATTGGCTCCGATATGTCGACATTAGTAGCGATTATGGAGGATAGGGTGCCATTCGTCGCGGGCTAGATGACTATATGGTGAGTCGTATGCGGGTGTTTCTCTTTAGCGGTATGGACATTACGCGTGCGAGCTCATGCTCTTGGATGTGAGGCGTAGAGATCGCGGGTTGTGACGGCGAGAAGCGGGGCGGCGAGTCGTTTGGTGGCTATCGTGGTGGCGGCCTCGGCGGCGATCTGGATTTGCACCACGGCCGGCTGAGCACTCTGCACCGTCCTCGGCCTGGCCAGATATTCGGCGGACCGGGGCGGGACTTGAGCATCGGGCGGCGAGAGGTTACGGCGTCGGGACCACCCGCACCGGTGTGGCGATGTGGTAGATCCGCCGGGAGTTGTGATGCGGGAGTTTGTTTGATTGTAGCGGCGGGGTCACTATCACGGCTTGTCAGACGAGCGTCTTGATGGTAAGTCGACCTACGAGTTCTTTGGCGGTCTTGCGTCTCCTACGATTTACTGCGCCCGGAGAGGGTACTCGTGGGTCAGCAGTCGCGGAGTCGTGGCTCGAGTCGATTCAGCGGTCCTCGAACGCATTTATGCTTTGTCGGTAAGCGAGATCGGAGGCCTCGCTGATGTCGTCGGGTACCTTATCGATTTAGGTTTGATGTATGCTTTGATAGATCGGGTTACACTCTGTCTATATATCTCCACTTGTTGCTAGTAGGATAGGGATAGAGCACGAGTCCATAGACCACTTCGAGGTAGCTACGCGATGGGTGATTCGGTGGTAGCTCGGCGGGTATATAGAGCTTGTCTGTGACCGTTCTGATCGTCGGACCTGGCGGAGCTTGATAGAGTTGGAGATGATTGACTTGGCGTGATCATGGGGATGGATTGGCTGGCTTGCGCTACGCCAATATGAAGAGAGAGAAGTAATGCAGTTCCGATTTCTGAGGCCGGTTGTTGAGTGGGAGAACGCGGTATCGTAGAGGTAGGTTTATTTCCTACCTCGAAGCTAGGAAGATGGTACATAAGGGTATATCTACCATCGTTCGGGTGTTTGATCTTGAAGGCTGCGGTACCAGATTTTCGTCGATTCGGTGGTGAGAGAGTTCCCAGACGTGTTTCAGACGACCTCCGGGTATACCTCACGAGAGGAGATTGAGTTTTGTATTGACATATTGCGGACACTCGGCTATTTCCATTCGCCATACGAATGCTTTGCGAGTTGAGAGAGTTGAAGGATCGGCTTAGAGATTTCTTTGGAGAAGGGCTTACATCAGGCCTAGTGTTTCTCCACAGGGAAGCGCGGTGTGTTCGTGAAGAAGAAGGGCGGGGCGGCTGCGCATGTGTGTTGATTCTGACGGTGAACATGGTGACCATTAAAACAGATACCGCTTCCGGGATTGATGATTTGTTCGACCGGATTGCGAGTGCGAGATGTTTCTCAGATTGATCTGCGATCGGGCTATCATCAGTGCGAGTCGAGAGAGGTGGATGTCCACTAGGGTGTATTAGGACGATGCGGGCATTATGAGTTGGTCATGTCTTTTGGGTTGACGATGCTCGTGGTATTCATGGATTTGATGAGCGAGTGTTCAAACCATTTTGGACACGTTGTGATAGTGTTCATTGATGATATCTTGGTTTATTCGCTCGGGCGAGGAGCATGCGGGCATTTGAGGTGTCTTGTGATTCTCGAGACGGCGGTTATGCGCCAAGTTTTCCAAATGTGAGTTTTGGTTGGCTTGATGGCGTTTCTTGGGCATATTATGAGTGATGGCATTCAGTGAATACGGCGAATCGAAGCGATCGGATGCCAGCCTGAACTCTTACTCAAGCGAGAGGTTCGCGATTTTACGGGCCTTGCGAGGATATTATCGGTTCGTGGAGAAGTTTGCTTCTATCTGCACCGTTGACTGGTGACTCGAAAGGCCCAGTTTGATGGTGATGCTTGTGGCGGGGTTTCGATTCTTTGAAAGAGGCGGCGTAGCCCGTTCTTACTCTTCGGAGGTCGGATGGTTATATCGTGTATTGTGATCGTCGGGCATCGGGTTGGGATGTGTGTTGATGCGGCATGGCGGGGTTATAGCATATCGTCGGCGGTGAAGAAACACGAGGAACTACCCGTGTGATTTGGGTTAGCGGTGTGATTTGCGCTTTGAAGATGGAGGCACTATTTGTATGGGGTTCACGTGGATATTTTACAGACCACAGAGCCTCGGTATATCTTGACGGAGGAGGTGAACTTCGGCGAGAGGCGGTGGTTAGAGTTGCTTAAGGATTACGATGTTGATATCATGTACCACGGGGAAGGCGATGTTGTGGCGGATGCTCTCGATCGTAGGTCGATAGAACTATCGGATGTGCGGCTAGAGAGGAGGGACATGGTTCGTGATTTGCATCGATTCGCGAGCCTTGGTGTCCGTTTGATTGATTACGATAGCGATGGGGTTAGAGTTCGTGAGGTTGCAAGTCTTCCATCGTTGAGGAGGTGAAGAAGCGATTCGAGGATCGGCTTTGATTCGATATCGTGATCTGACTCTTACGTGAGGCAAGGGTCCTTTTGAGTAGCACGATGGGGTGCTAAGGTTTGGCGGTGTGTGTTCGGATGTTTGAGGACTTGTGATTCTTGGGGAAGCGCGGCGCGCGTTACTCTATCCATCGAGTCGACGAAGATGTACCACGACGCTTAGATGCATGTATTGGTGGGATGGCTTGAAGAGGGCGTTGCGAGTTAAGTAGCTCGGTGCGTGTTGTCGGCGGTGAAGGTAGAGCACGAGGCACAGTGGTTTATTCTGACGATTGAGATCGGCACGGAAGTGGGAGGTAATCAGCATGGACTTCATCGCGGGATTACCTCGAACTCGGAGGAGACATGATTCTATATGGGTTATCGTCGGTGTGAAATCAGCCAGCTTTCTTCCGTCGGGGCGACTTTCGGTGAGGATTATGCGGACTTTACATCAGAGATCGTCGGTGCGTGGAGTCCTGCCGATCATATCGGGCGAGAGCCCGGTTCTGGCTAACCACGGAGTCGCTTCGAGAGGGTTTAGGGGCCTTGGTGAGCACAATCTGCATTTCATCCTGACAGAGCGGACGAGGCGAGCGCCTTATCGGACTGCTTGAGGATATCTGCGAGCTGTGTTATTGACCGATGGTAGTTGGGAGGATCATTTGCCTCTAGTTGAGTTCGCGTATAATAATACCTACCACTCAGGTATTGGATGGCGCCTTATGAGGCCTTGTATGGGAGGAAGTGCGGATCGCCTATAGGTTGGTTCGATGTGGGCGAGTGCGGCTAGTGGGACGGTTGATACGTGACGATGGATAAGGTGAAGCTTATCAAGGCGGCTATTGTGACTCAGTCGGCCAGTCGTATCACGGATCATCGTCGTCGGCATCTTGAGTTCGAGGTTCATGATTGGGTCTTCCTAAAGGTGTCACCCATGAAGGGTGTGATGAGATTCGGGAAGAAGAAAGCTTCGGCCAGTACATTGGGCGTTTGATTGTCGCGAGGTAGGCAAGGTTGCCTATGAGTTGAATCTGCCGTCCGTCTGGGCGGTGCATCGATTTTCACGTATCTATCTTTGAGGAGATGTATCGGGGATCCATCTAGGGTACACGTTGGCGATGTCGGTGGCCAGGGGTTATCGTATGAGGAGATTCCGTAGCGATAGTCGATCGTCGGAGTTAGGCGTCTGCGGACGAGGATGTGGCTTAGTCAAAGTCTTGTGGCGGAGCGAGCTCGAGGAGGAGATGGCGTGGGAAGCCGAGGAGGACATGAGGCGAAGTATCTACTTATTCCGCGCCTCGGGTAATTCACTTTCCTCTTGTAAATTTTAGTTATCGTTTACGCCTAAGTGTTGTTACGTGGCCGTGTGTGGCATTTGCAGTTGTTTAAGTCATGAAGAATCTTATCGTTAAGCTGTCTTGGGAAGGAACATTGGGACGAATGTTTCTAAGGAGGAGAATGTTATACCAGTATTTCGGAGTATGCGTGAGGAATACGTCTGAAAGTCTAGCCTTAAAGTTTAGGCAAAGCGTTTTTATTTGTGCCTGACTCGCTAAAAGAATCGTTTTTCAGGCGAAGCGTTTCCACGACTTTCGTAGGGTAAATTCGGCTATGCCATTTCTAATTTTGCGGATTTTTAGAGAGGCGAAACATTTTGGACCAGCGGGAGGCGACACTTGGCACCCTCGATTTGTGGACTTGAAATCGTCCGTTTGGGCCAATTGGAATCTGTAGCACGTTTTTGTGCCTTGTGCACAAGTCAATGAGTTGGTAGGATATTTGTGTGGAGTAAATCTTCACCCTACACTTGCCTTGCACTTGTCTTAATATTGGCCCTTGGTTGGCCACTTCCCGACCTATAAATACCCCAGAGATGAAGAGTTCTTCGTCCACAAATCTTTCAAGTCTTGAAAATCCTCTCCTCTCCCTTTGTAGCCTTTTACCGTCCAAACACCTCCCCTCCCTTGTGAAGGCCCTTGGCGAATACCCTCCCTAGCCTAGTAGTTTGGCGAGGCCCCACAAGCCTAGCCAAAACCTACCCACTCAGTAGAAAAGTTGCCTTCTTGTATTGTTATAATGCCCAAAATACCTAGCCCAAATACCTTAGTACTTAGTAGAAGTTGTGAAGAACTTCTAAGGTTTCCATGGAGCATACAACTTAGGAGCAAAACCTTGCTCGGTGCGACTTTCTAGGATATTATTGGGCTTACAGTAACTAATCCTAACCCTCTTTTGAATTAGAGAATACTTCTTTGTAGTATAAGTATAAGTATAAATACTTAGAAGAATATTGCGAATAGAATTGAGCTTATCACGATGAAGGGTTTAAAGAAGAATAAATGAACTATGCTTATATAGAATTTGTTTTCTGATAGACTTGAGTAGCTAGGGTAGGGAAGTCTTGCGCGATTTTAGTAGGATATAGAACCCTCTGTTTAGATTTGTTTTCAAAGTAGTGCGAGCGTTGATAGGCGTGTCGACTATTATAAGTGACTCTCTGCGCGACATATTCAACTTGGCGGTGGTTTTATTTGAGAAGGTATGTGATTCTTCCTAAAGCATGATATTTTACAATATATGATGCGGTGAGCGTCGTGTGTTAGCTGAATAATAACTACGGCAATGTCTTTGACTTAAGCTGAATAATACTTACGGCAATGCCTGGCAAGCTTTGAATAACAACTACAGCGATGC
Organism: Przewalskia tangutica; assembly: GCA_029844215.1. Classification (NCBI taxonomy): domain Eukaryota; kingdom Viridiplantae; phylum Streptophyta; class Magnoliopsida; order Solanales; family Solanaceae; genus Przewalskia; species Przewalskia tangutica. The sequence continues at coordinate 70,208,767 of CM056718.1, read as the reverse complement.
CTCACGGCTTAAGCACGAATAATAAAGATGAAAGCATTTCAAAGAATCTTGAATCATTTTTATGAAGAGAACTAATTGGTTTTTAAGCGAAGCTTAAGAGTTATACTAGCTTTATGGGAAGTTAAGTATAACCACTTAAGATTGATAAAAAAGCAGTTTGCCTATGTGTTTATAACGGACTTATATTGAATTGTGAAAAGAATAATAAGATGGTTTGATAAGTAGACATGATATGATGCTATGTGTGTTAGTGTCATAGCGTTTGTGTAAAAAGTATTCTTGTTGTGCTTATGTTGTTTAACGATAAGCATTAGGTTAGTGTAACATCACTCGCCTCTTGACATATTGCAGGGGTTAGGCGCCTCCGTGCGGGGTAGACTCGGTGATGCAGGACCGTGATTGAGAATACCTCATGCGGGTCGAAGGGACCTATGCGGAGCTACGGGAGTTCGAGGTTAGTGTGCGGGGTTATACCTCATGCGATGCATGTGGCCGTGCGGACTACGAGTCGGGGCGATGCAGGAGTAGCTACCCTCGATGCGGGGTTATATACCTATGCGGCGCCTATGTGATTGGCCTATGCGGACTACGAGTCGAGTTAGGCTTGCGTGGTGATCTACGGGCGATGGCCTGCTTGATCATTTGCGGCCTAGAAAAGACACATTCTGATTTACCTATTCTTTGCTCTTGTTTGTGATGTGTATATGCGGTTTCCTTGGTTGTTTCATACATCTTTGCAAAGCGTTTTTAAAATGATATGTTTCATTTAAGTATTTTCTGATTTCATATACTTAGTACTGTTGTCTTGACCTCGCCCGAGGCTGCGTTCATCTGCGAGTAAGGGTAGCAGTGCTAGATCCACGTTCTTAGGATCTACGTTGGTGTCGGGAGCTCCGTCTTTTAGGAGGCTCTACTTTTTAGGTATGATCTCCTGTTGTAGATAGTTTTATCTGATCGAGGTATGGCGGGCCACTGTCGCCATAGTTGTATATTTCCTTAAGTGCAGTCATGTTATGCGATGTCGGATATAGCTGCTAAACCATGTTTATATATATATCTTAGAAAGCGATGTTTTCTCACATAAAGCGTGTCTTATTTTATAAAGCTGTTTCATGTCTTGCTTTATATTCCGTGATTACTCGATGTATGACTACTTGAGTGCCGGTAAGCACGATCCACGGGCCGGAATGGGTCGTGACAATCGTTATACCCTGTTTAGTGGATTTGCTACCCGTGATGCGAGGAATACCTCATGCGAGTCCTTATGGGCTTATGCGGGTGAAATAGTCCCGTGCGGTAGTCTGACCTATCACGAGAATACCTAAATGCGGGTCCGCGACATATGCGGGTGAAATAGTCGAGTAGGATTGCTTAATGATCTGCGGCGGGTGGTCATATCACGACGAACCGGGCGTGTTGGTGCCTTACCGGGCACCTGGTGATCTGACATCGGAGAAAACGTGAAATAAAAACTTAAACATGCAAAATAGACATGGATCTTGATGAAATAAAATAGGCCCGACCAAAGCGGTTGCCTTTCAACATATATATATAAAGACATTTGAGCGATTACAATCCTTACAACCGTACCCCTGGCGATTACTCTGGACCTCTAAGATTTATCTGACAACTACTGACGGCGGGCCGCCGTACCTGAGCGTACAAGAACTACGGACTCGGGGTAGCATGCAAAGATAAGCCTCGGCGGGCGGGCTTTAGCAGCTGAAATGAGATCTAGCGAGGATCGGCGGTATGTCTTACACTGCGGCGTGAGCGGCCGAGGAGAGTCGATCAAGTACCAAGTATGTGAAGCGCAAAATGCGTAAATGAAATCATAATAGTCTATAAGCGGGAAGCGGTATGATAGCAAACTACGATACCGCGCGCATGATTATATCAATTGGTCTCGCGCCCGCATCGATCACGCGTGGAGTACGCCCGCCTGCTGGCGATGCGATGATATGATAACAACAAGATAGCAATCAAATGGAGCATACGCGTGCGCTACGCATCGTGTCGGTATGTCGAAGGAACAAATAAGACAACATTCCAAATGGAAGCATGCGTGCGCTACGCGTCGTGTCGATGGAGTCGAAGGAAAGCGATAAGCGGCATTCCAAATGGAAGCATGCGTGCGCTACGCGTCGTATCGATATGTCCAAGAAACAATAAGACAACAAGCGGTAATCAAAGTGGAAGCATGCCGTGCGCTACGCGTGTCGATATGTCAGCGATTAACAAAGTAACACTATCAGCGAGGCGTGCGTGGAATTTATCCAAATCGCTGGTCACGCCCAGTAAGTTCTCGACAAGTCAGCGACCCATTGAGGCAGCGGTAGTATAGAAACACAATTCTTGCACAACAAAGGCTATCACGACAAGCGTAGGCAAGTTTCTGGCAACAAGCATGGCGAGTTTCAACAACAAGCATGGCGAGTTTCACAACAACAAGCGTAGGCAAGTTTCACGACAAGCGTAAGCAAGTTTATACCTGACTTCGAAGTACTTTCATTTTATGCCCAGTCAGGGTTTAACTCTAAAGTACTACGTCGTTAAATTCCTTTTAAAGAGATATATTCCTTTTATAAAAGTCACTCGATACGTAGTATAAAAATAGAGTGACTTATATCTTTAAGTAAACCAAAACAACTTCCATACTTTCCTTTTAAAACCAAATTAAAGCGACACCATGCCTTCTTTTTGACAAAACCCTTCTCTTTTAAAGTCAAGTTACCACATTAAAACCAATGATAAAACCTTTCTTTTGTTTTCATAAGGTCGTTATAACCAACTTCCGTAAAATTATAACACCTTATGTTTATCATTTAAGATAACCTGATGCCTTTCTTTTCCCTAAAGTCGGTTGCCTAATTTGATTACACAAGTCTCTTTTTGAAAAGTTTCATAGTTGATACCTTAATCTCTTTTAAAACAATTGAGTAACATATGCCATGGCGAAGTAGGTTATTCTTGTTCATAATCAATCTTATTAAGCGACCGTGATCTAGAAAATGTAATATCATTTTGTCGTCTTAAACACATGCGGATGGAGGTTTCTCTTGGTTTTAATAATACTTAATTATTCAATACATTTTCCTTTATTTCTTGCGATGGTGGTTTGTCGATACGTTACGATTTCGAAATCGATAAAACATTATTCTTTTCAAAAGCCAAGTACTCATTACTGCGAATGAGGTTTCTGCAAACATCCGTATTAAGTCAAGTCTCTTATCTTTTAAGAATAAGTCTCTTAACTTCTAAACCATTAAACCATTCTTTTATCTCTCTTAGGCGTTACACCTAACCATAAAGTGGTATAACTTTTATGTTTTCAAACCAAGTATACTTCTTTCAAAAAGGTTTCTTAATCTTTTAGAATACTTGAGTCTTTTACATCAAGTCGGTTATAAGTCAAATCGGTTATCTTTTAAAAACAAAGCATTTCTCATTTACATAAATTTATTATAACGACTTCCCGTAGCGTTATAACACTTTATGTATCACGACCACAGGGCGTGGTAGTGCCTTCTAGGGAACAGTAGTCATACATCGAGTAACGTGGAAATATAAAACAAGGCGAAACATAGTAAAAGCGAAGCGGTTTATCGATGAAAAGCTTGCCTTACGGCATAATATAAATAACTTCGAGTTTTGCGATTCATCCCATGTACAATAGTACTACTGGACCTCTGGAAGTAAACAACTATGGCGGGACGGGGCCATACCTGGCTGTACAAAACTATCTGTCTGAGGAGATCATACCCAGTAGAGCCTCGGAGAAGATGGAGCTCACGACACAGCGCGAAGATCAAGGATGTGGATCAGCACGTCTTTCCTTTACTGCGGCATGAGCGGCCCAGAAAGTCGATCTACAATTGCAGTATGTGAAACTATAAAGCGAAAGCGAAATCAAAGTATTTAAAACCTTTTCACAAATACAATCAGTTCAATTGCACATAGTGCGCATCCACAACAACCAACGAAAAGCATAGCGGTATTCTAGCGCGAATGATCGAAGCAAGGCGATCGCCCGTAGTATCGTGCGTGCCTAGTCACGGACTTCCGATCCATGTCGCGCCTGGACCGTAGGTATTCCTCGCATCGAGGGCAGACCCCGGCATCCGCTGGGCTCGCGGCGCGTAGCCTCAAAGGCCGCGTAGTCTCAGCGGACGCGTAGAGAATCCGCGTCGGGCTAAACACCGGAATGATCAATCACGGAGCATCTGGCTGCTCGCGTAGTCTCGCGAACCGCATGGCGTATAGGCGCGTCAAGATGAGCCCGGTATAACGATCGAGGGTAGGTGATCTGATAGCGATCACGGACTTACCAGGTTAGCAGCGTAAGCCGCAAGAATGACCCTTACGGTATTTCAGACACTAACCGGTAGCGTCGTAATATGTCTACTTATCACACAAATCTTACTACATCGCGAAATCAATACAAGGCTTTTATAAACAAGCGATGCTTGATTCCTTTTTATCTTTCTTAAGTTGTTATACCTAACTTCCGTAAAGCTAGTATAACTCTTAGCTTTTGTTTAAAACCAAATATTTATCTTACATTAAAAAATGATTCGATATTCTTTTGAAATGCTTCCGATTCTTTGTTATTGGGCTTAAGCGTGAGGCATTCGTAAGTATTAATCGAGCTTAAGCGTGGCGTACCATAAGTATTATTGCTTAAGTCAAAGACATTGCCGTAGTTATTATCGATTAACACGTATGCGTCTGTACTATATATTGTAAAATATCATGCTTTAGGAAGAATCACGCCATACCGTGAAAACCACTGCGAGTTGAATATGTCGAGAGAAATCGACTATAATAGTCGCGGCGTACATCAAAGACTACGAAGGTCATTCTAAGCAGAGGGTTCACGATTCTGGTAAGTTGGCGACTTCCCTGCGGTGAGCTATATAAGTCTCTGCGAGCTTGATCCTATGTAAGTGCGGTTTGATTATTCTTCTTTTAAACCGCCCTGCTGATACTTGATTCAATTCGATACGTGATATTCTTACAAGTATTATACTTATTCTTATACTACTCAGGTAAGTATTCTACAATTCAAAGAGGGTTAGGATTTGTTACCTCGGTATTGATAATATCCTAGATAAAGTCGGCGCTGAGCAAGGTTTAGCTCTAAGTTATGCGCTCCGTAGCACGAAACCTTAGAAGTTCTTCGACTTCTACAAAGGACTAAGGGATTTGGGCTAGGGTATTTTGGGCATTATAACAATGCTAGAAGACAACTTTTCTACGAGGAGGGGGTAGATTTCGGCTAGGCTAGGGGGTAGGCCTCGGCCAAACTCACTCGAGGGAGAGGTGTTGGGCGAAGGCTAAGGGAGAGGAGAGGATTTTTAGACTTGGAAGATAACTTTGTGGATGAAGAACTCTTCATGCTTTAAGAAGTATTTATAGGTCAAGTGGCCAGCATGGCGAAGATTAAGACAAGTGCAAGGCAAGTGTAGGGTGAAGATTTACTCGCGCAAATATCCTACCAACTCCTTGGCTTGTGCCTGAGGCACAAAAAGCGTGCGCCATCTCGATTTCGTCGATGGGCGATTGAGTCCATCGATGGGAGGTGTCGAGTGTCGCCCTCCGTTGGTCCAAAATGTTTAGTCTCTCGGAAAAATCCGCCATAAAATTAGTAATGGCATGGCGGAATTTTCCTACGGTGTGGAAACGTTTCGTCGGAAAGCGATTCTTTTAGTGAGTTGTGTACAAAAAAAAACGTCCAAGGCTAACTTTAAGGCCAAACTTTTTGTACGTATTCCCTTACGTACATACTCTGGAAATACGGGGTATAACATTATGTTTAAAGACAATCAAATACATTTAACACATGTACGTCTACCGTACTACATAGTTATACACATATCATGCTAGAACAGATAGGAAGAGGTTCACATACCTCGCGACGATTATCGACTAATAGCAAAACGCTCCAAGTACCTCAAGCGAAGTCGGCTACTCTAGCCAAGCGGATCACTCCACGTAGTACTTTAACCTATAGAGGCCCTGAGCGCCTATTAATATCTTTAGATCGGCGTGAAAATTCTAGAGAAAATTAGCGACACCTCCCACATGTGGCGTAATTCTCTCTACATCAGGCGGCTAGGCCAAGGGGATTACGTTAGGGCGTGTACAATTCTCTTCCACGGTAATGCTTCTCTGAAGTCTATGTCTGATCTAAGTAATTCTGATTCGATTCTTCTTAAAGTTCGAGCTTAAATCGCGAAGACATTCTGTAAGTATTGTCGATTATATATATAGTATACTTCAAATATATATTCCAACAACATGTAATTTCCAATTCTGATAGAAGGTCAAGTGTTTACCTCGATAAGCCCAAAATTATCAGAGTTTAAATGTCGATCTGAGCAAGGTTTAGCTCTGCAGGAGTGCTCGATCCGCTCCAAACAACCGCCAGAAGTTCTGCATGACTTAACCTTCGGCCACCGACTATGAAGGTTTTCCTTAGGGTTTCGTTTTGTGGCTAAAGGAAAGTATACTAGTATTTATGGGCTTTTTGGTATAGAGGTAACCTTGGGAATACAAGGTATTTAGGCCAGGTATTTGGGCGTTACACGAATACTAGGAGAGTATTTCTATACCTGACAAAGGGGTATTATCTGAAAACAACTAGGCTAGGGTGCACCTCGGCGAAGGCTTATGAGGGAGGGTGTGGTGGCTCTCGGCCAAGCACCTAGGAGGGAGGGACGAAAAGCTCATGCTAAGGGGAGGATTTTACACTTAGAAAATATTTTGGATGAAGAAGTTCATCAACGTAGAGGTATTTATAGGTCAGAAATGGCGAACCAATGGCGAAGATTCATCAGTGTTAAGCGAGTGTAGGGCTAGGATTAAGCCATGTGCACTTATCCGTCTACCACGCGACACAAAATATCTACCAACTTCATGCCATCTTTCCGTCAAATTGCGTCCAAGCCTTCGATGTGAGGTGACATGTCGCCTCGTTGATCAAAATGTTCGTCTCTCGGAAAAATCATAAAATTATAAATGACATGGCGAATTTTCCCGCGAAGTTAGTAAAGCGTTTAGTCGAAAACGATTCTTTTTGGCACTTGTGCCCAAATTTGAAACTAGCCAACTTTAAGGCTCAAATTATATCTGGGCGCCCTCGTACATACTCTGGAAATACGGGTATAACATTCTCCCCTCGCCGAAACATGCGTCGAATGTTTCATACCAGTGGATTCGAAGAAGATCTTAACAAGTTGCGGCGCCACGCTGTACGAACTAACCTGCGTTCTCTTCGCCCTTACTCGTCGTGCCTCGCCGAATACTTGAACTCTTCTAGTATCGCACCATACTTGATCATTGCTTGATTTCCAATGCTTTGGGTCACGACCTCGAGCTTGGTCATCTTATTAGTCTCGATCTTCCCAGGATATTCCGGCCTTCGCGAACCGATTACGGTGAACATATCCACAAACTCATCACGATGGTCATCTAAACTTGGGCCTAGCACCCTCGTGACCCTACCACTGGCGGGACCACGAGGCGGCCTACGCCGAAGCAGTAGCGGGTTGGCCGCGGCATGTGACCCGACCAGCAGCGCGTGAGCTCTTGTTTAGATCCGGAACAATCTTACCTCTGGTCATGAAAGCTACACTTCCATTTCAGCTACCCGAGGACTTATCACCTGATACATTAGGCATAATATGCGCTCAGGCAAGGATCAACTTGCAAAAAACTTGTACTCAGGCGGCGCACCTCTAGGTCTCATTGTAATATTCTAAGGTTAATCATTTTCTCACCCCAGGCTTACCACTTTTCACTAAGCATGTTTCTAAGTCACATTTTAGCACAAAGCTATCAGAACATAACATAACACATTATCATAACATACAAAACTCTAGATGGTTAAGGATATACGAAAATAGGCGGTTGAAGGGCCAGCTAAAGCTAGGAACTTCGCGCGACCTCTGTGGCTGCACGTGCGAACATCTGCTGGCTATGGAAGGTGAAGAACCCAGACGGCCGTAATGTCTGTGCTATCCTACCAGTGCTATCACTGGTGGACGATTTCTCCCAAAATGGCCTGTTGTCGCATGTAAAACAAACTCGGACTAGCCACGACAACATCACGACGTTCGGGGCGTGGTAGTGCCTACCGGGCACCTGGTGATCTGACATCAGTGTCAGCGAACATAAAACACATCATGAAACAAATGAAGTATAAGCGATGTCGAGAAAACTTGTCTTACGGCGTATATATAAATAACAACTTTTTCCAACATGAGCAGTTTAATCCTTTTTACAAACCACCTTGTGATCTTCTGACCTACAGAAATGATCGACAACAATGGCGGGACGGGGCCACGCCGTACCACGAATGTAAATACCTACAACGAGGACTATACGGCTGATAAGCCTCGGAGAAGCGGAGCTTTCAGCAATATTTGGCTTGACCACTAGGCGAGGATCGATGGCGGTGTACCTTCTGCGGCATGAGCGCCCCGAAGAGGTCGATACGAATTGCAGTATGTGAAACTAAAAATAAATCGTAAATGAAATCATAGTAGTCTATACAAAGCGGGAGACATGTATGATAGCAAATTCAGTTCCTGATAAATAAGCAATCGTATGTCGGACTCGCCTCAGTCGTCACTCAAATTTAACAATGGGTCTCACGCCGCGACATCAATCGTGCGTGGAACACGTTCCTCGCTGCCAGCGATCTATGATATGAAAGCACCAGGAACACGTGAACACGAGTCCGCTGTGTTATAATAAAGCTATGCGGGTAAATGCGAAGGCATGGCCAGCTACTAAAACCAGCGATGCAACAAGTCGTAAAGCGTGTCATGATATCTGTCTAGGCCGTCCGCGTGATGAAAGCCCCGGTCACTTTCGCGCGATATCAAATGTCGCGTCTAGCCACTGGAACTCTCGCGACTCGCGTAGGCCAACCTCGTAGGCGCGTGAGGTATAACCCGCGTCGGTAGCTTCTCCGGCGTCATCACGGACTCGCGATCGCGTAGCCTGAACCGCGTGACCACGGTCGTAAGCTAACTGGAACTCCGTAGTTCGCGTGGATCCACGGACCCGCGTGAGGTATTCTCGAATCATGGTCCCGGACCGCGAGTCTACCCGCGTCGGAGGACAACCTCGGACCTGAGTCAAGGTGGTGGTACACTACTGACATAACGGTGATAGTCAAACAACTTTAAAAAGCGCGATCGAGGAAAACCCTTTACACTAACGTCACGAGATACTAACACGTGGCGTCTAACGTGTTTCTTATCAAATCGACAAGAAAGTATTACAAGGCTATCCTGAGCCAATACAATCAAGTTATTCATACAGTGCTACATTAACAAGTTGAATTATCCGTCCCAAGTATACGTCATTAAATCTTTAAAGATCAGTTCCTTCATAAGTCACCTGATACCGTAGTATAAAATAGAGTGGTATCTTTTAAATAAACCAAAACACTTACCTTTGTAAAATCAAGTATGACGTTATTTTCCAAGCGTCGAGTTTGCTAATTTCAAAAATGCTCAAGTTACTTATTTTAGAAAGGTTTCATAACTCGTAGTCTTAATCTCTTTTAAAACATTTGAGTAACATAAGTCTTATGAGTGAATAGGTTATTCTTGTTTATAATAATCTTACTCTGTGACCGTGACTAGAAAATGTAATATCATTTTGTCTCGTCTTAGTTTCTATGCGGATGGAGGTTTCTACTGGTTTTAATAATACAACTCATTAGTCGATACATTTTCCTTTATTAGCTGCGGTGGTTTGGCGATACGTTACGATTTAGAAATCGTAAAACATTCTTAAGCGGGTATACCTAACTTCCCGTAAAGCTAGTATAACTCTTAAGTTTTCAAAAACAGTATTACTCTCCTTAAGCGATTTATAAATCTTTTGAAATACATCAAGTTCTTTATTATAACAAGCGATTATAATTCCACGTGATTACCTTTTAAAACCACAAAGTATTTTCTTACCTCGTAAATTATTATAACTTGTAAAGCCATTATAACACTTTATGTTTTAAAACAATCAAACCACGATTAACACGTATGCGTCTGTACTACATAGTTCCATGCATATCGTACTAGAAGAGATAGGAAGAGGTTCGCACCTCGCGGCGAGTATCGACAATAAGCAAAATGCTCCAATCTTCAACGCACTGGCCTTTCCACTCGCCGAGTAGAATCGCTACTCTTGTACTTTTAAAAAGGTCACAAGCGTCTATTAACTTCAAACACGAGGTTCCATTTCTCTGAAAATTCGGCGCTCACACATGGCAGCGTAAATCTCTCTCTATCGAAATTCGGCTACCAAGCTTGACGGGGGTTTAAATCTAGCGGCGTATACAATTCTACTCGATAATACTACACAAGTCTTGCAATACGATCCTATGTACATCTGATTCGATTCTTTTCTTTATGCTTGAGGCTTAAGTCAAAGACATTGCGCGATCTAAGCAGTTACATATAGTATGCTTGACTATATATTCTAACAACATGTAATTTCCAATTACAATTAGAGAACAAGATAATTACCTCGATAAGCCCGTAATTCTCTAATATTCGAAGTCGAATACGAATCGGGAATCGATTCCCGTTCGAACACTTTTTCGCCAGCGGAAACTTTTAGTGGAAAAATCACCTCTTTCTTCGCTTTCCAATCTTTACATTATTCTCGTGCGTGCGTCCTCGCATACATACCACGGAATTACGGTATAACATTCTTCCCATAGAAACGTTCGTCGAATGTTCCTTCTAAATCCCCAACATCTGGCTGTGATATAGTCTGCTCATACTTACGGAACAATCCACCTTACGCTTTGGCCATGGAAACACTGCGCAAAACTTACATCCAAGTCCACGAAACACCTCTACATCACCTGAAATCACTTTCTCATGGGTCTAAAATATACTTCGCCGCGCCTGCTTTACAAAGAAAAGATCCATCTATGCTCGCCATACATGCTGCTTCTCTCTTTCTTCGTAGTAGATACCACTTTGTCACTTTGCACAGGCATTAACATACCGGCGACCGACAAATGGTACCACTTTGTCACTTTGTCGCGAGCCTTGCTCGGCGACGACAAATGGTGCAGGAACGCTGCGATCCACGAGGATGTCGTACCTCGAACTCTTTACGTTACGATCTGCTTGGTTCAAACTGGGGTTACTATCCCTAGCGTGGTCATCATTAGCGGGGATACTACGGATGGATCTCGGTACTCTGAACATAACAATCACGAAAGGCCGGACCTTGCCTCTACGTCGGACGGCAAATGCTAACATAGGCAACTGGCCTATTATACTTTGAACTCAAAAAGGCCCAAGTAACTCGGGCTAAGTTTCTGCTTTCCAAAGCTCGTCACGCCTGTCAGGGTGGTACTTTCAAGAAGACCGATCGGCTTTGAACTCTAGCGTCGTCGAGATTATCATACGATTCCTACGAGTGCGAACTTTCTACAGGCGGGGTTACCATTATCCTGATCTGTGGAACAAGCTGAACATTTATGCGAACGCGCGACATTGAACCAATCGGCCGTGACTTTACGCTTCCGCTACAAGGCTTTAAAAGGTGACATCAGAACACTGAAATGGTAGCTTAAACACTCCTCCGGGAGACAATCCAATCCCGACTATCCACGAAATCCAAGCGGCGAGGCGAATGCGGTCGAGACTTACACGAGTTCTTAACCTGCTGGTAAAACTTCCGGAAACAAAAGCGATCGTACCACAGGCTCATTTATGCGCCATAAGGTGAAGGTAGGCACCGTGCAGCCTTACAACGCTACGATAAAATCAACAACTGTAGAGTGAGCGATCGACCAGAAGAACACGGTGTTTGCCCCGTCGGCCGACCAACGGTCGAGCGCGTCCACGAACTTCGTCTGTTGGTTAACTAAACATGGGCTAACACCCTCATGACCCTAACACAGCGGGACGCGCCCGACCCGCGTAAAGCAGTCGCGGGTTGACGCGGCGTTAACTTTGACGACAGCGCATGAAACACTAGTTCTGAAGGAACAATCTCACGAAATCACGTTCAGAAAACCTGGCGGTCTTCTTAGCTCAACTACCCCTGTCGTTCCACACTACTAGGGACTATCCAGCGCATAGCTCGCGTGCGCTATGCCTTACGATAAGGATCAAACATAACACTACACCTTTTCTTGAGATGGCCTGCCTCTAAGGTCTCTACGTATAACACTCTAAGGCTCGCGCCTGCATCCCCCAAAATCTTACTCGGTTAACCCGCCATGATTTCTATGCTCTCGGCTGATGCGTAAGCCGTACGAGCCATGCTCAAGCTAGCGAAGAATTACTCTTGCACGACCCTCTCTTAGATAGCCATCAAGACTCGCGGTACATCGGTATTGTTATACCCCGTATTTCCAGAGTATGTACGTATGGACGTACGTACGAAATTTGTGCCTTAAGTTAGGCATTGGATTCGAAATTTGGGCACAAGTGCGATTAAGTCGTTTTTACGGCGAAGCGTTTCCCACGACTACGTTGGAAAAATTCCGGCTATGTCGTTTAGTATTTTGCGGATTTTTAGGCGGCGGAACATTTTGGACCAACGGGAGGTGACACTTGTCACCCTCGTTGGGCCAAAGAGGAGGCTTGGCCTTGGCCGATTGGTCCCTCCTTTTGTGCCTTGCTTTGTGGCTTGTTTTGTGGAGTGTTTTGTGGAGTGTTTTGTGGGTGCACTTGGCTTGATCTTGGCCTTACACTTGCCTTGCACATGGCTTGATCTTGGCCATTGGTTGGCCTTTGGTTTTGCTATAAATACCCTCTCTTTGAAGACTTCTTCATCCACTCTTCACTTGCCTAAGTCTTGAGAACCCTCCACTCCTCTTGTTGACTCTCGTCAGAGCCACTCTCCACTTGTGAAGGCCTTTTGGCGAAACCTTCCCGCTTTGTGAGCTAAAGCGAGAACACTCCCCACTCCCAGGGTGTTGTTCTCGTGTGGTACCACTTTTGTGGTATTGAAATACTCCTCAAGTATTGTTATAATGCCCAAAATACCTTAATATATACCTTGTAGTATTCCAAAGTTACCTCATCGTAGAGTCAGGAAATACTACCTTTTGTCCTTTAGTCTCAAGCCAAAACCCTAAGGAAACCTTGTTTTGTTGGTTGAAGTTTTGGAGTAGAAGTTAGTTAGAACTTCTAAGGGTTGTTTGGGCGGATTGGAGCACTCGGAGTTGGAGCTAAACCTTGCTCGGGAGACTTTAAACTCGGATAATTTTGGGCTTATCGAGGTAAATATCTTGTCCCTATTGTAATTGGAAATTACATAAGTGTTGAATATATAGTATTATGGCAATGTCTTTTGACTTAAGCTTTGAAGAATGAAGAATTGAGCAGTAATCACATAGAAGGATAATAAAGAGAAGAATGAGCTGTAATTACCTAGGGTTGTATTACTGATGACTTATGTAGCATTCTTGTGTAGTAGAATTATGCAGCGTCAGGTTAGGCGTGTTAACCCCCACTGGTTGGCTTGGTAGCCGACCTCGATAGAGGAGGAGATTTCTGTGTTGCGGAAGTCTTTGCGAATTTTGCGTAGAATATGGAGCGATGAGATCTAGATGTTAATAAAGCGCCTTGTGGCCTTATAGGTTGAAGTACTACGTGTGGTGCGATCACGTGGCTTAAGGAGTGGCGGCGGTTTGAAGTACTTGGGCGTTTTGCTAGTAGTCGGCACTCGTCGCGAGGTATGTGAACCTCTTCCTATCTCTTCTAGCATGATATGTGTGAACTATGTAGTACGGTGAAGCGTCGTGTATGTTAAGCGTGTTTGATTGTCTTAAAACATAAAGTGTTATAACGGCTTTATGGGAAGTTGGTTATAACGGCTTTATGTAGGTAAGAAAATACTTTGTGGTTTTAAAAGGTAGCGATGTGAATTATAAGCGGCTTGTTATAATAAAGAACTTGATGTATTTCAAAAGATTTATAATCGTTTTGAAGGAAGAGTAACACTTGGTTTTAAAGGTTTTAAAAGAGTTATACTAGCTTTATGGGAGTTAGGTATAATGTCTTAAGAGAGGTAAAGAAAATGGTTTACTACTGTTAGAAGTTAAGAGACTTGATCTTATAAGATAAGAGACTTAACTTATTTGTTTTAATGTGAATGTTTGTGTGAAACCTCATTCGTGAGTAATGAGTACTTGGTTTTATTTAAAGGATAATGTTTCTTGATTTGGAAATCGGAATGTGTATCGACAGGACCAGCTGCGGCGTTAATAAAGGAAAATGTATTGAATAATGATGAATTGTATTAAAACCGGTAGAAACCTCCGTCTGCGTAGAAACTAAGATGAGACAAAATGATATTACATTTTCTAGATCATGATTTCTTTGTAATAAGAATGTTGTAAACAAGAATAACCTACTCTCGCGTGAGACATATATTACTCAATTGTTCTAAAAGAAATCAAGTGATTAAGTTTATGAACTATGAAACCATTTGAAAATGAGAAGCTTGAGTAATTGAAACTAAACAAGCTGGAACTTAGGAAAAGAATGTTGTTACTTGATTTTGAAAAGGAATGTGGGTTGGTCATTCTAATACTACAGTGTCGGGTGACTTTGATAAAAGTAATGGATCTCTTTTAAAGAATTTAACGTCGTAGTACTTTAGGAGTTAAAACCGGACTTTGGCGTAAAATGAAGGTACTTTGAGTGATGTGAAACTTGCCTATGCTTGTTGTGGTGAAGCTTGCCTATGCTTGTTGTTGTGAAACTTGCCTATGCTTGTGATGATAGCCTTTGTTGTGCAAGTGTGGTGTTTACGTATTCTGCGCGTCTCTCGATAGAGTAGGTTGGTAGTTGAGGTTTCTTCTTGTTCGGCTGGGTATCGGTGGTCGGCTCCGTACTTGCCGTCTGTGGTGATTCGGCCTTGGTATCACGGTAGTCGACCCTCGCGCTTGCCGTTCGATATAGTGACGAAGTTTCGTAATCTGACCTTGGTATCAGTGGTCGGCTCTACTTGCCACGTGTCGGCCGTGGTTGTGGTTGCGTTGTATTATTAGCACGGTCGGATCGGTAGTTATACTTGTCTGTCACGGTTTTTATGACCAGGTGGGACACGGTGTTCATGTATACTCCTTGGTATTGTTATATCATAAAGCTGCGGCGATGAGGAAGAAATTCCACGACACAGTGATAATTTGGAGGCGTGAGTCCACGACTTGAAATGCGGTTATATGTTATGTCTTGTAGTTGGTCATCATACATGTCTCACCTTATATAGACTATTATGATTTCATTTCTGATATTCTGATTTCACATACTTAGTACTGTTGTCTTGACCTCCTTGGAAAGCTGCGTTAAATCTGCATGAGTAAAGTCGTCGGTATCGATCCGCTTATAGGATCACGTTAGCGTGTTAGGAAGCTCCGTTTCTCGGAGGCTTATCTTGTGGTATGTGTTCCACTGAGTTGTAGGTTCTTGTACATTCGAGGTATGGCGGGGCCCTGTCCGTCATAGTTGTTGTAAATCTTAAGTGCATGAAGCTGTTGTGGCGAGGTTGTATAAGGATTAAAGCATTCGGGTTTTATGTATATCTTGAAGGCAAGCTGTTTTGGTTGCTTTGTTTATTTATCATGTCTCTCATTTCATGTTTAAAGTTTTTATTTCATTGGTTTTCTACGATGTTGTATCGCTAGGGTGCGGGGTAAGGCACGATCCACGGGCGATTTTGAGGCGTGACAAAGTGGTATCGAGCGATTAATCCTCGGAAAGTGTCTGAACCGTGTCTAGTAAGTCTGGATTATCGGTGTGTTGTGCACCACATCTATGTCGAGGCTATAGGACATTTAGGATTGGTTTCCATTCTTCTCGATTACGAGATCGTGCCTTAGAGGCGTGTGATAAGATTGGACCACTACGGCGTGTTTCGTTTTACGATTATGCCTGCGAAAAAGCCGGGCGAAGGGCAAAGCGGCGAGGATCTGCCCAAGTAAACGTGGCGAGACGCGATACTGAGCCTCGATCCGCGATGCAGGCGAGAGGAGATGAGTTACAAAGTGGGCGATTAATGGCGGGGTTGTGGGCAGACTTGAGGATAAGCTGGGCGGCCAGTTCGATTCGCACGATGGTTCACCGATCCAGATAGTTCGAGGCTGGTTTTTACGAGTTGTAGGCGCGAGTTTTATGGGTCGAGGCACGAGGATGATCGCGAGGAGTTCATCGCCCGATTCTGACGGATCGTAAGTGATCGAGCATCGGAGATCAGTCGGTGGCCACTAGGTTCACATCGGTGCGTGATCTGCATGATCGTAGTTTGATTCTTGGGAGCTGTCGGGGAGAGCATGCGGCTTCCGGTATGGAGCGAGTTCTCGAGGCCTTTCTTGCACATTTCTTGCCTCACGGATGAGAGGGCTCGGTAACAGATTTTTGGTATTCTGGCGAGCAGGCGTGCGGTTGAAGTCTGATGTGGAGTTCGACTCATTGGCGTGCGTCCCAGCGTTAGTAGCTAGTATGGAGGATCGAGTGCCGATATATTCTGAGGCTCGATGATTGCCTTGCGAAGAGTTGTTAGGGTGTAGCTCTTGGTGGGCATGGACATTGCCGCGTCACGGCGTATACACTTGGATGTGAGGAAGCGGATCGTCGGCGGAATGACCAAAGTCGCGAAGAGGGCGAGCAATGGGGTCGCTGGTGACTTCGAGCGGACCGCCTCGGTGGCGAACTAGTTATGTACCTCGTCGATCTGCAGTGGTCCTCCCGGCTTCCGGGACGCCGGGTTATTCGGGAGGCGGTCGGGGCTCCCGGGTTTGATTTTGAGGAAGCGAGTGCTCGCGGATGAGTTGCCCTTGTCTCGGTGTGGCGTTGTGGAAAGCCATAAGGGAGAGTGTCGTACTAACTTCGGGAGATTGTTATTTTGCGGCCAGCGGGGCCGTCGGCAGAAGCTGTCCAGGCGAGTATGCTTGGTAGGATAGCATGGACTACTAGGCGATTGCGGGTTCTTCACGCCGTAGCAGGCGGATGCTCGTACCGGAAGGCCCGGTAGAGTCGCGGTGGGAGTTCGATTTTAGCGGTCCTTGAACGCCTAGTTTGAGTATATCCTTAACATACAGAGTTTTGTTGTATTGATGTCGTTGATGTGTTTAATGTTATGTTTGGATAGCTTTGTGCAAATGTGATTTAGAAACACAGTTAGTGAAAAGGGTAAGTCACAGGTAGTGTGAAATGGAAGTGGTAGCTTTCGTGAAGTGAAATAATAAGATTGTTCGGATCGGGAACAAGAGTTGGCGTGATTGGGGTCGGGTTGAGGACCGTTTGCGGGTCAACCGTAACCGGTTTGGGGTGAAGTCGATTCGGGGTGGTCAGCGGTGGTAAGGTCACGAGGGTGCTAGGCCCAAGTTTAGATGACCATCGTATGAGTTCGTGGATGCGTTCGATCGAGAATCGTTCGTGAAGGCTGGAATGGCCTTAGGAAATCGAGGTTAGTGATATGACCAAGTTTGGAGTAGTGACTCGAGGGTTGGAAAGCGAAGCGTTAGCGAAGTGTGATGCGGATACTAGAGCGAGTTGAGTGTTAGTGGAGTACTACGAGAAAGGGAGAAGTGAGCGTGTGTTTTGTGGCGGTGTGGCATGATTATTTTAAATGCGTATAGCGGTGAAGACTATCTTTGGCGCTGTTTGTTTGAGACCTAGAAGGAACATTCGGGCGAATGTTTCTAAGGAAGAATGTTATACCGTATTTCGGTATATGCGTATGGGCGTGCGTCTGAAATTTGTGCCTTAAGTTAGGCATTGGATTCGAAATTTGAGCGCAGTGCGATTAAGTCGTTTTACGTGAAGCGTTTCCCGACTACGTTGGAAAAATTAGGCTATGTCGTTTAGTATTTTTGCGGATTTTTAGGCGACGGAACATTTTTGGACCAGCGGGAGGGTGACACTTGTCACCCCGTTGGGCAAAGAGGAGGCTTGGCACTTGGCGATTAGTCCTCGCTTTTGTGCCTTGCTTTGTGGCTTGTTTTGTGGAGTGTTTTGTGGAGTGTTTTGTGGGTGCGCTTGGCTTGATCTTGGCCTTACACTTGCCTTGCACATGGCTTGATCTTGGCCATTGGTTGGCCTTTGGTTTTGCTATAAATACCCCTCTTTGAAGACTTCTTCGTCCACTCTTCACTTGCCTAAGTCTTGAGAACCCTCCCCTCCCTCTTGTTGACTCTCGTCAGAGCCCTCTCCACTTGTGAAGGCCTTTTGGCGAAACCTTCCCCACTTTGTGAGCTAAAGCGAGAACACCCCCTCCCAGGGTGTTGTTCTCGTGTAATTCCCACTTTTGTGGTATTGAAATACTCACTCAGTATTGTTATAATGCCCAAAATACCTTAATATATACCTTGTAGTATTCCAAAGTTACCTCTGTCGTGAGTCGGAAATACTACCTTTTGTCCTTTAGTCTCAAAGAAACCACAGAAACCGCATGTTGGTTGAAGTTTTGGAGTAGAAGTTAGTTAGAACTTCTAAGGGTTGTTTGGGCGGATTGGAGCACTCGGAGTTGGAGCTAAACCTTGCTCGGAGGCGACTTTAAGCTCGGATAATTTTGGGCTTATCGAGGTAAATATCTTGTCCTATTGTAATTGGAAATTACATAAGTGTTGAATATATAGTATTATGGCAATGTCTTTTGACTTAAGCTGAAGAATGAAGAATTGAGCAGTAATCACATAGAAGGATAATAAAGAGAAGAAGCTGTAATTACCTAGGGTTGTATTCTGATGACTTATGTAGCATTCTTGTGTAGTAGGGTATGCAGCGTCAGGTTAGGCGTGTTAACCCCCACGGTTGGCTTGGTAGCCGACCTCGATAGAGGAGGAGATTTCTGCACATTGCGGGAGAGTCTTTGCCAATTTTACGTAGAATATGGAGCGATGAGATCTAGATGTTAATAAAGCGCTTGTGGCCTTATAGGTTGAAGTACTACGTGTGGTGCGATCTCGTGGCTTAAGGAGTGGCCAAGCGGTTTGAAGTACTTGGAGGCGTTTTGCTAGTAGTCGGCTCGTCGCGGTATGTGAACCTCTTCCTATCTCTTACAGCATGATATGTGTGAACTATGTAATGCGGTAGCGTCGTGTATTAAGCGTGTTTGATTGTCTTAAAACATAAAGTGTTATAACGGCTTTATGGGAAGTTGGTTATAACGGCTTTATGTAGGTAAGAAAATACTTTGTGGTTTTAAAAGGTAAGCGATGTGAATTATAAGCGGCTTGTTATAATAAAGAACTTGATGTATTTCAAAAGATTTATAATCGTTTTGAAGGAAGAGTAACACTTAGTTTTAAAGGTTTTAAAAGAGTTATACTAGCTTTATGGGAGTTAGGTATAATGTCTTAAGAGAGTAAAGAAAATGGTTTACTAATGTTAGAAGTTAAGAGACTTGATCTTATAAGATAAGAGACTTAACTTATTTGTTTTAATGTGAATGTTTGTGTGAAACCTCGTTCGTGAGTAATGAGTACTTGGTTTTATTTAAAGGATAATGTTTCTTGATTTGAAATCAGAATGTGTATCGACAGGACCAACTGCGGCGTTAATAAAGGAAAATGTATTGAATAATGATGAATTGTATTAAAACCGATGAAACCTCCGTCTGCATAGAAACTAAGATGAGACAAAATGATATTACATTTTCTAGATCATGCATTTCTTTGTAATAAGAATGTTGTAAACAAGAATAACTACTCTCGCGTGAGACATATATTACTCGATTGTTCTAAAAGAAATCAAGTGATTAAGTTTATGAACTATGAAACCATTTGAAAATGAGAAGCTTGAGTAATTGAAACTAGGCAAAGCTGGAACTTAGGAAAGAATGTTGTTACTTGATTTTGAAAAGGAATGTGGGTTGGTCATTCTAATACTACAGTATCGGGTGACTTTGATAAAAGTAATGGATCTCTTTTAAAGAATTTAACGTCGTAGTACTTTAGGAGTTAAAACAGGACTTTGGCATAAAATGAAGGTACTTTGAGTGATGTGAAACTTGCCTATGCTTGTTGTGGTGAAGCTTGCCTATGCTTGTTGTTGTGAAACTTGCCTATGCTTGTGATGATAGCCTTTGTTGTGCAAGTGTGGTGTTTACGTGTTCTGGCGTCTCGATAGAGGTAGGTTGGCCCAGTTGAGGTTTCTTCTTGTTCGGCTGGGTATCGGTGGTCGGCTCTGCGTACTTGCCGTCTCGTGGTGATTCGGCCTTGGTATCGGTAGTCGACCCTCGCACTTGCCCGTTCAGTATAGTGGCGAAGTTTCGTGATCTGACCTTGGTATCCGGTAGTCGGCTCGGCTTGCCCGTGTCGGCCGTGGTTGTGGTTGCATTGTATTATTAGCGCAGTCGGATCGGTAGTTGTACTTGTCTGTCACGGTTTTATGACACAGTGGGACTGAGTGTTCATGTATACTCCTTGGTATTGTTATAT
Source organism: Przewalskia tangutica (assembly GCA_029844215.1). Classification (NCBI taxonomy): domain Eukaryota; kingdom Viridiplantae; phylum Streptophyta; class Magnoliopsida; order Solanales; family Solanaceae; genus Przewalskia; species Przewalskia tangutica. Next base: position 70,188,330 of record CM056718.1, on the reverse strand, counting down.
CATAAAGCTGCCGTGGTGAGGAAGAAATTCCACGACGCAGTGATAATTTGGAGCGTGAGTCCACGACTTGAAATGGCGGTTATATGTTATGTATGTAGTTGGTCATCATCATGTCTCTGCTTATATAGACTATTATGATTTCATTTCTGATATTCTGATTTCACATACCAGTACTGTTATCTTGACCTCGCCTTGGAAAGTGCTGCGTTAAATGCATGAGTAAAATCTGTTTGTCGATCCGCTTATAGGATCACGTTCGTGTTGGGAAGCTCAGTTTCTCGGAGGCTTATCTTGTGGTATGTGTTCCACTGAGTTGTAGGTTCTTGTACATTCGGGTATGGCGGGGCCACTGTCGTCATAGTTATTGTAAATCTTAAGTGCAGTAGAAGCTGTGTGGCGAGGGTTGTATAAGGATTAAAGCTATTCGGGTTTTATGTATATCTGAAAAAGCATTGTTTTGGTTGCTTTGTTTATTTATCATGTCTCTCATTTCATGTTTAAAGTTTTTATTTCCGCTGGTTTTCTCGATGTTGTATCGCTAGGGTGCCGGGGTAAGGCACGATCCACGGGCCGATTTTGGGCGTGGCGTATACTCTGGTAGCCAAATCCATAGCTAATGCGGTCGCCTCTTTGTAATCCATATTCTGTTCACTGATTGTAGGCGAAGGTTCAAATATCATGGCGCGATGAGCTGCGCGCGCCGTGCTAAACTTTCTTGGGGCTAGTGGCGTCGCGAAATCCCGAATGAAGCATTACCTAGGTAATGATTGGGCTGTGCCAGCGTAACCCTACGAACTCTGCTCGCGACTCCGCCGGTGCGCTTGCCTCACAGGCGGGTTGCCTACGCGGAGGCATAGCGATAGGGAAAGAATTTCGTCGGAGGTCCGACTTACAACCACGACTCTAGGCACGATCTCGAGTGAGAAGAATGAAACCAATCCTAAATATCCTATAGCCCACGATTATTGGTGTGGTGCGCGGCAGATTAATCGAACTCTCTGGATCAGATGCGTAGACACTTTCAGGATTAAGCGCTCTGATACCACTTTTGTCACGACCGTTAGGGGCGTGGTAGTGCCTTACCGGGCACCTAGTGATACAACATCAGTGTCAGTGGAACATAAAACACATCGTGAAACAAATGAAGTATAAGCGATGTCGAGAAAACTTGCCTTACGGCGTATATATAAATAACAACTTTTCCAACATGAGCAGTTTAATCCTTTTACAAACCACCGCAGCGGTACTCTGGACCTCTGAAATAATCGACAACAATGGCGGGACGGGGCCCGCCGTACCGCGAATGTAAATACCTACAACAGCGAGGACTATACGGCTGATAAGCCTCGGAGAAAGCGGAGCTTTCCCAATTGACTGTGACCCTAGGCGAGGATCGATGGCGGTGTACCTTTACTGCGGCATGAGCGCGGCCCGAAGGAGTCGATCTGGTACCAAGTATGTGAAACTAAAAATAAATACTGTAAATGAAATCATAGTAGTCTATACAAAGCAGGAGACATGTATGATAACCAAATTACGATTCCTGATAAATAGCGATCGTATGTCAAGTCGAGGACTCGCGCCCTCAGTCATCACTCAAATTTAACAATGGGTCTCACGCCCGCGACATCAATCGTGCGTGGAACACGTTCCTCACTGGCGATCTATGATATGAAAGCACGGAACACGCATGAACACCGGGTCCGCGTGTTATAATAAAGCTATGCGGGTAAATGCGAAGGCATGGCGACTACTAAAACCACGGTACCAACAAGGTCATAAAGCGTGTCATGATATCTGTCTGCCGTCACATGATGAAAGGCTGGTCACTGCGCGCTGATATCAAATGTGCGCGTCTAGCCACGGAACTCTCGCGACTCCGCGTAGGCCAACCTCGTAGGCGCGTGAGGTATAACCCGCGTCGAGGGTAGCTACTCCGGCGTCATCACGGACTCGCGATCCGCGTAGCCTGAACCGCGTGACCACGGGCGTAAACTAACACTGGAACTCCGTAGTTCGCATGGATCCTGGACCGCGTGAGGTATTCTCGAATCATGGTCCCCGGACCGCTGAGTCTACCCGCGTGGAGGCGGCAACCTCGGACCTGAAGTCAAGGTGAGTGGTACAATACCAACATAACGGTGATAGTCAAACAACTTTAAGCGCGATCGAGGAAAACCGCTTTACACTAACATCACAAGATACTAACACACGTAGCATCCTAACATGTTTACTTATCAAATCAACAAGAAAGTATTACAAGGCTATCACAAACCAATACAATCAAGTTATTCACACAGGTACTTTCTATTAACAAGTTCGGGTATCCGTCCCAAGTACTTCATACATTAAATCTTTAAAAGATCAGTTCCTTCCACATAAGTCACCTGATACAGTAGTATAAAATAGAGTGGTATCTTTTTAAATAAACCCAAAACACTTACCTTTGTAAAATCAAGTAACAACATTATTTTCCAAGCGTCGAGTTTGCCTAATTTCAAAAATGCTCAAGTTACTTATTTTAGAAAGGTTTCATAACTCATAGTCTTAATCTCTTTTAAAACATTTGAGTAACATAAGTCTTATGAGTGAATAGGTTATTCTTTTTATAATAATCTTACTCTGACCATGACCTAGAAAATGTAATATCATTTTGTCTCGTCTTAGTTTCTATGCGGATGGAGGTTTCTCTTGGTTTTAATAATACAACTCATTAGTCGATACATTTTCCTTTATTAGCAGCGATGGTTTGGCGATACGTTACGATTTAGAAATCGATAAAACATTCTTAAGTAGTTATACCTAACTTCCCGTAAAGCTAGTATAACTCTTAAGTTTTCAAAAACCAAGTATTACTCTCCCTTCAAAGCGATTTATAAATCTTTTGAAATACATCAAGTTCTTTATTATAACAAGCCGATTATAATTCACATGATTACCTTTTAAAACCACAAAGTATTTTCTTACCTACGTAAAGTGTTATAACCAACTTCCATAACTTAAATATGCCACGCTGACCATAATATAACACATGCGCAAAACTCGATCCAAGCCAGCGAGGAATCACCTCTAACATGTATAACAACACTAAAGCTTCCACTGGTCTAAAGGATACTTTCTTACTTTCGTTCTTCACAAAATGATCACTTCCGCTTCTCTTAACACATGTTCACTTCTTCCCTTACTCGTCGTACCTTTCTCGAACACGAACTCTTTCTAGTACCATACCATACTTAGTCATTGCTTGGTTCCAAAACCTTGGAGTTACTACCTCGACCTTGGTCATCTTACTAGCCTCGCATTCGCTAAGGCCATTCCGGCCTTGCGATCGGTCTGGTCGAACTTCATTACAACGATTACCTAAACTTGGGCCTTGCACCTCGTGACCCTACCACTGGCGGGACCACCGCCGACCCCGCTCGTTCGGTGCGGGTTGACGCGACCAGCCTCAACCCGACCCGTTATCGCGCCAAACTCTCTCGTTCCCGTCCGGAACAATGCACTAATTCACGTCATGAAAGCTACCCTTACATCTCAAACTACCCGTGGAATTATCACACAAATACTCGCGTATACTATGCGCTCAGGCAAAGATTAGCAGTAAAGTCTTTTACTCAGACGGCCTTACATCTAAGGTCTCATTATTATAAATTCTAAGGTTCAAAATTTTCTCATCCCGGACTTACCCTCTTCACTAACGGGCTTCTAAATCATATTTAAACACAAAGCTATCCGAACATAACACTTAACACGTCATCATATCATCGATACATACTAGTCTACAGAGGGTTAAGGATATACACGAAAATCAAATAGGCGGTTCAAAGGACCGCTAAGCGGGAACCTCGCGCGACCCTGGTAGCTGCTTGGGTGTATGAACATCTGCCTAGCCATTGAAGGCGAAGAACCATGGCGATCCCGAAGGATGAGTCTCCGTCAGTGCTACCTGCAGTCGGACAATTTCTGCAAAATGGTCCTGGCAGCATAAGTATAGCAATCTCCCAAACTAGTATGACCTCACATGGGTTTTACCACAGTGGCCACATGGCTGAGATCACGGGTGGCCTCGTCCAGCAGTACTCCTACTCCCGGAAAATCTGAAACACAGGAGCTCGACCAGCTCACGAATACTGGATGCCACGAAGATTGTGGAGGACCACTGCATCTTGGCGGAGGTGTATAATGCTTCTTCTTTGGTGATCTGTCTCTGAGTTCAGAAGGACCACATTGTCTGGCCCTCTTATGCTGATCCACGGTCCCTACGCCGGTCTCACGTTCCTCCATCCCTTGTGCATAAGTGCGTATCACGGGCGATGTCCATGCGGTGAAAAACTACGCCGTGCAACCGCTGCTAAATGTCGTCAAGTCCTGTGATATAGCGGTGCACTCTATCCTCCATGTCTGCCACTAAAGCGGGGACATAACGAGCCAACGAGTCAAACTCTATATTATATTCGAGCCGTCCGCGTTACGCCTCAGCGTCATAAATCTATGCGCGAGCTCTCCATCTGCGAGGGAAAGAAGTGTAAGAAATGCCTCGAGAACTTCGTCCATACGGTGGAAGTGCATGCTCTCCGGGACGGCTCGCGAATCAAACGATCATTGCGGTATCCGCAACCGATGTGAACCTAGTACCGCCGACTCTGTCTGCGAGGCCTTGATCAACTTTCGTGATCATTGCGGTGTCGAATAAACTCCTGAGGATCTTCCTCAATTCTTGATCCATAGAACTCTGGTAGACTACAACTCAAGAAGTCCCAAAGTCTCCAACTGTTATACCCCGTAGTTGCAGGGTATGTATGTGAGGACGTACGTACGAGAGTACGGCAGAAATTTTGAAAAGAAAGAAAGATGTGAGTTTTCGACGGAAAAGTTTCCGGTTATTTGTGAAGAAAAAGGTTCGTTAATGGGGATTGGATTCCCAGATTTGGTATTTGGACTTCATAGATTATATTAGAATTTTGAGATTTTATTTTCGGAAATGGTCACGTGGGGCCACGGAGAAATTCTGGTTTTGTGGGGCAGCTTTGTTTTGAGATTTCGGTATTTTGGATATTTTGAAGGCGAAATATGCAGGCGAATCGGGGCGACACGTGTCACCCCGTGTGGCACCCTTGGCGATTTACATTTGGGCCTGACACGGTTAAGTCGTTTTTAAATGAAGCGTTTTATAACTTGCGAGGAAAAATTCCGACTATGTCGTTTTGTATTTTGTGGATTTTCCGGCGTGAACATCTTTGGGCCAGCGAGAGGGTGACAACTTGTCACCTCAGTGGCGATTTGGGTAAGCGAGGGGGCGTCTTCTCACTTGTTTTGTGCCTTGTTTTGGCCTTGTTTGGTGCATTGTTTTGTGGAGTGTTTTGTGGAGTAGGGTTTAGGGTGCACTTGGCTTGATCTTGGCCTTACACTTGCCTTGCACGTGGCTTGATCTTGGCCGTTGGTTGGCCTTTGGTTTTGCTATAAATACCACTTATGTTGATGAACTCTTCGTCCACAAATGAAACCTTCGAGCCTAAAATCCCTCACTCCTCTACAGTGTTGAGTTCGTCCAACTCATCCCCCTCTTTTGAGATCCTTGGCAGGGCCTCCTCCTCCCCTTTGTGGTGCCTTGGCAGTGGGGTACCACTGCTAGTTGTTTCGTATAATACCACTTGTTGTGGTATAGAAATACTCCTAGTATTGTTATAATGCCCAAAATACCTTAGCCTTGTACCTTGTAGTATTCCAAAGATACCTCTTTCGTAGAGTGGAAATACTACCTTTTGTCCTTTTAGTCTCAAGCCAGAAACCACTAAGGAAATCTTCATAGTTGGTTGAAGTATTTGAGTAGAAGTTAGTTAGAACTTCTAAGGGTTGTTTGGAGTGGTTTGGGCGCGGGTGGAGCTAAACCTTGCTCGGGATCGACATTATAACTTGGATAATTTTGGGCTTATCGAGGTAATTATCTTGTCCTACATTGTAATTGGAAATTACATGTTTGTTAGAATATATAGTTGAAGTATACTATATATGGAACTATATAGTATTCGGCAATGTCTTTTGACTTAAGCTGAAGAATAAAGCTGAGGCTGTATTTACATAGGGTATGTGCGATAGACTTGTGTAGTATTGCGAGTAGAATTGTACACGTCGGGTAGGCGTGTAAACCCCACTGCAGTTGGCTTGGTGGCCAGGCCTCGATAGAGAGGAGATTTCTGTTGTTGGGAGAGTCTTTGCGAATTTTCTATAGAAAAATAGAAACTTGTGTTTTGGGGTTAATAGGCGTTTTGACCTTTATAGGTGAAAGTACTAAGAGTAGCGTATTACTCGAGGAGTGGAAAGGGCTAGCAAGGTTGTAGTACTTGGAGCATTTTGCTTATTGTCGATAAATCGTCGCGAGGTATGTGAACCTCTTCTATCTTTTCTAGCATGATTGTTGTGAACTATGTGAATGCGGTGAGCGTACATGTGCTAAGTGATTTGGTTGGTTTAAAACATAGGGTGTTATAATAGCTTTATGGGAAGTTAGTTATAACGACGCATGTAAGTGAAAATGGTTTCTTGATGTTAGAAGTTAAGAGACTTGATCTTATAAGATAAGAGACTTAACTTATTTGTTTTAATGTGGATGTTTGTGTGAAACCTCGTTCGTGAGTAATGAGTACTTGGTTTTAAAGGGATAATGTTTCTTGATTTGGGAATCGGAATGTGTATCGACAGGACCGCTGCGGCGTTAATAAAGGAAAATGTATTGAATAATGATGTGTTGTATTAAAACCGGTAGAAACCTCATCTGCATAGAAGCTAAGATGAGACAAAATGATATTACATTTTCTAGATCATGGTCTTTGTAATAAGATCGTTATAAGCAGAATAAACTACTCGCATATATGACATATATTACTCGATTGTTCTAAAAGGAATCAGTGATTAAGTTTGGGAACTATGAAACCATTTGAAAATGAGAAGCTTGAGTAATTGAAACTAGGCAAGCTGGAACTTAGGAAAGAATGTTGTTACTTGATTTTGAAAAGGAAGGTGGGTTGGTCATTCTAATACTACGAATTGTCGGGTGACTTTTATAAAAGTAATGGATCTCTTTTAAAAGAACTTAGCGTATGTAGTACTTTGGGGTTAAAGCAGGACTTTGGCGTAAAATGATAGTACTTTGAGTTGTGTGAAACTTGCCTATGCTTGTTGTTGTGAAACTTGCCTATGCTTGTTGTTGTGAAACTTGCCTATGCTTGTGATGATAGCCTTTGTTGTGCAAGTGTGGTATTTACGTATTCTGGCGTCTCGATGAAGCGGTCGACTTATTGAGAACTTACTTGGGCGTCTTTGGCGGTGATGGAGAATTCCACGGGTATGTTTCCATTTTGATTCTTGTCTTGTTGTTGATGTCACGTGGGCGTGTCTGCCGTCTGAATTAGGGGGCATGCGGCCATGCGGTCGGGTTGATTACGATATATTGTTATTGTGGTTACATGGACATGTCTACAGGTAGAATTCGGGGCATGTGGCGTGCGGCGGGGTTGATCACGATATATTATTGTTGATGTCACATGGGCGTGTCTCGGAGGTAAATTAGGGGCATGTGGCCGTGGGGCATTGGTATTATTGTTGCATCATGGACATGTCTGCCGTCTGAGAATTAGGGGCATGCGGCCGTGATCGAACATGATTGATGTTGTGGGCGTAAGACCCGTAGTTATATTTAGTGATGACTTGAGGCGTGAGTCACATTTGGACATATTGCTTTTATGTTGTGAGCGTAGTTTGGTTATCATCATGTCTCTGCTTTATATAGACTAGTATGATTTCATTCTGATATCTTTTCTGATTTCACATACTTGGTACTGTTATCTTGACCTCGCCGAGGCTGCGTTCATCTGCGCGGTAGAGTACATCGATCGTGGATCCCGCTCTTAGGATCACGGCTCGGCGTATTGGGAAGCTCCGTTTCTTGGAGGCTTATCTTTTGGTATGTGTTCCACTGAGTTGTAGGTTCTTGTACATTCGAGGTATGGCGGGGCCACTGTCGTCATAGTCGTTGTAAATCTTAAGTGCATGTAATCTTGTTGTGGCGGGGTTGTAAAGGATTAAAGCTATTGGAGTTTTATGTATATATTGAAGGCAGTTTTGGTTGCTTTGTTTATTATTATATCTCTTGTTTCATGACTCGTGTTTTATTTTCCTGGTTTTCTCGATGTTGTATCACTAGGGTGCGGGATAAGGCACGATGCTTGGGCCGGGCAGTCGTTACAAAAGTGGTATCGAGCGATTAATCCTCGGAAAGTGTCTGACCAGTGTCTAGTAGAGTCTTGATTATCGGTGTGTTGTGCACCACGTCTATAATCAGGAGGCTATAGGACATTTAGGATTAGTTTCCATTCTTCTCATTAGAGATCGTGCCTTAGAAGTGTGTTGTAAGTTGTACCCTCGGCGTATCTCGTTTTTACGATTATGCCTCGCGTGAGCAGCGAGTCGAAGGGCAAGCGTAGAGTGCTTGCTAGTGAGATCTGAGAGATGCAGCGCGAGCCGGGGATGCACGAGTTGTGCTTGACAGCGGAGTTTTGTAGCGCCGCCCGGCCCAGCGAGTTTAGGCGCGGCCGTGGCGTGAGACTCTGATACACGAGCCTCGGTCCGCGATGCAGGCGAGAGAGATGGGTTACAAGGAGATGGCCCGATTCTGGCGAGTCGTGGCGAATATGAGATAAATTTGAATCACGGCGATTCAGTTCGGTAGCACGATGGTTCGCCGGCGAGATAGTTTGAGGCTACGGGACTTTACGAGTTGTAGCGCTTGAGTTTTATGGGTGAGGCACGAGGATGATCGCGAGGAGTTCATCCGGCGATTCTGACGGATCATGCGGGTGATCGAGGCTTGGCCAGTCTGTGACCTTTGGTTCGCATCGGCTGCGTGATCTGCGATCGATTGGTTTGATTCATAGGAGCTTTCGGGAGAGCATGCCTCAGCGGTATGGGATGAGTTTTGGGGCTTTCCTCGCGCACTTGCCTCGCGGATGAGGAGAACGCGGTAAACAATTTTTGATGCTTAGGCGAGCGGGCGTGCGGTTCGGGAGTACAATGTGAGTTCGACTCATTGGCGATCGTCAGCGTTGGTAGCTAGTATGGAGGATCGAGTGCAGATATGTTCTGAGGCTCGATGATTACATGTCGAGGCATGTTCGGGAGTAACCTGGCGGGCATGGACATTGCCATGCGAGCTCATCTGGCTGAAGGATGTGAGGCGCGGAAGGTCGGCGGAATGACGAATCGTGAAGAGGCGAACAACGAGGTCCTTTGGTGACTTTCGAGCGGACGCCTCGGCCTCTTAGTTTTGTACCTCGCTTGGTCTGAGTGGTCCTCAAAACCTTGAGTATTCGGGAGGCGGTCGGGGGCTCGAGGTTGAGTTTCGAGGAAGTAAGGGTGTTGGCGGATCACGGTCACCCCTGCCGGTGTGGTCGATGTGGTAGACGCGTTTGAAGTGTCGTGGTGCGGGGAGCTTGTTATTTTGCGGCCAGCGGGGCCATTTGCGAGCGTCACCAAGGGTATACGGATGTTACGACTCGGCCCTCCGGATCGATGGTGGTTCGCCGCGCCCTGGTTATGCGCCTGCAGTGAGGCCTATGATTAGAGTGGAAGCGGTAGCAGGTATATCATAACCCTCTAGAGTTTTGGTATGCTTGTTATGATGGTCTCATTATTATGTGCTATGCGAATAGCGTTGTGTTAATTGTGAGTTAGAAAACATGCTTAGTTGGGAGGATACGTATGGGGGCATGGTAAGTGTGAACCTTAGACTATGTCACGGCGAGACCTTAGGGGTAAGGTCGTCTTGAGTTAAAGATTTATTTTTGACCACTTATCGGAGTAGTAGTATCGTGGGATTTATTTGTGTGATAAGTCAGTGGGTAGTGTGAGATGGAAGTGGTAGCTTTGATGTGAATTAGTAAGATTGTTGAATCGGGAACAAGAGTTTAGCGTGATTGGGGGTCGGGTTGAGGACCATTTGGGTCAACCGTAACCCGGTTTGGGGTGGGGTCGGTTCTGGGTGGTCCGCGGTGGTAAGTCACGAGGATGCTAGGCCCAGTTTGTGCGACAGCGTATGAGTTCGTGGGCCAGCGTTCGACGAGGCGGTTCGTAAAGGCGGGAATGGCCTTAAGGAAGTTTGAGGTTAGTAAGATGACCAAGTTTGGAGGTAGTGACTCGGAGATTTTGGGAGCGGGTAATGGCGAAGTATGGTACATCTTGGGAGAGTTCAAGTGTTCGAGAAGGGCACGACGAGTAAGGAAGGAAGATAGCGTGTGTTATTTGCATTGGCGGCGTGGCGTTGACAACTTGTTAGAGGAACTTCATCGATATCCGTCTTGAGAAGGAACATTCGGGACGAATGTTTCTAAGGAAGGAGAATGTTATACCAGTAGTTGCGGGGTATGTATGTGAGGGCGTGCGTGCGAGAGTCTGGCGAGAAATTTTGAAAAGAAAGAAAGATGTGAGTTTTGCGGAAAAGTTTAGGTTATTTGTGAAGAAAAAGGTTAGTTAATGGGAATTGGATTCCCAGTTTGGTATTTGGACTTCATAGATTATATTAGAATTTTGAGATTTTATTTTGGAAATGGTCACGTGGGGCCGGGAGAAATTCTGATTTTGTGAGAACGCTTTGTTTTGAGATTTCCGGTATTTTGGATATTTTGAAGGCGAAATAATGCAGGCGAATCGAGGCGACACGTGTCACCCCGTGGCACCATGGCGATTTTACATTTGGGCACAGGTTAAGTCGTTTTTCGGCGAAGCGTTTTACATAACTTGCGAGGAAAATTCCGACTATGTCGTTTTGTATTTGCGGATTTTTCGGCGGCGGAACATCTTTGGGCGAGAGAGGGTGACAACATGTCACCGCCAGTAACGATTTGGGTAAGCGAGGGGGCGTCTTCGCTAGCTTGTTTGTGCCTTGTTTTGGCCTTGTTTGGTGCATTGTTTTGTGGAGTGTTTTGTGGAGTAGGGTTTAGGGTGCACTTGGCTTGATCTTGGCCTTACACTTGCCTTGCATGGCTTGATCTTGGCCGTTGGTTGGCCTTTGGTTTCTATAAATACCCACTTATGTTGATGAACTCTTCGTCCATGAATGAAACCTTCAAGCCTAAAATCCCTCCTCCTCTAGTGTTGAGTTCGTCCAGCTCATCCCCACTCTTTTGAGAGCCTTGGCGAGGCCTCCTCCTCCCTTTGTGGTGCCTTGGCGTGGGGTACCACTGCTAGTTGTTTCGTATAATACCGCTTGTTGTGGTATAGAAATACTCCTAGTATTGTTATAATGCCCAAAATACCTTAGCCTTGTACCTTGTAGTATTCAAGATACCTCTTTCGTAGAGTCAGGAAATACTACCTTTTGTCCTTTTAGTCTCAAGCCAGAAACCAAGGAAATCTTCATAGTTGGTTGAAGTATTTGAGTAGAAGTTAGTTAGAACTTCTAAGGGTTGTTTGGAGTGGTTTGGGCGCTTGAAGTGGAGCTAAACCTTGCTCGAGATCGACATTATAACTTGGATAATTTTGGGCTTATCGAGGTAATTATCTTGTCCTCTATTGTAATTGGAAATTACATGTTTGTTAGAATATATAGTTGAAGTATACTATATATGGAACTATACTTAGTATTCGGCAATGTCTTTTGACTTAAGCTGAAGAATAAAGAAGCCCGATTGTATTTACATGGGGTTTGTGTGCGATAGACTTGTGTAGTATTCTTGAGTAGAATTGTACGTCAGGGTAGGCGTGTAAACCCCCACGGTTGGCTTGGTGGCGGCCTCGATAGAGGAGGAGATTTCTGTTGTTGCGGGAGAGTCTTTGAATTTTCTATAGAAAGATAGAAACTTGTGTTTTGGGGTTAATAGGCGTTTTGACCTTTATAGGTGAAAGTACTAAGAGTAGCGTATTACTCGAGGAGTGGAAAGGGCTAGCAAGGTTGTAGTACTTGGAGCATTTTGCTTATTGTCGATAAATCGTCGCGAGGTATGTGAACCTCTTCTATCTTTTCTAGCATGATTGTTGTGAACTATGTAATGCGGTGAGCGTCATGTGCTAAGTGATTTGGTTGGTTTAAAACATAGGGTGTTATAATAGCTTTATGGGAAGTTAGTTATATGACCTTATGTAAATGAAAATGGTTTCTTGATGTTAGAAGTTAAGAGACTTGATCTTATAAGATAGAGACTTAACTTATTTGTTTTAATGTGGATGTTTGTGTGAAACCTCATTCGTGAGTAATGAGTACTTGGTTTTAAAGGGATAATGTTTCTTGATTTGGGAATCGAATGTGTATCGACAGGACCCTGCGGCGTTAATAAAGGAAAATGTATTGAATAATGATGTGTTGTATTAAAACCGGTGAAACCTCATCTGCATAGAAGCTAAGATGAGACAAAATGATATTACATTTTCTAGATCATGTTCTTTGTAATAAGATCGTTATAAACAGAATAAACTACTCATATATGACATATGTTACTCGATTGTTCTAAAAGGAATCAGTGATTAAGTTTGGGAACTATGAAACCATTTGAAAATGAGAAGCTTGAGTAATTGAAACTAGGCAAGCTGGAACTTAGGAAAAGAATGTTGTTACTTGATTTTGAAAAGGAAGGTGGGTTGGTCATTCTAATACTACGAATTATCGGGTGACTTTTATAAAAGTAATGGATCTCTTTTAAAAAGAACTTAGCGTATGTAGTACTTTGGGGTTAAAAGCAGGACTTTGGCGTAAAATGATAGTACTTTGAGTTGTGTGAAACTTGCCTATGCTTGTTGTTGTGAAACTTGCCTATGCTTGTTGTTGTGAAACTTGCCTATGCTTGTGATGATAGCCTTTGTTGTGCAAGTGTGGTATTTACGTATTCTGGCGTCTCCGATAGAGGCGGTCGACTTATTGAGAACTTACTTGGGCGTCTTTGGCGGTGATGGAGAATTCCACGGGTATGTTTCCATTTGATTCTTGTCTTGTTGTTGATGTCACGTGGACGTATCTGCCGTCACGAGTCGGGGCATGCGGCCGTGCGGTCGGGTTGATTACGATATATTGTTATTGTGGTTACATGGACATGTCTACGAGGTAAATTCAGGGGCATGTGGCGTGCGGGGTTGATCACGAGTATATTATTGTTGATGTCACATGGGCGTGTCTGCGAGGTAAATTAGGGGCATGTGGCCATGGGGCATTAGTATTATTGTTGCATCATGGACATGTCTACACCGTCAGAATTCGGGGCATGCGGCCGTGATGCGAACATGATTGATGTTGTGGGCGTAAGACCCGTAGTTATATTTGAGTGATGACTTGAGGCGTGAGTCACATTGGACATATTGCTTTTATGTTGTGAGCGTAGTTTGGTTATCATACATGTCTCTGCTTTATATAGACTAGTATGATTTCATTCTGATATCTTTTCTGATTTCACATACTTGGTACTGTTGTCTTGACCTCGCCCGAGGCTGCGTTCATCTGCATGGTAGAAGTACATCGGTCGTGGATCCGCTCTTAGGATCACGGCTCGGCGTATTGGAAGCTCCGTTTCTTGGAGGCTTATCTTTTAGTATGTGTTCCACTGAGTTGTAGGTTCTTGTACATTCGGGGTATGGCGGGGCCTGTCCGTCATAGTCGTTGTAAATCTTAAGTGCATGAAATCTTGTTGTGGGCGGGGTTGTAAAGGATTAAAGCATTCGGAGTTTTATGTATATCTTGAAAAGCCGTTTTGGTTGCTTTGTTTATTATTATATCTCTTGTTTCATGGCTCATGTTTTATTTTCATTGGTTTTCTCGATGTTGTATCACTAGGGTGCGGGATAAGGCACGATGCAGGCCGGGCAGGTCGTTACACCAACTATCGGATCTAGGGTGAACCTGGTATTCAAGACCATTGCCCGCGTCTGTCCTCGTCCGCCGCCCTGAGCCTAGCTAATGGCGGGCCGTCTCGCGTAACTCATATCCTCGGCTCTGGTCGTGGGCGGAGACTCGGTGTCGTAGCCTCGATGGCTCTGCTTTGCTCTAAACTCCACAGGGCTAAGCGGTGTCATGAACTCCCGTCGAAGTACCACCAGGTAAAGGCGGGCCTCTGCCTGGTAACCCTCAGTGCTCTACTCGCGACTCCTCTGCCTTGCCTTGCCATACGGGCTCACGGTTGCCTGCGTGAGTGGCATAAGCGGTACAAAGAATCGTCGGAGGAGTCGACTTACAACACTGACTCTAAGGCATGATCTCGAGTAAGAAGAATAGAAACCAATCCTAAATATCCTGCGACCTCACGATTATAGGTGTGGTGCACTGCGATAATCAAGACTACTAGATACGATGCGTAGACACTTTCAGAGGATTAAGCGCTCACGATACCACTTTTTCACGACCCGACCTCGGGCGTGGTAGTGCCTTACCGGGCACCACTAGTGATACAACATCGAGAGAAAATCGTGAAAATAAAAACTTAAACATGAAGCAGATAAAATAAAGCAGGCTAACCAAAATGGTTACCTTTACGTATATATATATACGCAGTTATATCTTTTACAAACCACACTTGCGATTACTACGGACCTCTAAGATTGTAACCACTCTACGGGACGGGGCCCATACCACGAATGTAAGTACTCTGACAACGTGGGACTATCACTAAAGATAAGCCTCGGAGAAAGCGGGCTTCCCCAATTGTGATCTATGGCGAGGATCAACAAGCTGGTGTACCTACACTGCGGCATGAGCGTAGCCCAGAGAGTCGATTGACGGTACCAGTATGTGGCGAAAATGCGTAAATGAAATCATAATAGTCTATATAAAGCGGGGACGTGTATGATAGCAAACTCTTACCTGACATATAGCGATCAGTCGGGGACTCGCGCTCAAAGTCATCACTCAAATATAACAATGGGTCTCGCGCCCATGACATCAATCATGCGGTGGAATTACTTCCTCAGCTGTCGGCGATCTATGATATAACAACACGAGTAGTACGTGAACACGGGTCCGCTGTGTCATAACAAATGCCGAGGCAGAAATGCGAAGCCAACTACGGATACGAAAGCGCGTACCAATACTAAATAACTATATCCACGAAGGCGACCGTGGCAAGTCGATAGCCTCTACGGATCCACTGCGTCGCGTAGGCGATGGGGCCAGTAACTAGGCTAACGCTGAGATCCTGATCGTAAGTCACGAACCGTCCGCGAAGGCGACGCGTGGCAAGTGCGATAACCACCCGAGATCCGCTGCGCCACGTAGGCGGCGGGGCAAGTAACTAGGCTAACCACGGATCCAGCGTAAGTCCGCGAAACCGTCCAACAGCGACTCGCGAAGGCGACCGTGACAAGTGCGATAGCCTGCGAGATCCACTGCGCCACGTGGCGGCGAGGCCAGTAACTAGGCTAACCACGAGATCCTGGCAAGTAAGTCACGAGACCGCCCCTGGCCCAGATAGGCAATCTGGTGACTACGAGAACAAAGCGAATCAGCCACGGCCAGGCAAATCACGAGCAACTACGGATACCAAAGCGAATCGGTAAAACCACGTGGAGAGCTAGTCCATGGAATAACACTAATAGTCGCGTGCCGGAATCCCTCGCCGGTGTAGACATGCCCGTGTGACAATAATAATATCTGGGAGTTTAACCATTGCGTGGCGCGTGCCCGGAATCCTCGTCCGTGAGCGTGTCCGTGTGATAATAACAATGGAAGCATGCAGTGGAATCCTCTGTCGCTTTGTCGATGCGTCGAGTAAGTTCCTGACAAGTCATTGCCTCCGTGAGAAGCGGTAACATAAGGATACAATACTTGCAATGAGGCTATCACGAAAACATAGGCAAGTTACTCATGACTCAGTACTTTCATTTTATGCCAAAATCAGAGTTTTAACCCCAAAGTACTATATCATTAACTCTTTAAAAGATCCGTTTCTTTTACAAAGGTCGCGATACTCGTAGTATCAAAATAGAGTAACTATCTTTTTAAGTAAACCAAAACAATTTTCATACCTTCTTTTGAATAAACGAAGACAATCACATTGCCTTCTTTTTAAACCAAATCACTTCTCCTTTTAAAGCTAAGTTACACTTTTAAATCAATAATAAAACCATTCTTTTGTTTTCATAAAGTCGTTATAACTAACTTCCCATAAAGCTATTATAACACTTTATGTTTTAAACAATTTAAGACAAAACCATGCCTTCTTTTAAACGATTTAAAATGAAACCATGCCTTATTTTTAAACCAAAAAAACTTCAATTCCTCAAGTCTCTCTCTTTATAAATCAAGTTCCTTACTTTGGAATTTAAGAAAATTTGTACTTGTTTATAATGATCTTATTAAGCGACCATGATCTAGGAAATGTAATACAATTTTGTCTTATCTTAGCTTACATGCAGATGGAGGTTTCTCTTTGGTTTTAATATAATTAATTGTCATTACTTTTCCTTTATTAACACTATGATAGTTTATTTGATACTTATTCTCATTTCGAAATCAATATAACTTATTCTTTTCCTCTTCTTTAGACAAAGTATTCATTTCTCACGAATGAGATTTCACCACTTTTTAACACAATTAAAGTTCTTCGCATTTCATATCAAGTCAAATATAACTCAAGTCTCTTATCTTTTTAAAAATAACAAACCATTCTTTTACCTACATAAAGTCGTTATAACTAACTTCCCATAAATCTATTATAACACTTTATGTTTTAAACCAACCAAAATTCGTTTAGCACGTATCGTCTCCGTACTACATAGTTCCATGACAATCGTGCTAGAGCGGATAGGAAGAGGTTCGCATACCTCGCGACGATTATCGACAATTAGCAAAATGCTCCAAAGTACTATAACCACGCTAGCCTTTTCCACCGCCCAGTAGAATCGCTACTCGTAGTACTTCAACTTATAATGGTCATAAAATGTCTATTAACCTCACAGCTCTCTTAGTAGAATATTCTAAGTACAAGGTCGCTAAATTCTACGGAAAATCGGGCGTATTCCTTTGTTTCTACATAATTTGACACCTTTTTCAAGGCGAATTCAATAACCAGCGCCACATTTAAGGCTCAAATCAATTCAGCAAATACAAAAGGGGATTACACGCCTTACAATACGTGTAAAATTCCGCCACAACAATACAAAACAATCGATAATTTCCATGCCATTCTCGGCTAAAGGTCTTCTGACATAAAGTCTTTAAATCTTTTCCAATCCAAGTTCTTGGGTCAAACATGTTATATAGTCATAAACAACTTCAACAACTACAATTTCCTTCTTTATATAACATGTGACAACTAAACTAGTAACCAAATTGAATTACAATCTTAAGGGCTAACATGCTAGTTTTCGGATTAGAGTTCCAATAATCAATACACTTATCAAACTTCGTACTAAATACCTCATGCTTGCTAATATCCATAGCTACAACAATAAGTAATCTTAATTACTAAAACGACAAGAATTATACCTTTACAAGCCCTTAATATTTCCAAGATTCAAAGTCGCTCCTTAGCAATTCTTAGCTCCTTTCCTATGTTCCGATCAGCTCCAAGCACTCATGAAGCCTATGAAGAACTCGTCTTGAAGTTCGACTTCAAAGTTGAAGAACTCCTTAAGTTTACGCCTTGCGACTAATACGAAAACGCCACTTTTCCGGGATCTTTCTATTGAGATATCCTTACAATACCCTTAGGGACCTTGGGTTTAAGTCTTGTGAATATTGGACGACAAACTAAAAAATTTTGTGTGGATTTTTGGGCAAACCCGAGAGCACCTAAAAATGTAGAACAAGTCTTGAAATTTTTCTAAGTGTTGAAGAGCAAGTCTTGCACTAGTTGGGTATATATAAAACAATGGAGGGTCAAGATTTTAACAAATGTGTGGCTAGGATGAAGAACACATGGATCATACGCAAGTTGACTTGGTCAATAATATCAAGCTAGCAAGAATTATCATCCACAATGGTCAAATGACCATCCTATCCTTGCATATTTTTGTCCAAGACCAATATGGTGCGGGGTTGCCGCGTGTGCCTCCCGTTCGTCCGTAAAATTAGTAACCTCGAGGGCCCATGGCGTAAAATTCCTCGGGTGGGCCCCACGTGACCAAATCCATGAGAATAGATTCCAAAATTCTTAAAGTCTTAATTACCAAAGTTGAGAATCCAATTCTCAATAAATTCTTTTTCCTTCACGAAGTTCGGAAACTTTTCCGTCGAAAAATCACATCTTTCTTCTTTTCCAATTTTAATGTCGTATTCTCGTACGAACGTCCTCATAAACCTACCCTGGAACTACGGGGTGTAACATTCTGTCAACTCTGAGCTTGCTAATAATCTTTTCTGGATAAGCTTCGCCTTATCCACAGCCCGCTTAATCAAGTCTGGGCCAACAAACTGAACCTCGCCTACGTCGAACCAACCAACCGGCGATCTACACTCTCTTTCATACAAAGCCTCATACAGGGCCATCTGAATACTGGAATGGTAACGGTTATTATACCTAATTCAACGAGAGGCAAACGATCCTCCGGTGCCACGAAATCGATAACACGGGCATGACCTATCCTAAGTGTGCGGATAACATGTCTGCTGTCGGTTGATGCGAGGGTGAAATTCAACATTGAGACTACGCTGTGTCCCTAACCTCTTACGGAAAACCTCGGAAGTTGGCGAAATTGAGTTCATCGTATGACATCATAAATATAGGAACCAGTGTAGTGCCGCAATCTTCCTGCTATATAATCTAGCATAATCCTCAGTCGAGTAAGTGGTCCTGACCGGAAGAAAATGGGCTGATTTCGTCAGCCTGTTTACTATAACCTACAGGGAGTCGCACTTCCTCCGAGTACAATGTAACCCTGTAACAAAATCCAAATTAATCACCTCGGCTATCAGTCGGAATCTCGATAAATCGATAATAGCCATTTGGGCTACGGTGCTCGCCGCCTGCCTGCGATTTGGACACTGAGCAATAACTCTGCTATGTCCCTCTCCAGGCCATCTTACCAATACATACATCTGAGGTCACGATACATCTTAGTCGACCCCGAATAAAGAGAGTAACGAGCACTGCGTGCCATCCCTAAAACCTGCTGACAAGTCCTGCAGCATCGGGCACACACAATCTATCCTCATATCACAACACCACATCCGGTGCTACCCAAACAGGCCATTCTCCTCTCGGAGAGCCGTATCTCAAATCCGCACTAGAACTGGATCCTTATCACGTCGCCTCTTCCTCCTCAGCGAGAAGACTCAAATCTCTCGTGGCGAACTCCACTATTATCGGAATCAACCGGTCGAACCACAGGCTCATTGGTGATGAATCTCATAGACCATGTCCTATCTATTTGGATGTCCATCGGCGGACTACCCGTAGATTCTGACTAAGGCATATGTCATCACATTGGCTTCCTCGGGTGGTATAGGATATCAACGTCATAATCCTTGGCGACTCTAACCAGCGTCTTTGCGCATGATTTCGGCTTCCTGTCAGAAGATATCTTGGAGACTCTTGTGGTGCCTAAATATCCACGAGCTCCACGTAACTAATGCCTCCAAATCTTGAAGGCGTGAATAACAGTGCCAACTCTAAATCATGGCTAGGGTAACTCATTCATGCTCCGTATTTGTCGAAGTATAGGCTATAACCTTGCAGTGTTGTATCGGCACAACCTAGACCAACACTCAAAGTGTTACAATAATAACCTAACCTCTAGTCCTCGGGAGTTAGAAGCTATGTCGTAGTCAACTTATCTTCCAACAATGGAAGCCTTTCTCCAACCAGAAATATTCGGACGCGATACAATCTTAATCATGATTCTTGTTTCCGGTCTTACATTGCAGCAAACTTGGTTACTATACTTAGATTCAAATTCCTTCACTTGCCTCGTAGCTCGACTTTCAGATCACAATCTAGGGAGATTTCCTTGATCTCGCCAAGAAGTAATCTATTATTCTTCCCGTCTCATAGAGCTTATAGTCAGGTGTTGACCTCGATTCATGATATTACATAATTTAATGGTTTGCCAAGATTTCTTATTTTGTCATGATTATGTCTCTCATCGTTCAGTGCTTTCGTCTTACCTTTATTTTCCATTTCACGTTGTCTGGGTCTCTAGTCTCCCGTATTTCCTTATCTTGATTCTTAATCATACATGTTCATTTATGCGTATTACGCATTTGTATCATACGACAACTTCTTGACCATTTTCTCGTGTCATCGCCGATTACCTAACCGGTACCTTTTTCTAAGGTTATCTAAAATTGTAACCTATTGCATGCAGTAGGAGACTTTACGATCCATATCTATGGCCTAATAATATGAATCGCATAACTCTCGATAATACGTAAAACTATCCTTTTCGTGGGGAAAACTTATCTCCCTTTCATAATCTTAATCGTCAGCGCCACCTTATAATCGTATAGATTTTAAGACCTACGATGATATCTCTGTTTCATGAGCGACTCGTACTTATCTTATTCTTGTTTTGCGCATTTTCTGAAACCATTCGGAAGGTCGTGTACGCCGCTAAACCAACTCGAAGTACCTCGAGGGCATAACATAAAATACTTCAATGATAAATGCGTTTTTATCTCAGTCTCTTAACGTTGATATTCAAATCAATTACTTGATGAAGCAAGTCACATAGACTCGTAATTTCATGTCAAAGAATGAAGGAATAACACATATTACTAACACTTCCATTCCTTTCCAATCGATCGCGGCTCGCGGAAAAGCGGAATCGAACTAATCTCTCTCTGCGATCGGCGTTGGCTAACAAGAAGCGACTAGTCGGTACCCGTAATGACCTTAAAGTCTGTCGTTTCCGACTCTGCTAGGTGCGCTGGGTGCGATGATTGTATCATCACGAGCAATTCTTATATACGCTCGGCTACCACGATCACTCGCGGGTGTAGCTCGCCGAAAAGGTTCTTATGGATTCGGGCTCTATTCTTTTACACTTGGTTGCTCTCTTCCGTGCTTCCAAACTTATTCTAACATACGTCACATAACCTCAATGCGATTTTGACCTCCAAATTTGGGTTACTACATCAACCAATTTAAGGCCATTTCCATGCCCGACCTACATTACCGCTTCCCCGTATGGGTAAGATAACCTCGTAATACCACGATCGTGTTGTCTTGATCCAACAACCATACTTACTTCCATACGGATCTCGTCAGTACAATTCTCTTAAGCGTACTCGTGGCTTAATCTATAACATAGTCTTCCATTAAGTCCCTAACATGATTTCTTAAGGGTTCATTACATACCGAATGACTCATCACCTCCTAAATATATCAAATTAGCACGTGAAACTTTGATGAGAATTCATTAAGCTATTTCATACCTTCCCGGTATCTAATTACTCTTTACCAATTTTTGGTAATCTATAATCATTCTAGGCAACACGCGTCTAACCGTCATACATAAATCAGTATAGATGTATGTCATTATACCAACTATACAACAATTATTACCAACTTTGAATACCTGATCCATAATCTTTCATGGGTCATTTGTTGTCTTTCTCTGCTGCCGATCAACATAACTCGTTAGGAGAGCGACCTAACAACACAACTCTGTCATACGATCTCGGTGAGAATGAAACCAATCCTAAATGTCATGCGACCTCGCGGTTATAGATGTGGTGCGTGACACGCGATAACGAGACTCTGCTAGACATGCGTAGACACTTTTCGAGGACTAACTGCTCTGATACCACTTTTGTCACGACCCGACCCCGGGCCCACGACTGGTGCCCTACCTGGGCACCCTTACAGGTATACATCAGAGAAAATCAACATAACATACAAGAAACTCATAACAAACATCAATAGTAAGTAAACCACATGCTAGCCGATAAGGCTACCTCCATGGACATATATATATATATATATATGTACATAATGCATGATTACATCCCCTTTTTTTCAAGGCCCATTACATGACTACGGACCTCTAAGAATTTTAACATAACAAATGTGGCGACAGGGCCGCCATACCACAGATGTACAACGACCTACGATATCGGGGATGCGAACGAGGATAAGCCTCGGAGTAATGGAGCTTCTCAGCGGTGAACATTGATCCTAAGAGTGAGGATCGACAACTGTTTAACTCTACTGCGGCATGAGCGGCCCCAGAAGAAATTCGATCAAAATATGTACCAAGTATGTGAAATTGAAAGTACTGTAATGAAATCATATAGTCTAAAATAAAGCTGGAGACAAGTATGATAACCAAACTAACAGTACATTGTGTCTTACTAATAATGAGAGTAAACAAGAATAAACTTCACCGTAAACAAAAATAGGAAGCTTCTGATCAAATTAGGGCCACACTTTGTAGTATCGTTAAATGATCATACTCTTGGGACTATTTATTGCATGGAGTCTGTGGACTCATGATGGAACAATTTGTTCCGCATGAGACTATTTCACCCGCATGATACTATTGTTACACCCCGTAAGTCCAGGACATGTATAAGAGAATGAATGTAAGAAATCAAGACTTGGAAATTGGTACGAAAGGAAGAATTATTTTTCCGACGGAAAATCTTCCGGACGTCGGAAAGGAAAATTGTTCGTTGTTGAGAATTAGATTCTCAAAGTGCATTATTTGAAGAGTATGGAACTTATTAACATTATGGAAATTTATTTTTACGGATTTGGTCATGTGGGGCCCAGAAATTTACGTTTTGTGGGGCCCGAGGGTTCTGAATTTTATGGATGAATGAGAGGCGACCGTGGCACCCAGCATATGGTCTTGGACAAATTAGAGGAAGGGTAAAATGGTCATTGACCATCTTGGAAGATAAGTCATGCGAGCTTGAGATTGTTGACGAGGTCGACTTGTCGACTTTATTTAATTAATGATCCTCATCCAAGCCACGCATTTGTTGTAATCTAAGCCCTCGATGTGTTTTAAATACTACACTAGCAATACAAGGTCTTCCACTTAGAAAATCACAACATTCTTGTTCTTGTAGATGACCTCTTGGGTTTGGTCCATTTGCCCGCACAAAATTTTGTAGTTTTGTTTCATTGTCCTGAAGACTTTAACTTGATGTCCTAAGGGTATTGTAAGGATATCTCAATAGAAGATTTGGAAAAGCGGAGTTTTCACGTTAGTCATAGCGGAAACTTAAGAGTTCTTGAAATTTGAAGTTGGAACTTGAAGATGGGTTCTTGTAGGCTTATAAGGAGTGCTTGGGCGGATTGGAACCTAAGGAAAGGAGATAAGAATTTGCTAAGGGCGACTTTGAATCTTGGAATTTTTAAGGGCTTATAAAGGTATAAATCTTGTCGTTTTAGCAATTAAGGTTTACTTATTGTTGTAGTTATGGATGTTATGGCAAGCATGAGGTATTTAGTATAAGGTTTGATAAGTTTATTGGTTATTGGAACCTAATCCAAAAACTAGCATGTTTAGCCTTAAGATTACAATTCGATCGATTATTAGTTTAAGTCGTCGCGTATTTGTATAAAGAAGGAAATTGTAGTTGTTGAAGTTGTTTATGACTATATAACATTTAGACCTTAGAACTTGGAATTGTAAAGGATTGGAAAAGACTTTGAATTGTTGGTTATGTAAGTTGGCGAGAATGGCTAGTGGCGTTAAACTTCTTCGTATGAATTGTGGGGCGGAATTTTACGTATTGTAGGCGTGTAATCCCTTTTGTTTGGTTGTTGTTTTGAGCCTTAAATGTGGCGTGTTGGTTATTGTATTCGGCCTTGAAAAGGTGGCAAAGTATGTAGAAACAAAGGAGGTCTTTGCCGATTTTCCGTAGAATAAGAGTGTATACTTAGTATTATTCTCGTTAGAAACTAGAATTGATAGTCGTGTTGTGACCATTATAGGTTGACAACTCCTAAATGCGGCGTATTAGGCAGCTTGTGGATTTAGCGAAAGGTATGTGAACTATCTCCTCTACAGCATGATTCCTTAAGATAAAGAAAGTATTTCTACTTCTTAAATGATCCGTTCCTTGGTTGTATTTGGATTGCCTAAAATAGAATTAGTTACATGTACTCCTTGATTGTACTTTGACGTTTAAATTGTAAGTTGTATAATCCATTGCCTTAGTGAAGTTGGATTCTTAAAAGTGAAAGTATTTTACTTAAAGTACATAGAGTCTTGAAAAGGAAGTGGTTTCCAAATCTTTTGGATAGTGCCTTAGTTCCAAAACCTAATGGTCATTATAATGACTTTAGGGAAGTCAAAGGAGTGATTTACTTAATTGTTTTAAAAGAGGAGAAATGACATGATTTAAGAGAAGTAACTTGTTTTAAAGGTGTAAGTTACTTGAGGTTTAAAAGTAGAAGAAACTTGTTTTCTAAATATTAAGAGACTTGAAGTATTTTGAAAGTTAAGAACTTGATTTGTAAGTATGTGATACTTGGTTTTAAAATTATAAGTCTCTTGGTTATAAAAGGAATGAAATTGTCTAAAAACCATAAAGGGTTATAACGGCTTTATGGGAAGTTGGTTATAACGGCTTTATGGAAGGTTTAGGAAGTTGTCTATTTTGATTAATGGGCATAAGTTGCCTAGATTGTGAAAATTTGAAGTTACTTGATTTCAAGATTTGAAATGAGTTTTCTAAGAGTGTAGTAACTTACTTTGAAAAATAGACACACCTTGATACTACGGGTGTTAGTATCTTGGGGTTTTACATAAAAAGGAGTGTTTTAAAAAGAATGTACGTACGTAGTACTTTGGCTTGGTTAATTGAGAATTATCCTATGTGTGCCTTGATAAGTACTTTGGCTTGGTTAATTGAGAATTATTCTATGTGTGCCTTGATAAGTACTTTGGCTTGGTTAATTAAGAATTATTCTATGTGTGCCTTGATAAGTACTTTGGCTTGGTTAATTGAGAATTATCCTATGTGTGCCTTGATAAGTACTTTGGCTTGGTTAATTGAGAATTATTCTATGTGTGCCTTGATAAGTACTTTGGCTTGGTTAATTGAGAATTATCCTATGTGTGCCTTGATAAGTACTTTGGCTTGGTTAATTGAGAATTATTCTATGTGTGCCTTGATAAGTACTTTGGCTTGGTTAATTGAGAATTATCCTATGTGTGCCTTGATAAGTATTTTGGCTTGGTTAATTGAGAATTATTTTATGTGTGCCTTGATAAGTACTTTGGCTTGGTTAATTGAGAATTATCCTACGTGTGCCTTGATAAGTACTTTGGCTTGGTTAATTGAGAATTATTCTATGTGTGCCTTGATAAGTACTTTGGCTTGTTTAATTGAGAATTGCCTATATGTGCTGGTAATAGCCGGTTTTGTGCTAGTGGTATATCATTCATTTGAGGTCGTTCCGGGTTTGTGGCGTTGCGTATTAGTGGATTTGCTACCTACGATCACGAGGAATACCTGCGTGCAGTCGTAAGGGCTTATGCGGGTGAAATAGTCCCGTGCGGGCGGGTCCGACCTATCACGAGGAATACCTCATCTGAGTCGTAAGGGCTTATGCGGGTGAAATAGTCCCGTTCGAGGAACACCTCATGCGGGTCCACGCGACTATCACGGGTGAAATAGTCGGGAGTAGGATTGCTTAGCCAATCTTTGCGGGTGGTCCTGCTTTGATCGTGAGCTTCCTAGTTTATATTATAAGTATACTACTATTTACTCTCATTGTTAGTAAGGCACAGCGTACTGTAATTTGATTATCATACATGTCTCCGGTTTTTATTTAGACTGTTATGATTTCGTTACAATACTTTCAGTCTCACATATTTGGTACATGATTGGTTCGTTTACCTACTTGGCCCGTACAGTTTTTAGGACACAGGTGGGACTTGGTGTTCATGTATGCCTATTGGTGTTATTATATCATGGACTGCCGGCAGTGAAGAAGGATTCCATGGGTGTTATACCCCGTATTTCCAGAGTATGTACGTGAGCGCGTACGTATTATAATTTGAGCCTTAAAGTTGGCTAGTTTCGAAATTTGTACACAACACCCGATTAGAGTCGTTGTTAAATGAAAGCGTTTCCTGACTTTCGTAGGGAAAATTCGGCTATGGCATTTTTAATTTCACGGATTTTTCAGAGAGGCGAAACATTTGGACCAGCGAGAGGCGACATCACCCTCAATTGGAAGAGTGGGCGGCAAAGCTAGCCCTTTTGCACGTTTTGGTGTTGAAATTTTGGTCGAGGGTTAGGTAGGATATTTTGTGTAGATGGATAAGGTAGCACGTGGCTAAATCTTGGCCTTACACTTGCTATGCACTTGTCTTCATCTTGGCCATTGGTTGGCACTTCCGACCTATAAATACCATAAGTTGAAGACTTTCTTCGTCAAAACTTGAGCAATCTATCTAAGTCTCAAATACTCCTCCTCTTGTCTTGCTATCGTCCAAAGTCCTCCCCCTTTGAGCAAAGCCGCTTGGCGAGAGCCTCCTCCACTTTGTGGTGCCACTGGCCAGAGTACACACACTGCTAGTTGTCTCGTATAAATACCGCTTTTGTGGTATATAAATACTCTCTAGTATTGTTATAATGCCCAAAATACTTTGTATATACCTTATAGTACTTTCCAAAGTACCCTTTATCTGAAAAGCCAGAAAATACTATTATACTTCCCTCGATCACAAAAACGAAACCTAAGTAAATCTTCACGTAGTTGAAGTGTTAAGTAGAAGTTGGTTAGAACTTCTAAGGGTTGTTTGGAGGCGGGTTGGAGCCGCGGAGTAGGAGCTAAACCTTGCTCGGGATCGACATTTAAACTTGGATAATTTTGGGCTTATCGAGGTTGTAGTACTACGTGTGGGTGATGCTTGGTGAGAGTGTAGCCAAGCGGTTTGAGGTACTTGGGCGTTTTGCTATTAGTCGATAATCGTCGCGGTATGTGAACATCTTCTATCTTTTCTAGCATGATATGTGTGAGCTATGTGATGCGGTAGGCGTACGTGTGTTAGCGTATTTGGTTGTTTAAAAACATAAGTGTTATACTAGCTTTATGGGAAGTTAGGTATAACGTCTTAAGGTAGTAAAATGAATGGTTTATTAATTTCAAAAGTTAAGAGATTGGATCTTATAAGATAAGAGACTTAACTTAAATGAATTAATATGGATTTTGTGTGAAACCTCGTTAGTGAGTAATGAGTACTTGGTTTTAAAAGGAATAACGTTTCTTGATTTGGAAATCGAATGTGTATCAATAAACCCTTTGCGGCGTTAATAAAGGAAAATGTATTGAATAACTAAGTATTATTAAAACCGGTAGAAACCTCCATCTGCGTAGAAGCTAAGATGAGACAAAATGATATTACATTTTCTAGATGTGCTTAATAAGATTGATTATGAGCAAGATTAACCTACTCACTATGGCATATGTTACTCTATTGTTTTAAAAGAGGTTAAGACATTGAACTATGAAACTTTTCTAAAAAGAGACTTGCGTAATTGAAATTAGGCAAGCTGGAACTTTAGGGAAAAGAAAGGCATTGTGTTGTCTTAAAATGGTTTAAGACATAAAGTGTTATAACGACTTTATGGGAAGTTGGTTATAACGACTTTATGAAAACAAAGAAGGGTTTTATCATTTGTTTTAATGCGGTAACTTGACTTTTAAAAGAGAAGTATTTTGGTCTAAAGGAAGGCATGGTATTGCCTTAATTTGGTCTTAAAAGGAAAGTATGAAAGTTGTTTTGGTTTACTTAAAGATATAAGTCACACATTTTTTTATATCTACGGGTATCGGGTGACTTTTAGAAAGGAATGAATCTCTTAAAGGAATTTACGTCGTAGTACTTTAGGGTTAAAATCGGACTTTGACATAAAATGAAAGTACGCTTGAGTTGTGTGTAACTTGCTTGTGCTTGTTGTTATGAAACTTGACCGTATTCGTGTGATAGCCTTGTTGTGCAAATCTTGTGTTCTACTCGACTCTAGGTTCATCAGGAATGTATTCCACGATTAGGTTCATCAGGAATGTATTTCACTTGATTCCAGGTTCATCCAGGAATGTATTTCACTTGATTACGGTTCATCCAGGAATGTATTTCACTTGATTCTGGTTCATCAGGAATGTATTCACTTGATTCTGGGTTCGTCAGGAATGTATTCACGATTCTGGGTTCAGGAATGTATTTCACTTGACTCTGGTTCATCAGAATGTATTCCACTCGACTAGGTTCATGGGATGGGCCGGAAATGTATTCCTGCGTTTCTATATTAGGTCCGTAAGATGGGCGAGACACATTTCGTATCCATGATTTGTACCTAGGCGTCGGCGGTGAGGAAGGAGTTCCACGGCATGAGGATGACTTTGAGGCATGAGTCACGACTTGACATGTTGCTTTTATGTTGTGGCGTAGTTTGGTTATCATACATGTCTCACCTTTATATAGACTATTATGATTTCATTCTGATATTTCTGATTTCACATACTTGGTTTCTGTTATGCGACCTCGCCCGGAGGCTGCGTTCATCTGCGCGAGTAAAGGTACATCGTATCGATCCGACTTATAGGATCACGTTCGTGTTGGGAAGCTCCGTTCCTTGGAGGCTTATCTTTGGTATGTTACCACAGTGCAGCAGGTTCTTGTACATTCGAGGTATGGCGGGGGCCTGTCCGTCATAGTTGTTATCACTTCTTAAGTGCATGAAATCTTTGTTGTGGCGATCTGTAAAAGGATAAGCTGTTGGGTATTTATGTATATATCTTGAAGGCAATTGCCCATTTTGGTTGGCTTTGTTTATTTATCATGTCTCTTAATTCGTATTCATGTTTTTATTTATTGATTTTCTCGATGATGTATCACTAGGGTGCGGGGTAAGGCACGATCCGGGCAGGTTGGTCGTGACAAAAGTGGTATCGAAGCGATTAGTCCTCGGAAAGTGTCTGAACAGTGTCTAGTAAGTCTTGATTATCGGTGTGTTGTGCGCCACATCTATGTCGAGGAGGCTATAGGACATTTAGGATTAGTTTCCATTCTTCTCGTTACGAGATCGTGCCTTAGGCGGTGTGATAAGTTGGACCCTGCAGCGTATTCCTTTCCTTTACGGTGATGCCTCGCGTAAAACCTTGAGCGAGATAGGCAAAGCGATCGAGGAGCTATTAGTGAATCTGAGAATGCGAGCGCGAGCGTCGATCACGACGAGTGCTTCCAGGCGAGTTTCGCGATCGCCCGGCACAGCGAGTTTAAGCGCGGCGATGGGCTGCTGAGACTCTGATGCCAGCCTCGGTCCCGGCTGGAAGCGGATGAGATAAGTACAAGAGATGGCGATTCTTGGCGAGTCGTGGCGAATATGAGATAGGCTAGATGTAGCGATTCGGCCCGGTAGCACCGTATTTCACCCCGGCGAGCGGTTTGAGGCTACGTGACTTTACGAGTTGTAGCCTCCGATGTTACATGGATCGAGAGGCGAGGCGACCGCCGAGTTTATCAAGCGGCTCTGACGGATCGTAGGTGTCCAGTCTCGAGCGAGTCGGTGGTATTGAGTTCGCGTCAGTGCGTAATCTGCGATTGGTAGTTTGGTCGTGGGGCTGTCGGGAAGAGCATGCACTTCCAGCGATTTGGGGCGAGTTCTCGAGGCATTTCTTGCACATTTCTTGCCTCGCGAGATGAGAGGCTCGGTAAACAGATTTTTGGCGTTGAGCGGGGCGGGCGGGCGGTTAGAAGTACAATGTGAGTTCGACTCATTAGCTCGGTATGTTCCATTGTGGTAGGCGATATGGAGGGCGAGTACCGGCTACGTCGCGGTGGATGATTACTTGGCGAGAGCATGCGGGGTAGCTCTTGGCCGGGCATGGGCGTTGCCGCGTCTGGCTTCATGCA
This sequence comes from Przewalskia tangutica, assembly GCA_029844215.1. Classification (NCBI taxonomy): domain Eukaryota; kingdom Viridiplantae; phylum Streptophyta; class Magnoliopsida; order Solanales; family Solanaceae; genus Przewalskia; species Przewalskia tangutica. The sequence continues at coordinate 70,158,540 of CM056718.1, read as the reverse complement.
CTAGGATGTGAGGCGCGGAGAGGTCGGCGGAATGGCCAGAGATCGTGAAGAGGGCGAGCAGCGAGGTCCTTTGGTAACTTTCGAGGCGGACCGCCTCGCCGGCCGATCTAGTTATGTACCTCGCCCGATGCAGTGGTCCTCACCGGTCTTGGGGCGTTCGGGGTATTGGGGCTGGTCGAGCTCGAGGGCTTAGTTCCGCGGTATCACGTGAGTGCTAGCGGCGGGATTCATGTCCCGCCGGTGTACGCGATGTGGCAAACATCATCGGGAATGTCGTCTTTGCTTGGTGCTTGTTTCACTGCGGCGTCGAGGGCCATGTGGCGAAGCGTGCTTATAGGAGAATGCAGCGGCAGCGCGACCTGCGGATCGATGGCGAGTTCGTCGCCCCTACGATTATCGCCTGCGGTGGACTTATGATTAGAGTGAAGCGGTAGCCGGTATATCCTTAACCTACAGAGGCTTGTATGTTTTGATGTTATGTTAATGTGTTAAGTGTATGTTCGGATAGCTTTGTGCTAAAATGTGATTTAGGAACACAGTTGGGGAAAAGGGTAAGCACAGGGTGAGAAAATGATGAACCTTAGAATATTACGGTTGAAACCTTAGATGTAAGGCCGTCTTGAGTACAAGATTTTGCGAGTGATCCTTGTCGAGTGCATTTTATGCCTAGAATGTATTGTGTGATAAGTCCACAGGTTGGGTAAATGAAAGTGGTATCTTTCGTGATGTGATTCAAGATTGTTAGTGTCGAGAAGCGAGTTGGCGCGAGTGGGTCGGGTTGGGGCCGTGTTGCGGGCGACCCGCGACTGTTCGAGGTGGGGTCGGCTGCAGGTGGTCGCGGTGGTAGGAGTCACGAGGTGCTAGGCGAGTTTAGTTGACCATCGTATGAGTTCGTGGGTGTGTTCGACGAAGCGGTCGTGAAGGCGGGAATGGCCTTAAGGAAGATTGAGGCTAGTAAGATAACCAAGTTGGAGGTGGTGACTTGAGGTTGGAAAGCGAAGCGTTGGCGGAAGTGTGAGTGCGGATACTAGAAAGAGTTGAGTGTTGAGAAAGTGCAACGAGTTAGGGGAGAAGTGAGCGTGTGTGATCATTTCTTGTAAAGGGAGAAGGTGCGAAGGATGTATATTTTTGACCTCGGGGATCGCGTGCGATCCGGTACCATATGTTGGGTGCGGAGTGACACTAGAACCTCGCGGCAAAATGACAAAAGTTTGTGATGTTAGAGGTGTTTCCTCGTGGACTTGGATATAAGTATTTTGCGTGCGTGTGTTATTTAAGTGGCCAATTGTGGCGTTGGCAACTTGTTAGAAGAACTTTATAGTTATCCGTCTTGAGAAGGAACATTCGGGCGAATGTTTCTAAGGAGGGAGAATGTTATACCGTATTTCCAGTATGCGTGGTAGCGTCGTATTATAATTTGAGCCTTAAAGTTGGCTAGTTTGAAATTTGTACACAACACGATTAAGTCGTTTTTAAATGACGTTTCCTGACTTTCGTAGGGAAAATTAGGCTATGGCATTTTTAATTTTTACGGATTTTTAGAGGCGAAACATTTTGGACCAGCGAGAGGCGACCTTGTCACCTACAATTGGAAGAGTGGGCGACAAAGCTAGCCCTTTTGCGTTTTGGTGTTGAAATTTTGGTCAAGGGTTAGGTAGGATATTTTGTATAGATGGATAAGGTATACGTGGCTAAATCTTGGCCTTACACTTGCTATGCACTTGTCTTCATCTTGGCCATTGGTTGGCCTTCACTTGACCTATAAATACCATACAAGTTGAAGACTTTCTTAGTCCAAAACTTGAGCAATCTATCTAAGTCTCAAATACTCCCTCCTCTTGTCTTGCTATCGTCCAAAGTCCCTCCCACACTTTGAGCAAGGCCACTTGGCGAGAGCCTCCACGCTGTGGTGCCACTGGCAGAAGTGCACCTTTTCCAGCCTAGTTGTCTCGTATAAATACCCTTTTTGTGGTATATAAATACTCTCTAGTATTGTTATAATGCCCAAAATACTTTGTATATACCTTGTAGTACTTTCCAAAGTACCGCTTTATCGAAAAGCCAGAAAATACTATTATACTTCCTCGATCACAAACGAAACCTAAGTAAATCTTCACCCGTAGTTGAAGTGTTAAGTAGAAGTTGGTTAGAACTTCTAAGGGTTGTTGGAGGCGGGTTGGAGCGCGCGGAGTAGGAGCTAAACCTTGCTCGGGATCGGCATTTAAACTTGGATAATTTTGGGCTTATCGAGGTTGTAGTACTACGTGTGGGTGATACCTTGGTAGAGTGTGGCCAGCGGTTTGAGTACTTGGGCGTTTTGCTATTAGTCGATAATCGTCGCGAGGTATGTGAACCTCTTCTATCTTTTCTAGCATGATATGTGTGAGCTATGTAGTGCGGTAGGCGTGCGTGTTAGCGTATTTGGTTGTTTTAAAAACATAAGTGTTATACTAGCTTTATGGGAAGTTAGGTATAACGTCTTAAGAGTGGTAAAATGAATGGTTTATTAATTTCAAAAGTTAAGAGATTGGATCTTATAAGATAAGAGACTTAACTTAAATGAATTAATATGGATTTTGTGTGAAACCTCGTTCGTGAGTAATGAGTACTTGGTTTTTAAAAGGAATAACGTTTCTTGATTTGGAAATCGAATGTGTATCGATAAACCCTGCGGCGTTAATAAAGGAAAATGTATTGAATAACTAAGTATTATTAAAACCGGTAGAAACCTCAAATCTGCATAGAAGCTAAGATGAGACAAAATGATATTACATTTTTCTAGATCGAGTTTGCTTAATAAGATTGATTATGAACAAGATTAACTACTACTTTATGGCATATGTTACTCTATTGTTTTAAAAGAGGTTAAGACATTGAACTATGAAACTTTTCTAAAGAGACTTGCGTAGTGAAATTAGGCAAGCTGGAACTTTTAGGGAAAAGAAAGGCATTGTGTTGTCTTAAAATGGTTTAAGACATAAAGTGTTATAATAGCTTTATGGGAAGTTGGTTATAACGACTTTATGAAAACAAAGAAGGGTTTTATCATTTGTTTTAATGCGGTAACTTGACTTTTAAAGAGAAGTATTTTGGTCGAAAGGAAGGCATGGTATTGCCTTAATTTGGTCTTAAAAAGGAAAGTATGAAAGTTGTTTTGGTTTACTTAAAGATATAAGTCACACGTTTTTTTATATCTACGGGTATCGGGTGACTTTTAGAAAGGAATGAATCTCTTAAAAGGAATTTACGTCGTAGTACTTTAGGGTTAAAATCAGGACTTTGACATAAAATGAAAGTACCTTGAGTTGTGTGTAACTTGCTTATGCTTGTTGTTATGAAACTTGACCATATTCGTGTGATAGCCTTGTTGTGCAAGTCTTGTGTTCTACTCGACTCAGGTTCATCAGGAATGTATTCAACGATTCTGGGTTCACGGGAATGTATTTCACGATTCCCAGGTTCGTCCAGGAATGTATTTCACTTGATTACGGTTCATCGGGAATGTATTTCCTTGATTAGGTTCATCAGAATGTATTCACTTGATTAGGTTCATCAGGAATGTATTCACTTGATTAGGTTCATCAGAATGTATTTCACTTGACTCTGGTTCGTCAGAATGTATTCCACTCGACTCTGGGTTCATAGGATGGGCCGGAAATGTATTCCTGCGTTTCTATATTAGGTCCGTAAGATGGGCGAGACACATTTACGTATCACATGATTTGTACCTAGGCGGCGGTGAGGAAGGAGTTCCACAGGCGTGAGGATGACTTTGAGGCATGAGTCACGACTTGACATGGCGCTTTTATGTTGTGAAGCGTAGTTTGGTTATCATACATGTCTTACGCTTTATATAGACTATTATGATTTCATTCTGATATTTCTGATTTCACATACTTGGTTCTGTTATCTTGACCTCGCCCGGAGGCTGCGTTCATCTGCGCGAGTAAGGTCATCGTATCGATCCGACATAGGATCACATTCGGTGTGTTGGGAAGCTCCGTTCCTTGAGGCTTATCTTTGGTATGTTACCACAGTGCAGCAGGTTCTTGTACATTCGAGGGGTATGGCGGGGCCTGTCGTCATAGTTATTATCCTTCTTAGAGTGCAGTAATCTTTGTTGTGGGAAGAGTGCAGTAAAAAGGATAAGCTATTGGGTATTTATGTATATATCTTGAAGGCAAGCTATTTTGGTTGGCTTTGTTTATTTATCATGTCTCTTAATTCATGTTCATGTTTTTATTTCCGCTGATTTTCTCTGATGATGTATCACTAGGGTGCCCGGGGTAAGGCACCAGTCACGGGCCCGGGTTCGGGTCGTGACAATGGGCATGATTGATATTATGGGCGTGAGACCCATGGTTATATTTTAGTAATGACTTTGAGGCGTGCGTCACGACTTGATATATTTATTTATGTATTGTGTATTGTAGGTTGGCTATCATACATGTCTCTGTTTTGTTAGTATTATGATTTCATTCTGATGCTTCTTGCTTCACATACTTAGTACGTGCCCGTCTTGACCTCGCCCGGAATTTGCGTTCATGCGCGTGTTTAGAGTGCGCGATTTGGTGATCGGCAGTGTAGGACCACCTTTCGAGTTTTGGATAGCTCCTCTGTTCGGGAGTTTATCTTTTGGTATAGTTCCTTGATCTGAGACTTTTATGCGGTTATGGAGTCTGCGGGGCCTTGTCCGTCATATTCGATAAAACTCTTAAGTGCATGTATTCGTATGTGGGATTGGACTCATATGCGGTGTAGTGTCTTTTATTATGTATATTATATGGCGGCACTTATCGGCTTTGCCGCACGTCGTTGGTTAAAAAAATGAGGTGTTATTTAAATTTCCGCGATTTACTTAGTTGTTAAGGTAGAAGGGTGCCCGGTAGGGCACGATCCGAGCGGGTTCGGTGTGACAACTATTTCACCGCGTGGGCGGTGGACCATGATGAGTACATCACGCACTCGCGTCGTGAGGAGCAAATCACGAAATAAGTAATAACACAGGGGTTTACCACAAGAATAACATAACACTAGCTTAACCGGCTATCATACATAACATAAGCAAGTAAAAAAATCCCTTAACTTCTTATTAGACTTAATTAGCATGCACTCTCATTTTTTTTAACTTAAGGCACTAACATGTCATGAAAAATCCGGGAATTTAACCCAAAGTACTACGTACTTCTATTCTTTTAAAATGACTCTTTTTCATATAAAAACCCAAGATACTAACACCCGTAGTATCAAGGCATATCTACTTTCCATATCAAGTTACTACGCCTTTAGAAATTCATTTCAAGGCGTTGAAATAAATTCTTCCATTTTCGAAACTTAAGTAACTTATACCTTTAAACAAGTTACCCTTCTTTAAATCAAGTCTTTGATCCTCTTTTGAAATCGATCAAGTAAACCGTTCTTTTAACTTTCCATAAAGCCGTTATAACTAACTTCTCATAAAGCTACTCTTTATGTTTTAGACAAACCAAGACAATTATGTTCCTCTTTGAAACCAAGAGACTTATACTTTTGAAACCAAGTATCATATACTTTCAAATCAAGTTTCATAACTTTCAGAATACTTCAAGTTCCTTGACTTTAGAAATCAAGTCTCTTAACTCTAAAATAGTTCAAGTAACCCATACGTTTCCACATCAAGTATTCTATTCGTTTCAAGTCAAGTAATTTTTACATGTAACATCAACTAACATATACTTTTAAAAGCCGAGTTACTTCACTTTTCGAAATCAAGGCAAGGATCAGGCTGAAACCAAGTTCACTTAAAATACATCGTCTGCCGTACTATACCTTTGTAAATATTCATGCTCGAGAGATAGGAAGAGTTCACATACCTCTCAGACTTAATCCACTTGCCAAGTTGAATATGCATGCGTAGAATCTCAACCTATAATGACCATGTCTGACTATCAACTTCTAGCTTTACATCGTAGAATAATTCTAAGTATAAAGTCTCTTATTCTACGGAAAATTGGGCGACACTTCCTTTGTTTCTCGTACTTTTCCACCTTTTCAAGGCAGAAATCAATAACCAACATGCCACGTTTAATGTTACACCGTAAGTCGGGACAAGTATAAGAGAATATGCGTAAGGAATCGATACTTGGAAATTGATGCGAAAGGAAGAATTGTTTCGTGAGAAAATCTTAGAGCGTCGGAAAGGAGAAATGTTCGTTGTTGAGAATTGGATTCTCAAAATGCATTATTCGAAAGTATGGAACTTATTAACATTATGGAAATTTATTTTTCTGGATTTGGTCACGTGGGGCCCAGAAATTTTACGTTTTGTGGGGCGCGAGGTTCTGAATTTTATGGGCGAATAAGAGGCGACACGTGGCACCCACTTGGTCTTGGTCGAATTTTGCAAGGCTAAAATGGTCATTGACCATGGTGGAAGATAAGTCTTGCTAAGCTTGAGATTGTTGACAGTCGACTTGCGGCTGTCTTAATCTAGTGAAACTCATCCTAGCCACTCATGTGTTGTAATCTAAGCCTTCCATTGTGTTATATATACTAAGCAAGTAGAAATACAAGGTCTTCCAACACTTAGAAAATTTCACACTTGTCTTGTTCTTCCATTAAGCTCTCGGGTTTGGTCATTTATCCCGCAAAAATTTTGTAGTTTTGATCCTTTGTTCTGAAGACTTTAACTTGATGTCCCTAAGGGTATTGTAAGGATATCTCAATAGAAAGATTTCGGAAAAACGACGTTTTCGTATTAGTCGCAAGGCGGAAACTTAAGGAATTCTTCAACTTTGAAGTTGGAACTTGAAGATGGGTTCTTCATAGGCTTCTAATGAGTGCTTGAAGCGGATTGGAACATAAGGAAAGGAGCTAAGAATTGCTAAGGCGCGACTTTGAATCTTGGAAATTTTAAGGGCTTATAAAGGTATAACTTTTGTCGTTTTAGCAATTAAGGTTTACTTATTGTTGTAGCTATGGATATTAGCAAGCATGAGTTATATATTATGTAGTTGGATAAGTGTATTGACTATTGGAACCCTAATCTGAAAACTAGCATGTTTAGCCTTAAGATTGGAATTCAAGTTGATTATTAGTTTAAGTCGTCGCGTGTTGTATAAAGAAGGAAATTGTAGTTGTTGAAGTTGTTTATGGCTATATAACATGTTAGACCTTAGAACTTGGAATTGGAAAAGGATTGGAAAAGGACTTGTGTTGTGTTATTGTTGGCCGAGAATGGCTTGTGAGTATTAAACTACTTCGTATGAATTGTGGGGCGGAATTTTACACGTATTGTAATGCGTGTAATCCCCTTTGTTTGGTTGTTGTTTTGAGCCTTAAATGTGGCGTGTAGGTTATTGTATTCGGCCTTGAAAAAAGTGGCAAAGTGAGTAGAAACAAAGGAAGTGCTGTTACACCCCGTAAGTCCAGGACATGTATAAGAGAATGTACGTAAGGAATCAAGACTTGGAAATTTGTACGAAAGGAAGAATTGTTTCAGATGGAAAATCTTAGAAACGTCGGAAAGGAAAAATGTTCGTTGTTGAGAATTGGATTCTCAAAATACATTGTTTGAAGAGTATGGAACTCTTAACCTTATGGAAATTTATTTTACGGATTTGGTCACGTGGGGCCCTTTGAGAATTTTACATTTTGTGGGGCGCGAGGTTCTGAATTTTATGGACGAATGAGAGGCGACCGTGGCACCCCAAGTGGTCTTGGACAGAAATTGGTAAGGGCAAAATGGTCATGGACCACCTTGGAAGATTAGTCTTGCTAGCGTGACATTGTTGACTGTCGAAACTTGTCGCATAGGCTTAATCAGTGAAATTCATCTTAGCCACCCGTTTGTTTAAGTCTAAGCCCTCGATATGTGTTATATACTAAGTTAGTGCAAGACAAAGTCTTTTACACTTAGAAATTTTTAGAGAACTAGAGCTTGAGACTTGAGGGCTCTCGGCACTTTGAGGTACTTTGAGCAAGAAAATTTTGTAATTTTGATCCATTAGCCACAAGACTTTAACTTGATGTCCCCGAGGGTATTGTAAGGATATCTCGATAGAAAGATTTGGAAAAAGCAGCATTTTCGTTAGTGTGAGGAGGAAACTAAGGAGTTCTTGACTTTGAAGTTGGAACTTGAAGATGGGTTCTTCATAGGCCTCTAAGGAGTGCTTGGAGCGGATTGAAACCTAAGGGAAGGAGCTAAGAATTGCTAAGGCGCGACTTTGGAATCTTGGAAATTTTAAGGGCTTATAAAGGTATATTTTTGTCGTTTTAGCAATTAAGGTTTACTTATCATTGTAGCTATGGTTATTAGCAAGCATGAGTTGTATAGTATGAAGTTTGATAAGTATTTTGACTATTGGAACCCTAATCCGAAATCTAGCATGTTTAGCTTTAAGATTTCAATTCAAGTCGATTATTAGTTAAGTCGTCACATATTGAATAAAAAAGGAAATTGTAGTTGTTGAAGTTGTTTATGACTAAATAACATGTTGACCTAAGAACTTGGAATTGGAAAAGGATTGGAAAAGACGTAGTGTTGTTGGTTATATGTTGGCCGAGAATGGCTAGTGAAGTATTAAACTATTTGGTATGAATTGTGGGGCGGAATTTTACACGTATTGTAAGGCGTGTAATCCCCTTTGTTTGGTTGTTGTTTGGAGCCTTAAATGTGGCGTGTTGGTTATTGTATTCGACCTTGAAAAAGGTGGCAAAGTGAGTAGAAACAAAGGAAGTCTGCTAGATTTTCAGTAGAATTAGCGGCCAGTATACTTAGTATTATTCTACGTTGAGACTAGAAGTTGATAATCTTGTTGTGACCATTATAGGTTGACAACTTCTCGTCACGGCGTATTCGACAGCTTGTGGATTTTAGCGAAAGGTATGTGAACTATCTCTCTTCTAGCATGATTCCTTAAGATTAAGAAAGTATGTTCTACTCCTTAAATGATCCGTTCCTTGGTTGTATTTGGATTGCCTAGAATAGAATTTGTTCTATGTACTTCCTTGATTGTACTTTGATGTTTAAATTGTAAGTTGTAAAATCCATTTTCTTAGTGAAGTTTGGATTCTTAAAAGTGAAAGTATTTTACTTAAAGTACATAGAGTCTTGAAAAGGAAGTGGTCTCCAAATCTTTTGGGCTAGTGCCTTAGTCCCAAAATCCTAAAGGTCATTATAATGACTTTAGGGAGTTAAATGAGTGATTTTCTTAATTGTTTTAAGAGAGGAGAAATGACATGATTTAAGAGAAGTAACTTGTTTTAAAGGTGTGAGTTACTTGAGGTTTAAAGTAGAAGAAACTTGTTTTCTAAATGTTAAGAGACTTGAAGTATTTTGAAAGTTAAGAACTTGATTTGTAAGTATGTGATACTTGGTTTTAAAAGTATAAGTCTCTTGGTTATAAAAGGAATGGATATGTCTAAAACCATAAAGGGTTATAACGGCTTTATGGGAAGTTGGTTATAACGGCTTTATGGAAGGTTTAGAAAGTTGTCTATTTTGATTAAAGGGCATAAGTTGCCTAGTTTGTGAAAATTTAAAGTTACTTGGTTTCAAGCTTTGAAATGAGTTTCAAAAAAGTATAGTAACTTACTTTGAAGAATAGACACGCCTTGATACTACGGGTGTTAGTATCTTGGGATTTTACATAAAATGGAGTCTTTTGAAAAGGATGTACATACGTAGTACTTTGGCCTATTTAATTGAGAATAATTCTATGTGATGTCTTGATAAGTACTTTGGCTTGATAAATTGAGAATTTGTCTAAGTGTGCCTTGATTAGTACTTTGGCTTGATAAATTGAGAATTTGTCTAAGAGTGCCTTGATAAGTACTTTGGCTTGTTAAATGAGAATTATTCTATTTGTGCCTGATAAGTACTGCTTGCATTAAATGATAATTATTCTATTTGTGCCACGATAAGTACTTTGGCTTGTTAAATGAGAATTATTCTATTTGTGCTGATAAGTACTTTGGCTTGTTAAATGAGAATTATTCTATTTGTGCGATAAGTACTTTGGCTTGTCAAATGAGAATTATTCTATGTGTGCCTTGATAAGTACTTTGGCTTGGTTAATTGAAATTATTTCCATGTGTGCCTTGATAAGTACTTTGGCTTGGTTAATTGAGAATTATTTCCATGTGTGCCTTGATAAGTACTTGGCACGATTAGTTGAAATTGCCTATGTGTGTTGGAAATAGCGGTTGTGTGCTATTGGTATATCGATCGTTCGAGGTCATTCCGGGTGTGTGGCATTCTGCGGTTTAGTGGAATTGCTACCCGCGATCACGAGGAATACCTCGTGCGGTCGTGGGACTTATGCGGGTGAAATAGTCCCGTGCGGGCGGGTCCGACCTATCACGAGGAATACCTAAATGCAGTCGCGTAAGGGCTTATGCGGGTGAAATAGTCCCGTCGAGGAATACCTCACGCGGGTCCACGCGGCTATCTTGCGGGTGAAATAGTCCCGGAGTAGGATGGCTAAATGATCTTTGCGGGCGGATGGTCTGTTTTGATCATGAGCTTACTATTTTATATTGTAAGGATACTCTTGTTTACTCTCATTGTTAGTAAGGCACAATGTGTTGTAATTTGATTATCATATATGTCCCGGTTGTTTGTGTTACCTATGGTCATGCTTTACGATGTGGGATTAGGGGCATGAGACCACGTGGTATTTAGGACACGGGTGGGACTTGGTGTTCATGTATCCTTATTGGTGTTATTACATCATGGATGGCGGTGAGGAAGGATTCCACGGGCATGATTGATATTATGGGCGTGAGACCCGTAGTTATATTTGAGTAGTGACTTTGAGGGCTGCGTCACGACTTGATATATTTGCTTATGTGTTATATCTTGTAGGTTGGCTATCATACATGTCTCTGCTTTGTTTAAGCTGTTATGATTTCATTCTGATACTAACATGTTCACATGATACATTCTTGTCTTGACCTCGCCCGGAAGCTGCGTTCATCTGCTTGAGTTTAGAGTCTGTGATTTGGTGATCAGCAGTGTAGGACCACCTTTCGAGTTTTGGATAGCTCCTCTGTTCGGGGAGTTTATCATTTTGGTATAGTTCGCTTGATCGAGCTTTTATGCGATTATGGAGTGCGGCGGGGCCTTGTCCGTCGTGTTTGATAAAACTCTTAGAGTCTCTATTCATATGTGAGGTTGGACTCGTATGCGGTGTAGTGTCTTTTATTATGTATATTATATGGCGGCCTTGTCGGCTTTGCCTTGCGTCGTTGGTTTTAAAAAAAGAGGTGTTATTAAATTTCATGATTTACTTGTGTTTGTTAAGGTAGCGAGGTGCCCGGGTAGGGCACGATCCGAGCCGAGGTTGGGGTGTGGCAGTGGTATCGAGCGGCCAGTCCTCGGAATGTTCTGGCCGTGTCTAGTAGAGTCTTGATTATCGGTGTGTTGCGCCACGCCCGTAAGCGAGAGCTACAGGACATTTAGGAGTTAGTTTCTATTCTACTCACTCTAAGATCGTGCCATAGAAATTGGCATGTTAGTAAGATAATTCCTATGGCGTATTGTTGTATTCTGATTATGCCTCGAGGAGGCAACGGCCCGAGAAGGGCAAAGGAGTAGCGAGAGCTACTAGTCGGACTCGAGAGAGTTGATAGGGCTTATGCCCGAGTTATCTGGATGTTGTTCGCGATCGAGTTCTTCTTCGCGAGTTTTGAGGCCGGCACCAGAGCCTCCAGTTTCTCAGTTAAGGGAAGACTTTAGGGTCATAAAGGAAGCCATTATGTTATTGACCCATATAGTAGTGTTCTGATTTCATCGGCGGGAAGTTATTCGGCGATGCAGAGCAGTGTACGAGAGGGTAGAGGGCAGCGGAGATCGGCGTAAGAGGGCTGGCCGATTGGTTATTCGGTGAGTTTTGGGCCAGTGCCTCGCGGAGTGAGATATTCGTCGGCCTACCCGGTACATACCCCATGAGCACGGTGGGATATTGGAGCCGAGGTATTTAGGGCGGTCGAGCTCCGGTGAGGTCGCCGAGAGGAAGCGAGAGGACTTCCTCGATCGAGTCACCTATTCCTCGATGTTTGAGATGTAGTAAGCGTCGTTCGGAAATGTCGTTATAGCGCGGTGTTTGTTTTTATTGTGGCCGTCGGGCCATAATGCAGTATGTCCTTTTAGAAAAACAGGTGAGGTGGCTCGGCCTATGAGGCCGATGGTTGATTCCACTTTCCTCGCGGTATGCGTTCCCGAGCGGCGTTCGGATGTTAGCGGTAGTGGTAGAGGTCATGGTGGAGTTTATAGTTCTTGCGGTCCTTTGAGCGCGGAGATGGCGTGACTCTTTGGGCGGGACCGGAGGCGACATCGCCGCGGGGTTCTGGTATATCTCGATTCTTTTGAATCATGTGTGCATTGATAGATTGATTTCGCCCTAGCATATATGTTTTCCCTTTGTTGCTAGCGATTGTAAGTGATAGTACCCAGTAGGGATACCTTGATTAGTAAAGTGAGAAGTTAAGAATATTGACAAGAATGATAAGTGGCTGAGACTAGAGTTGTGTAGAGTTCCACGTAGAAGTTGCCCGTGGCGTGTAAGACGATAGGGAAGATTATGCAGTAGGAATACTTTGACTTATGTGAGAACCTCTAGTGAATAGGGGATAGGGTAGAAGTACCTTGAGATAAGAGAGATTTATTTGGACTAAGAATGAGAAGTTGAATGTGGCGATGAGTCGGGTTATGGACTCATTGGTGGTGATAGTATGGAATGGGGTGATGTCGGTTGGTAGTGGTCCGTATGTGATCTGGTCCAGGATGCGAGGCCCAAGTTTAGTAAATCATTATGCGAGTTTGTGGGCGCGTTCAGGAACTAGGTCGTAAGGCCAGAAAAAGCCTTAACGGGAATATAAGTAACAATATGGCCAAGTTGGTTAGTAACTCGAGTTGGGAGCGAAACAAAATTTGAGATTTTATGCGTGTACTAGATGAGTTTGAAAATCACGAAAGTATGACAAGTAAGGAAAGAAAGGAACCTCTAAGGATCAGTGTTTGGGAAAGCGGTAACCTTGAGTTTTGTGAGAAGGACCACGGACGGAAGGTCCATTATTATGTTCACGTATGTTATGTGGTGGCCATGTGTGGCATCGTTGGTCTGTGCATTTGATTGATAGGCATAGTATAGGGATTGGGCGGAGTTTGTATAGCGTGGCAAACTAAGAACATTCGGGGCGAATGTTTCTTGTTATACCGTATTTCAGTATATGCGTGGGGAATCGTCTGAGTTAGCCTTAAAAGTTAGGCTTGGGCGAAAATTATTGGGCCTGACTCACAAAGCGATTGGTTTCGGCGAAGCGTTTCCACGACTTTCATAGGATTAATTAGGTATGTCATTTCTTATTTTTGCGGATTTTTAGAGGCGTAACACTTTGGACCAATGAGAGGCGACACTTTCCACCCTCTCATTGGTAGACTTATCGCGGCAATAGGGCGATTGGATGACAATCCTTGTCATAAAGTTGGATAGATATTTTGTGTGCAAGTTGGCTAGGTACACTTGCCCTAATCTTGACCTTACACTTGCAGCACTTGGCTAAATCTTGGCCATTGGTTGGCGTGTCTTGACCTATAAATACCCCTCTTGAGATGAAGAGTTATTCATCCACTAAAGCTTTGAAGTCTTGAAAAATCCTCCACTCTCACTTGTGAGCAATTCGTCCAAACACCACTCCTTTGGTGAAGTTTTGGCGAGGCCCTTCCACTCTAGCCTGGCGAAACCTACCCCCTCCCTTGGTAGGAAAGTTGTCTTAGTATTGTTATAATGCGATTTAACCTAGCCCAAATTCCTTAGTACTTAGTAGAAGTTGTGGGAAACTTAAGGATTCTTGGGCGCCTTGGAGCTTTGGATTAGGAGCTAAACCTCGCTCGGGATCGACTTTTACTTGGATATTATTGGGCTTATCGAGGTAAATAATCCTAACCCTCTTTTGTAATTAGAGAATGCATCTTTGTAGAAGTATTGAGATAAGTATAAATACTTAGGAGGTTATTAAGAATAGAATTGAATGTAACACCTTAGAAGGGTATAAAGAAGAATATCTGTTGTACTTACATGGAATTTGTTTTCCTGATGAACTTATATAGCTCAGGGTAGGGTTGTGCTGCCCAGGCTTTCCATAGAATTGAGGACCCTCTGTTTAGAATGACCTTGAGAATAGTCTAGACTTTGATAGATGTCTGTGACTATTATAAATGATTCTCTGTGCGCGACATACTCGACTTGGCGGTGGATTTGTGAGAAGGTATGTGATTCTTCCTATACTCCAGCATGATATTTTAAGTATATATAGTGCGGACGTACGTATGATGTCGGCAATGTCTTTTGACTTAAGCACGAATAATAAGAACCTTGAAGTATGTCAAAAGAATAATGAATCATTTTAACAGAAGAGTGATAGTTGGTGTTAAAACAAAAGCTTAAGAGTTATACTAAGCTTTATGGGAAGTAGGTATAACAACCTAAGAATGATAAAAGGCTGTTTACTTGTTTGTTTATAAAAACCTTGTATTGCTTTCTGTTAAGTGTAGTAAGATTGGTTGATAGGTAGACATCTTATGATCTTGCGTGTGTTAAATGCCTTGTAATGTGTGAAAGGGGTTATTCTGCTGCTTACGTTACTAACCGGTAAGTCCGTTGTCTTGTTATTGTATCACCTACCCTTGACTTGTTATCACAGGGCTTGCCACCCTTGATGCGTGTCTATACGGCCTATCACGGTCTATGAGACTATGCGGAGGCTGCGGTATGCTCGAGATTGATCATTCGGGTGTTTAGCGATGCGGAGATACTATGCGGTCCGTAGGACTATCACGGTCTTTTGAGGCTATGCGGTGCGGAAGTCGAGGAGAATGCAGGGCTAGCTACCCCGTCACGGGAATACCTCATGCAGTGCGTGTGTGACCTATGCGGGCTGCGGAAGTCGGGACTAGGCACCTTGAGAATGATACTATGGCGGTTGGCCTTGCCCGATCATTCGCGGCCTAGACTAGACACATTCTGATTTTCTATTACATTATTGTTGTGATGTGGCACTATGTGCAATTGGCGATTATATTTGTGAAAAGGTTTTAAATACCTTGATTTCATTTAAAGTACTTTATAGTTTCACATACTTGGTACTGTTATGCGACCTCGCTTGAAGCTGCGTTAATCTGCGCGAGTTAGAGAAGCGGTGCTAGATCGCGTCCTTAGGATCTCTACGTTGGTGTTAGGAGCTCCACTCTCTCGGAGGCTCTACTTTTGGGTATGATCTCCTGTTGTAGATAGTTTTATGCAGACGAGGTATGGCGGGCCACTGTCGCCATAGTTATTATTTCCTTAGAAGTGCGTAGTCTGTTATGCAGTTGGGATGTAGCGCAAAAATTTGGTTTATGTATATATGCGAAAGGCAATCTTTTCTTGAGATAAAATGTTACAGTTATATCATGTTTCATGTCGTGTTTTATATTCCGATTGTTCTACGATGTATGACTACTTGGGTGCCGGGTAAGGCACGATCCACGAACCGGGCAGTCGTGACAAAAGTGAGTATCGAAGCGATTAATCCTCGGAAAGTGTCTGAGCCGTATCTAGTAAGTCTTGATTATCGGTGTGTTGTGCACCACACCGATGTCGAGGAGGCTATAGGATAT
This sequence comes from Przewalskia tangutica, assembly GCA_029844215.1. NCBI lineage: Eukaryota > Viridiplantae > Streptophyta > Magnoliopsida > Solanales > Solanaceae > Przewalskia > Przewalskia tangutica. Next base: position 70,142,900 of record CM056718.1, on the reverse strand, counting down.
TTAGGATTGGTTTCCATTCTTCTCACTCTGAGATCGTGCTTTAGAGGCATGTTATAGGTTGGACCCTCCAACGCATTCCTTTCTATGTGAATATGCCTCGCGTAAGGCAGGGCGAAGGGCAAAGGCGGCCGAGAGGCTGCTAGTGTGACACCCGAGTCACGAGGGCTCGAGCCGAGCTATACGAAGGCAGCGAGTTCTATGACACCGCCCCAGCGAGACGCGGTACCAGCGCCTCGCATCCTCGGCCGGGGCGAAGGTTAGGGTACAAGGAGATGGCGATTACTAGCCAGGTCGTGGCGGATATGAGAGAGAGGTTTGGCGGCCATTCGATTCGATTCGGCTCGGTAGTACCGTTGTTCACGCGAGCGAGATAGCTTGAGGCTACGGGACTTCACGAGTTGCGACGCGAGTTTACGGGTCTAGACGGAGGATGATCGCGAGTTCATCCGTCGATTGCGAAGGATTATGCGGGTGGTGAGCTTGAAGTGATGTGACATTCGGTTCGCATCAGTGCGTGATACATGATCGATTGGTTCGATTCATGGGAGCTTTCGGGAGAGCATGCGCCTCCGGTATGGGATGAGTTTTGAGGCTTTTCTCACAACTTCTTGCCTCGCGAGATGAGAGAGCACGATCAGCAATTTTTATTCACGGCGGGGAGGGCCGCAGTTAGAAGTACAATGTCGAGTTTGATTCGTGCTCGATATGTTCCTGCCTAGTAGCGAATATGGAAGACGGGTGCATCGCTACGTCAGGGCTGAAACGACTATATGGCGAGTCTTGTGCGGGTGTGTCCGCACCGGGCATGGACATTACCGTATGCGAGCTCATGCATTGGGATGCGAGGCGTAGAGACCGCCGGGTAGGCCGATATCGGTGAGAAGAAGGCCGGGGCGGTTCTTTTAGTGGTTCTCGAGTGGCGGCGTCGTGAAGTCGGTTGCACCACAGTAGGCTCGAGCACTCTACGTCATTTCGATGCGGCCCGGGCGGTCGAGGCGGTCGGGGCCCGGGACTTGATTTCGAGGGTAACGAGGGGCTAACCGTTGAGTGCATTGGTGTGCGTTGTGGTAGATTCCGTGCAGGGCTGTTATGCTACTACGAGGACTTGCCATACTTGTGGCGGCGAGTCGTTCGCGAGTTTGCAGGCCGGGCGTGGCGGGGTAGGGCCCGACCTACGGTGCATTGCGCTTCCATCCCAGCGATTACTCGCCCGGGCGAGTACTCGAGAGATCGGCCAGTCGCGGCGAGTGCGTGGCGAGTCGGTCTAGCGGTCCTCGAGAACGCATTTATGCTTTGTCGGTAAGCGGGATCGGAGGCCTCGCTGATGTAAATCGCAGTACCTTATCGGTTCAGGTTAGATGTATATGCTTTGATAGATCGGGTTCTACTCATCCTATATATCTCCCTTGTTGCTAGTAGGATAGGGATGAGCACTGAGTCCATAGACCGCTTTCGAGGTAGCTGCGGTGGGTGATTCGGTGGTAGCTCGGCGGGTATATAGAGCTTGTCTGTGACCATTCTGATCGTCGGACCCTTGCGACTTGATAGAGTTGGAGATGATTGACCGGCGTAATCATGGGGATGGATTGGCTAGCTTAACTTTACGCCAATGTAGGCTGAGAGAGAAAGTAATGCAGTTCCGATTTCACGAGGCCGGTTGTTGAGTGGGAGGAACGCGGTATCGCGAAAGGTAGGTTTATTTCCTACCTCGAGGCTAGGAAGATGGTGCGAAGGGTATATCTACCATCTCGTTCGGGTGTTTGATCTTGAGGCTGCGGTACAGATTTTGAGCAGTTCGATGGTCAGAGTTCTCGGGCGTGTTTCAGACGACCTCGGGTATTCCTCGAGAGGAGAGATTGAGTTTTGTATAGATATGTTGCGGACACTCGGCTATTTCCATTCCGCCATACGAGGATGGCACTGCCGAGTTAAGAGAGTTGAAGGCGGTGAGTGATTTGTTAGAAAGGGTTTCATCGGACCTAGTGTTTCTCCAGAAGCGCGGTATTGTTCGTGAAGAAGAAAGGCGGGGCAGCTGCGCATGTGTGTGTTGACTTCTGACGGTGAACAAGGTGACCATTAAACGAATACCCCCTTCCCGGGATTGATGATTTGTTCGATCGATTGCGGTAGCGAGATGTTTTCAAGATTGATCTGATCGGGCTATCATCGAGTTCGAGTTAGAGGTGGATGTCACTAGAATTGCATTCGGACGTGCAGGCATTATGAAGTTGAGTCATGTCTTTTGGGTTGACGATGCTCGTGGTATTCGTGGAGTTGATGAGCAAGTGTTCAAACCATTTTTGACACGTTTGTGATAGTGTTCATTGATGATATCTTGGTTTATTCGCTCGGAAGCGAGGAGCATGCGGAGCGTTTGAGGCTTGTCTTGTGATTCTCGGGATCGTTGTATCGAAGTTTTCCAAATGTGAGTTTTGGTTGACCTCGGTGGCTTTTCTTGGGCACGTTAGCCGGGTGATGGCGTTGAGTGGATATGGCCAAGATCGGCGATCGGGACTTGGCCTGAACTCTTACTCAGGCGAGAGGTTCGCGATTTTACGGGCCTTGCGAGATATTATCGGTTCGTGGAGAAGTTTGCTTCTATCTACGCACCATTGACTAGGTGACTCGAGAAAGCGGCCAAGTTTGATGGTGATGCTTGTGGCGGGGTTTCGATTCTTTGAAAGAAAGCGGCGGCGCCCGTTCTTACTCTTCGGAAGGTCGGATAGTTCGTGGTGTATTGTGATCGTCGGCATCGGGTTGGGATGTGTGTTGATGCAGCGGGGCGAGTTATAGCATACGCATCCGGCGACTTAAGATACGAGAGAACTACCCGCGTGATTTGGGTGCGGCGGTGATTCGCGCTTTGAAGATGCGGAGGCCTATTTGTATGGGGTTCACGTGGATATTTATCACAGACCACAGAGCCTCGGTATATCTTGACGAGAGGAGTGAACTACGGCGAGGCGGTGGTTAGAGTTGCTAAAGGATTATGGCGTCGATATCTGTACCACCGGGGAAGGCGAATGTTGTGGCGAGATGCTCTTAGTCGTAGGTCGATGGGAGTCTGCTCGGAGTGCGGCAGAGGAGGGCATGGTTGCGTGATTTGCATCGATTCGCGAGCCTTGGTGTCGTTTGATTGATTACGATAGCGGTGGGGTTAGAGTTCGTGAGGTTGCGAGTCTTCCATCGTCGAGGAGGTGAAGAGACGCGATTCGAGATCGGTTTGCGCGTTATCGTGTCTGACTCTTCGTGAGGGCAAGGGTCGCTTTTGAGTAGCACTGATGGGGCGCTAAGGTTTGAGGCGGTTGTGTGTTCCGGATGTTTGAGGACTTGGCGAGTTCTTGGGAAGCACGCGGTCGCGCGTTACTCTATCCGTCGAAGTCGACCAAGATGTACCACGACCTTAGATACGTGTATTGGTGGGATGGTTTGAAGAGGGGCGTTGCGAGTTCGTAGCTCGGTGCGTGTTGTCGGCGGTGAAGGTAGAGCACGGAGGCACGGTGGTTTATTCTGAGCGATAGAGATCCGACACGGAAGTGGGAGGTGATCGCATGGACTTCATCGCGGGATTGCCTACTTTCGGAGAGACATGATTCTATATGGGTTATCGTCGGCGGTGTGAAATCAGCCCACTTTCTTCCGTCGGGGCGACTTTCGGTGAGATTATGCGGACTTTACATCAGAAGTCGTCGGGCTGCATGGAGTCTATTTCGATCATATCGACAGAGAGCCCGGTTCTGGCTAACACGGAGAGTCGCTTCGAGAGGAGTTTAGGGGCGCGGTGAGCACAGTGCGCATTTCATCCACGAGCAGACGGGCGAGCGAGCGCACTATCCGGACTGCTTGAGGATATCTTTGCGAGCTGTGTTATTGACCAGTAGGCGGGAGGATCACTTGCTGGTAGAGTTCGCGTATAATGCGCTACCACTCTAGCATTGAGATGGCGCCGTATGAGGCTTTGTATGGGAGGAAGTGCGGATCGCCGATCGCGTGGTTCGATGTGGGCGAGTGCGATTAGTAGGACGGACTTGGTGCGGCGGCGATGGATAAGGTGAAGCTTATCCGAAGCGGCTATTGGCGGCTCGAGTCGGCCAAGTCGTATGCGGATCATCGGCGTCGACATGCAGGTTCGCGATTGATGATTAGGTTTTCTGAAGGTGTCGCCCGTGAAGGGTGTGATGAGATTCGGGAAGAAGGAAAACTTCGGCCAGTACATTGGGCGTTCAGTTGTCCACGGGGTAAGCGAGGTTGCTATGAGTTGAATCTGCCGTCCGTCTGGAAGCGGTGCATCGTATTTCACGTATCTATCTTTGAGGAGATGTGTGGGGATCCGTCAGGTACGCCGATTGGCGATGTCGGTGGCCAGGGGTTATCGTATGAGAGATTCCATAGCGATAGTCGATCGTCGGAGTTAGGCGTCTGCGGACGAGGGCGTGGCAGTCAAAGTTTTGTGGCGGAGCGAGCTTAGGAGGAGATGGCGTGGGAAGCGAGAGGAGGACATGGCGAAGATACCCTCACTATTCCCAGCGCCTCGGGTAACCTGCTTTCCTACTTATTGATTGAATTGACTTATGTGCTAAGTGTTTTTTTTTGCAAAGCTGCAGGTTGTTAAGAACCTTATCTTTAAGTCTTGGGAAGGAACATTCGGACGAATGTTTCTAGAGGAGAATGTTATGCCGTATTTCCAGTATATGCGTGAGGGAATACGTCAAAGTTAGCCTTAAAAGTTAGGCTTGGGCGAAAATTATTGGGCCTGACTCACAAAAGCGATTGGTTTCAGGCGAAGCGTTTCCACGGCTTTCATAGGATTAATTAGGCTATGTCATTTCTTATTTTTGCGGATTTTTGAGAGGCGTAACACTTTGGACCAATGAGAGGCGACACTTTCCACCCTCTCGTTGGTGGACTTATCGCGACAATAGGGCGATTGGATGACAATCCTTGTAATAAAGTTGTATAGATATTTTGTGTGCAAGTTGGATAGGTACACTTGCCTAATATTGACCTTACACTTTCCTAGCACTTGACTAAATCTTGGCCATTGGTTGGCCATGTCTTGACCTATAAATACCCCTCTTGAGATGTAGAGTTATTCATCCACTTAAGGTTTCAAGTCTTGAAAAATCCTCCTCTCCACTTGTGAGCAATTCGTCCAAACACCACTCCCCTTTGGTGAAGTTTTGGTAGAGGCCCTTCCCCTCTAGCTGGCGAAACCTACCCCCTCCTTGGTAGGAAAGTTGCCTTCTAGTATTGTTATAATGCCCGATTTAACCTAGCCCAAATTCCTTAGTACTTAGTAGAAGTTGTGGGAAACTTAGGATTCTTGAGCGCCTTGGAGCTTTGGATTAGGAGCTAAACCTCGCTCGGGATCGACTTTTACTTGGATATTATTGGGCTTATCGAGGTAAATAATCCTAACCCTCTTTTGTAATTAGAGAATGCATCTTGTAGAAGTATTGAGATAAGTATAAATACTTAGGAGGTTATTAAGAATAGAATTGGTATGTAACACCTTAGAAGGGTATAAAGAAGAATATCTGTTTGTACTTACATAGAATTGTTTTCTGATGAACTTATATAGCTCAGGGTAGGGTTGTGCTGCGGACTTTCCATAGAATTGAGGACCCTCTGTTTAGAATGACCTTGAATAGTCTAGACTTTGATAGATGTCGTGACTATTATAGGTGATTCTCTGTGCGACATACTCGACTTGGCGGTGGATTTAGCAGAAGGTATGTGATTCTTCCTATACTCTGAGCATGATATTTTAAGTATATATAGTGCGGCGGACGTACATATGATGTCGGCAATGTCTTTTGACTTAAGCTGAATAATAAGAACCTTGAAGTATGTCGAAAGAATAATGAATCATTTTATGAAGAGTGATAGTTGGTGTTAAAACAAAAGCTTAAGAGTTATACTAAGCTTTATGGGAAGTAGGTATAACAACCTAAGAATGATAAAAGGCTGTTTACTTGTTTGTTTATAAAAACCTTGTATTGCTTTACATTAAGTGTAGTAAGATTGGTTGATAGGTAGACATATTATGATCTTTGCGTGTGTTAAATGCCTTGTAATGTGTGAAAGGGGTTATTCTTCTTTGTGCTTACGTTACTAGCAGGTAAGTCAGTTGTCTTGTTATTGTATCACCTACCCCTTGACTTGTTATCACAGGGCTTGCCACCCTTGATGCGGTCTATCGGCTATCACGGTCTATGAGACTATCTTGGAGGCTGCGGTATGCTCGAGTTGATCATTCGGGTGTTTAGCCCGATCACGAGGATGCTATGCGGTCCATGGGACTATGCGGTCTTTTGAGGCTATGCGGTGCGGAAGTCGAGGAGAATGCAGGGGCTAGCTACCCCGTCACGGGAATACCATGCAGTGCAATGTGTGACTATGCGGCTGCGGAAGTCGAGGACTAGGCACGTGAGAATGATACTATGGGCGGTTGGCCTTGCTTGATCATTCGCGGCCTAGACTAGACACATTCTGATTTTCCTATTCTTATTATTGTTGTGATGTGGCACTATGTGCAATTGGGCGATTATATTTGTGAAAAGGTTTTAAATACCTTGATTTCATTTAAAGTACTTTATAGTTTCACATACTTGGTACTGTTATCTTGACCTCGCCCGGAGTTGCGTTCATGCGCGAGTTCTAGAGGAAGCGGTGCTAGATCCACGTCCTTAGGATCTCTACGTTGGTGTTAGGAGCTCGGCTCTCGGAGGCTCTACTTTTGGGTATGATCTCCACTGTTGTAGATAGTTTTATGCAGAGAGGTATGGCGAACCACTGTCGCCATAGTTATTATTTCCTTAAGTGCGTAGTCTGTTATGCAGTTGGGATATAGCGCTTGCAAAAATTTGGTTTATGTATATATGCGAAAGGCAATCTTTTCTTGAGATAAAATGTTACAGTTATATCATGTTTCAGTATGCGTGTTTTATATTATGATTGTTCTCGATGTATGACTACTTGGGTGCGGGTAAGGCACGATCCACGGGCCAGGCAGGTCGTGACATTTCTAAGGGAAGAATGTTACACCCGTAAGTCGGGACATGTATAAGAGAGATATGCGTAAGGAATCAAGACTTGGAAATTTGTGCGAAAGGAAGAATTGTTTTTAGCGGAAAATCTTAGAAACGTCGGAAAGGAAAAATGTTCGTTGTTGAGAATTGGATTCTCAAAATACATTTTGAAGAGTATGGAACTCTTAACCTTATGGAAATTTATTTTACAGTTTGGTCACGTGGGGCCCTTTGAGAATTTTACATTTTGTGGGGCCGCGAGGTTCTGAATTTTATGGGCGAATGAGAGGCGACCGTGACACCCCACAAGTGGTCTTGGGCGAAATTGGTAAGGGTCAAAATGGTCATTGACCACCTTGGAAGATTAGTCTTGCTGGCGTGGCGTTGTTGAGCTTGTCGAGCTTGTCACATAAGCTTAATCAGTGAAATTCATCTTAGCCACCCGTTTGTTTAAGTCTAAGCCCTCGATATGTGTTATATACTAAGTTAGTGCAAGACAAGGTCTTTTACACTTAGAAATTTTTAGAGAACTAGAGCTTGAGACTTGAGGGCTCTCGAGCTTTGAGAATGCTTTGAGCAGAAAATTTTGTAATTTTGATCCATTAGCTCTGATACTTTAACGATGTCCCCGAGGGTATTGTAAGGATATCTCGATAGAAGATTTGGAAAAACACATTTTTACGTTAGTCATGGCGGAAACTAAGGAGTTCTTGACTTTGAAGTTGGAACTTGAAGATGGGTTCTTCGTAGGCCTCAGGAGTGCTTGGAGTGGATTGAAACCTAAGGGAAGGAGATAAGAATTGCTAAGCGCGACTTTGGAATCTTGGAAATTTTAAGGGCTTATAAAGGTATATTAGCATCGTTTTAGCAATTAAGGTTTACTTATCATTGTAGCTATGGTTATTAGCGGCGTGAGTTGTATAGTATGAAGTTTGATAAGTATTTTGACTATTGGAACCTAATCAGAAATCTAGCATGTTTAGCTTTAAGATTTCAATTCAAGTCGATTATTAGTTAAATCGTCACATGTTGTATAAAGAAGGAAATTGTAGTTGTTGAGGTTGTTTATGACTAAATAACATGTTGACCTAAGAACTTGGAATTGGAAAAGGATTGGAAAAGGCGTAGTGTTGTTGGTTATATGTTGGCGAGAATGGCTAGTGAAGTATTAAACTATTTGGTATGAATTGTGGGGCGGAATTTTACGTATTGTAAGGCGTGTAATCCCCTGTTTGGTTGTTGTTTGGAGCCTTAAATGTGGCGTGTTGGTTATTGTATTCGACGCTTGAAAAGGTGGCAAAGTGAGTAGAAACAAAGGAAGTCTTTGCCCGATTTTCCGTAGAATTAGCGGCCGTATGCTTAGTATTCTTCACGTTGAGACTAGAAGTTGATAATCTTGTTGTGACCATTATAGGTTGACAACTACTCGTCACGACGTGTTAGCAGCTTGTGGATTTTAGCGAAAGGTATGTGAACTATCTCCTCTTCTAGCATGATTCCTTAAGATTAAGAAAGTATGTTCTACTCATTAAATGATCCGTTCCTTGGTTGTATTTGGATTGCCTAGAATAGAATTTGTTCTATGTACTTCCTTGATTGTACTTTGATGTTTAAATTGTAAGTTGTAAAATCCATTTTCTTAGTGAAGTTTGGATTCTTAAAGTGAAAGTATTTTACTTAAAGTACATAGAGTCTTGAAAAGGAAGTGGTCTCCAAATCTTTTGGGCTAGTGCCTTAGTCCCAAAATCCTAAAGGTCATTATAATGACTTTAGGGGAGTTAAATGAGTGATTTTCTTAATTGTTTTAAGAGAGGAGAAATGACATGATTTAAGAGAAGTAACTTGTTTTAAAGGTGTGAGTTACTTGAGGTTTAAAAGTAGAAGAAACTTGTTTTCTAAATGTTAAGAGACTTGAAGTATTTTGAAAGTTAAGAACTTGATTTGTAAGTATGTGATACTTGGTTTTAAAAGTATAAGTCTCTTGGTTATAAAAGGAATGGATATGTCTAAAACCATAAAGGGTTATAACGGCTTTATGGGAAGTTGGTTATAACGGCTTTATGGAAGGTTTAGAAAGTTGTCTATTTTGATTAAAGGGCATAAGTTGCCTAGTTTGTGAAAATTTAAAGTTACTTGGTTTCAAGCTTTGAAATGAGTTTCAAAAAAGTATAGTAACTTACTTTGAAGAATAGACACGCCTTGATACTACGGGTGTTAGTATCTTGGGATTTTACATAAAATGGAGTCTTTTGAAAAGGATGTACATACGTAGTACTTTGGCCTATTTAATTGAGAATAATTCTATGTGATGCCTTGATAAGTACTTTGGCTTGATAATTGAGAATTTGTCTAAGTGTGCCTTGATTAGTACTTTGGCTTGATAAATTGAGAATTTGTCTAAGAGTGCCTTGATAAGTACTTTGACTTGTTAAATGAGAATTATTCTATTTGTGCCCTGATAAGTACTTTGGCTTGTTAAATGAGAATTATTCTATTTGTGCCCTGATAAGTACTTTGGCTTGTTAAATGAGAATTATTCTATTTGTGCCCTGATAAGTACTTTGGCTTGGTTAATTGAGAATTATTTCCATGTGTGCCTTGATAAGTACTTGGCCTGATTAGTTGAGAATTGCCTATGTGTGTTGGAAATAGCCGGTTGTGTGCTATTGGTATATCGATCGTTCGGTCGTTCCGGGTGTGTGGCATTTGCGGTTTAGTGGAATTGCTACCCGCGATGCGAGAATACCTCGTGCGGGTCGTAAGGACTTATGCGGGTGAAATAGTCCCGTGCGGGCGGGTCCGACCTATGCGAGGAATACCGTGCGAGTCGTAAGGGCTTATGCGGGTGAAATAGTCCATGCGAGAATACCTCGCGGGTCCACGCGGCTTTATCACGGGTGAAATAGTCCCGGGAGTAGGATGGCTAAATGATCTGCGGGCGGATGGTCTGTTTTGATCATGAGCTTATATTTTATATTGTAAGGATACTCTGTTTTACTCTCATTGTTAGTAAGGCACAATGTGTTGTAATTTGATTATCATATATGTCCGGTTGTTTGTGTTACCACTATGGTCATGCTTTTCGATGTGGGATTAGGGGCATGAGACCCGTGGTATTTAGGACACAGGTGGGACTTGGTGTTCATGTATCCTTATTGGTGTTATTACATCGTGGATGTGGCGGTGAGGAAGGATTCCACGGCGTGATTGATATTATGGGAGTGAGACCCGTAGTTATATTTGAGTAGTGACTTTGAGGGCTGCGTCCACGACTTGATATGTTGCTCATGTGTTATGTACTATAGGTTGGCTATCATCATGTCTCTGCTTTGTTTAGCTATTATGATTTCATTCACAGTACTTCATTCACATACTTGGTACGATGCCCGTCTTGACCTCGCCCGAGCTGCGTTCATCTGCCGCGAGTTTAGTCTTGATTTGGTGATCGGCAGTGTAGGACCACCTTTCGAGTTTTGGATAGCTCCTCTGTTGAGGAGTTTATCATTTTGGTATAGTTCGCCCGATGCAGGCTTTTATCTGATTATAGATGCGGCGGGGCCTTGTCGTCATGTTTGATAAAACTCTTAGAAGTGCGTATTCATATGTGGGATTGGACTGCGTATGCGGTGTAGTGTCTTTTATTATGTATATTATATGGCAGCCTTGTCGGCTTTGCCTTGCACATCGTTGGTTTTAAAAAAAAGTGTTATTAAATTTCCATGATTTACTTGTGTTGTTAAGGTAGCGGTGCGGGTAGGGCACGATCACGAGCTTGGGGTTGAGGGTGTGACAAGTCTTTGCCGATTTTCCGTAAATTAGAGGCAGTATACTTAGTATTATTCTCGTTAGAGACTAGAAGTTGATAGTCTTGTTGTGACCATTATAGGTTGACAACTTACGTGCGGCGTATTGACAGCTTGTGGATTTAGCCAGAAAGGTATGTGAACTATCTCTATTCTAGCATGATTCCTTAAGATAAAGAAAGTATGTCCTACTCGTTAAATGATCCGTTCCTTGGTTGTATTTGGATTGCCTAAAATAGAATTTGTTACATGTACTTCATGATTGTACTTTGATGTTTAATTTGTAAGTTGTATAATCGATTCCTTAGTGAAGTTTGGATTCTTAATAGTGAAGGTATTTTACTTAAAGTACATAGAGTCTTAAAAAGGAAGTGGTGTCCAAACCTTTTGGCTAGTGCCTTAGTTCCAAAACCTAAGGGTTGTTATAATGACTTTAGGGGAGTCAAAAGGAGTGATTTACTTAATTGTTTTAAAAGAGGAGAAATGACATGATTTAAGAGAAGTAACTTATTTTAAAGGTGTGAGTTACTTGAGGTTTAAAAGTAGAAGAAACTTGTTTTCTATATATTAAGAGACTCGAAGTATTTTGAAAGTTAAGAACTTGATTTGTAAGTATGTGATACTTGGTTTTAAAGTATAAGTCTCTTGGTTATAAAAGGAATGAATATGTCTAAAACCATAAAGGGTTATAACGGCTTTATGGGAAGTTGGTTATAACGGCTTTATGGAAGGTTAAGAAAGTTGTCTATTTTGATTAATGGACATAAGTTGCCTAGATGGTGAAAATTTGAAGTTACTTGGTTTCAATCTTTGAAATGAGTTTTCTAAGAGTGTAGTAGCTTACTTTGAAAAATAGACACACCTTGATACTACGGGTGTTAGTATCTTGGGGTTTTACATAAAAAGGAGTCTTTTGAAAAGAATGTACGTACGAAGTACTTTGGCTTGTTTAATTGAGAATTATTCTATGTGTGCCTTGATAAGTACTTTGGCTTGTTTAATTGAGAATTATTCTATGTGTGCCTTGATAAGCACTTTGGCTTGTTTAATTGAGAATTGCCTATGTGTGCTGGAAATAGCCGGTTTTGTGCTAGTGGTATATCATTCATTTCGGGGTCATTCCCCGAGTTTGTGGCATTTGCATATTCTGTGGATTTGCTACCCACGATGCGAGGAATACCTCATGCGGGTCCGCAAGGGCTTATGCGGGTGAAATAGTCTCATGCGGGCGGATCTGACCTATCGAGAATACCTCATGCGAGTCCGTAAGGGCTTATGCGGGTGAAATATTCCCATGCGAGGAATACCTCATGCGGGTCCACGCGACCTATGCGGGTGAAATAGTCCCAGGTGTATGATTGCTTAATGATACTGCGGGCGGGTGATCCTGCTTTGATCGTGAGCTTCCTATTTTATATTGTAAGTATACTACTATTTACTCTCATTGTTAGTAAGGCACAGTGTACTGTAATTGGATTTTTATATCATGAATTTGGCGGTGAGGAGGATCCCACGGGCATGATTGATATTATGGGCGTGAGACCCATGGTTATATTTTAGTAATGACTTTGAGGGCATGCGTCCCTGACTTAATATGACTGCTTACGTAAATTCGGATAGCCACAATACTTTAACCCAATGTAAATTCGGCCAAGGGTGCCACATGGGGTGACACGTGTCGCCCCCCGATTCGCCCAGAATATTTCATCTTCCGAAAATATCCAAAATACCGGAAATCTCAAAAACAAAGCGGGCCTTAAGCAGTAAATTTCTCCGTGGGCCCAGCGTGACCATTCAGAAAATAAAATCTCAAAATTCTAATATAATTTAAGAAGCCCGTATACCAAATCGGAATCCAATTCTCGTTAACGAACCTTTTTCTTCACAAATTAGGAAACTTTTAAAGTGAAAACTCACGTCTTTCTTTCTTTTCAAAATTTACGCGTACTCTCGTCGTCGTCCTCACATACATACCACCTGCAACTACGGGTATAACATTCTCCCCTCGCCAGAAACATTCGTCGAATGTTCCTTCTCAATCGGATAACGATAAAGTTCCTCTAACGAGTTGCCCAGCGCCACGCGGCAGCCACGAAATAACTGCGTCCTCTTCTTTCCTTACTCGTCGTGCCGCTTCCGAACACTTGAACTCTCGGTCGTACCGTACTTGATCATTACTTAGTTCGAAAATCTGCGAGTCACTACCTCGAACTTGGTCATCTTACTAACCTCGAACTTCCAAGGCCATTCCGGCCTTCTGAACGGCTACGGTGAGCAGCGTCCACGAACTCATCGATGGTCACACAAACTTGGGCCTAGCATCCTCGTGACCCTACCACTGGCGGGACCACGAGGCCGACCCCACCCCAAACCGGGTTCTGGGTTGACCGAAATGGTCCTCAATGGGACCTGACGCGCCAAACTCTTGTTCCCGATCGGAACAATCTTACTAATTCACATCATGAAAGCTACCACTTCCGTCTCACACTACCGGACTTATCACACAAATAAATCCCACGTATACTACTACTCGATAAGGGTCAAAAATAAATCTTCAACTCAAGGCGACCTTACCACAAGGTCTCGATCGTGACATAGTCTAAGGTTCGCACTTACCGTGCCCATCGTATCCTCCCGACTAAGCATGTTTTCTAACTCACAATTAACACAACGCTATTCGCATAGTACGTAATAATGAGACCATTATAACAAGCATACCAAAACTCTAGAGGGTTAAGGATATGCACAAGCTCTGCTCACTCTAATCATAGGCACTGCCTGCGGTGCATGTAAAGCGATGAACCAGCCAGCGATCCGTGGTGAGTCGTAACATCCGTGCTACCCTTGGTGGACGGTTCCTGTAAAATGGCCTGCTGGCCGCAAAATAACAAGCTCCTGGCACGCGACACTCCCGAAATGCGGTCTACCACCATCGACCACCGAGGTAGGGGTGACCGCATCTGGCCAACACCCTTACTTCCCTGGAAACCTGAACCCTTGGAGCCCTGACCTGCTCCTGAATACTCTGAAGGTTGTGGAGGACCACTCTGCACTGGCGGAGGTACAAAACTAGTATGCTGCTGAGGCGGTCCGCCTCGAAAGTCACCAAAGGACCCTGTTGTTACGCCTCTTACGCTGATCTTGGTCATTCCGTTGACCTCTCGTGCCTCGCATCGGTCATGAGCTGCGTGCGGGCAATGTCCATGCGGTGAAGAGCTACTCACGAACATGCCTCGACATGTAATCATCGAGCCTGTAACATATCGGTGCACTCGATCCTCCATACTAGCTACCAGCTGGGGCGTCTGGGCGATGAGTCGAACTCCACATTGTACTCGAACCGTCGCGCGCTCTGTCTAAGCATCAAAAATCTGTCGGCCCGTGCCCTGCCATCTGCGGAGGCAAGAAGTGCGTGAGAAAGCCCGAAAACTCATCCCATCTGCTGGAGTGCGTGCTCTCCCGGGAAAGCTCATGAATCAAACCAATCATTTGCGGTATCACGCGGCCGATGCGAACAAAGGTCACGACTCGGTCTCTGAAGCCTTGATCACCGCGTGATCGTATGCTGCGGATGAACTCCTGCGGATCATCCTCGAGCCTCGACCCGTAAAACTGCGGGCTACAACTCGAGAAAGTCGTAGCCTCAAACTATCTGCTCGGGGTGAACGGCGGTGCTCTGGGCCCCAGGCTGCTGCGTCGACCTATCCTCATATCGCCACGACCACGGCGGCAAGCTGGACCATCTCGCGTAACCCGTCTCCTGCCTGGTTGTGGGGTGGAGGCTCAGTGCTGCGGTCTCGGCGGCCATTCTTTGCGGCTCCCAACCTCTCTTTGGGTGGCGGCGTCACAAAACCCGCCGTGCGAAGCCTGACCTCAGTCTTATGCGGGCTGCGCCCTCGTACTCCTCTGTATCTCACTAGCGGTTCCTTGGCTGTCTTGCCCTTGAGGCTCTGGTTGCCTGGCGGAGGCATAGCGGTAAAGCGAGACCGTCGGAGGGTCCAACTACAACACGGCTCTAAGGCGCGATCTCGAGAATGAGAAGAATGGAAACCAATCTAAATGTCTGCGACCTCACGATTATAGATGTGGTGCGCGACACGCGATAATCAAGACTACTAGACGCGATGCGTAGACACTTTCAGGATTAAGCGCTCGATACCACTTTTGTAACGACCCGTTCGGGGCGATTTGATGCCTTATCGGGCACCTGGTGATACAATCATCGGAGAAAACCAGTGGAAAATAAAACTTTAAACAAGAAACAAGATATATGAACATAAAGCAGGCCAACCCAGCGGTTACGCTTCGATAACATAAATAAATACAACTCTTTCAAGCGAGCGGTTTAATCCTTTTTACAACCACACGCGTGGTACTACGGACCTGCAAGATTTACAACAACTATGGCGGACGGGGCCGCCATACCACGAATGTACAGAACCTGCAACTCAGAACACATGCAAAAGATAAGCCTCGAGAAGCGGGCTTCCAGCAACGGCGAGATCAGGCGAGGATCACGGCCGATGTACCTCTACACTGCGGCATGAGCGCGGCCCCGAAGGAAGTCGATGCGGTACCAAGTATGTAAGCGTAAAAATCTGTAATGAAATCATACTAGTCTATATAAAGCGTGACGTGTATGATAACGAAACTCTGATTCGCGACATAAAAGCGATCATGTCGATCGAGGACTCGCGCCTCAAGTCATCACTCAAATATAACTATGGGTCTCACGCCCGCAGCATCAATCATGTTCGCATCGTGGCGCGTGCCGGAATTGCGCCGGTGTAGACATGTCGTGATGCAACAATAATACCAATGCCCAGCCACGTGCCGGAATTCTACCTCGGTGTAGAGCGCGTCCGTATGACATCAGCGATAATATCTTGGGTGATCAACCACGCGCGTAGCCCGTGCCGGAATTCTACCTCGGTGTAGACATGTCCGTGTAACCACAATAACAATATATCGGGTAATCAACGACCGCGTGGCCGCGTGCCGGAATTCTACCTCGGTGTAGACATGTCCGTGTGACATCATCAACAAGGCGATAATCAAAATGGAAACATGCGTGGAATTCTCCATCACTTTGCGGCCGCGTCGAGTAAGTTCTCGACAAGTCGGCCGGCCTTATCGAGAAGCGGTAACCGCAATGCCGCAACGCACAAAGGCTATCATCCAAGCATAGGCAAGTTTCACAACAACAAGCATAGGCGAGTTTCACAACAACAAGCATAGGCAAGTTTCACAACAACAAGCGTAGGCAAGTTTCACCTGACTCAAAGTACTTTCATTTTATGCCAAAGTCGGGTTTTAACCCCAAAGTACTACATCGTTAAGTTCTTTTAAAAGAGATCCATTACTTTTATAAAAGTCACCTATATGCGTAGTATTAGAATGACCAACCCACATTCCTTTTCAAAATCAAGTAACAACATTCTTTTCCTAAGTTCGGTTTGCTAGTTTGATTACTCAAGCTTCCGTTTTGGATGATTTCATAGTTCCCAAACTTAATCACTTGATTCCTTTTTAGAACAATTGAGTAACATATGTCATATATGTGGTAGTTTATTCTTGTTTATAACGATCTTATTACGTGACCATGATCTAGAAAATGTAATATCATTTTGTCTAATCTTAGCTTCATGCGGATGGAGGTTTCTTGGTTTTAATCTGACACGTCATTATTCAATCATTTTCCTTTATTAGCTGCGGTGGTGCGCCGATACGTTACGATTTCGAAATCGGTAAACATTATCACTTTAAAAACCAAGTACTCATTACTCGCGAATGAGGTTTCACACAACGTCGGCATTAAAACAAATAAGTTAAGTCTCTTATCTTATAAGATCAAGTCTCTTAACTTCAACGTGATAAACCATTTTCACTACGTAAGGTCGTTATAACTAACTTCCCGTAAAGCTATTATAACACACATGTTTTAAACCAACAAATCACTTAGCACGTATGCGTCTGCCGTACTACATAGTTCACAACAATCATGCTAGAAAAGATAGGAAGAGGTTCGCATACCTCGCGACGATTTATCGACGATAAGCAAAATGCTCCAATCTTCAACGCTAGCCCTTTCCACTCCTCGGTAGAATCGCTACTCTTAGTACTTTCACTATAAAGGTCACAGCGTCTATTAACCCCAAAACACAAGTTTCTATCTTTCTCTGAAAATTGGACACCTCCACATGACAGCGTAAATCTCTCTCTATCGAGGCTACCACTGACGAGAAGTCTAATCTAACGGGCGTGTACAATTCTACTCGTACTACACAAGTCTCTGCTGATCCTATGTAAATCTGATTCGATTCGATTCTTTATTCTTGGGCTTAAGTCAAAAGACATTGCAGAATACTAAGTATAGTTCCGTATATAGTATCTTGACTATATATTCTAACAAACATGTAATTTCCAATTACAATAGAGGACAAGATAATTACCTCGATAAGCCCAAAATTATCCAAGTTATAATGTCGATCTGAGCAAGGTTTAGCTCTGCTCAGTGCGCTCCAAACAACCCTTAGAAGTTACAACCAGCTTACTCAAATACTTCAACCAGTATGAAGATTTCCTTAGGGTTTCGGTTTGAGACTAAAAGGACAAAGGTAGTATTTAGGGCTCTACGTAAAGAGGTATCTTTGGAATACTACAAGGTACAAGGCTAAGGTATTTTGGGCATTATAACAATACTAGGAGAAGTATTTCAATACCACGAGGAGGGTATTATCACGAAAACAACTAGGCTGAGGGGTACCCACTGCATGCACCACAAAGGGGAGGAACCCTCGGCCAAGGCCACACGAAAAGGGGAGGAGGCTCTCGGCTAAGAGCTCACAAAGGGGAGAGAGGGTTTGAAGACTTGGAAGTTTTGGAATGGATGAAGTCTTCACACTTGGGGGTATTTATAGCAAAACCAAAGGCGACGAGGGCGAAGATCCTTCAAGTGTATAGCAAGTGTAAGGGCAAGATTAAGCCAAGTGCACTAACCTACTCCACAAAACATGCCACAAAACAATGCGCCAAACAAGGCCAAAACAAGGCACAAACAAGGGAGGAAGGCGTCCCGCTAGCACCCAGCTTGCCAGGGTGACGTGTCACCTCTCGTTAACAAAGATGTTCGTCGCTCGGAAAAATCCGCAAAATACAAAGCGACATAGTCGAATTTTCCTCGCAAGTTATGCAAAAGCGTTTCGTCGAAAGCGACTCTGTCGGGTGTTGTGCCTGGTAAATTCGGCCAGGGTGCCACGTGGGGTGACACGTGTCGCCCCGATTCAGAATATTTCGTCTTTCGAAAATATCCAAAATACGAAATCTCAAAAACAAGCGGGCCTTAAAGCCAGTAAATTTCTCAGTGGGCCCAGCGTGACCATTCAAAATAAAATCTCAAAATTCTAATATAATTTAAAAGCCCATATACCAAATCGGGAATCAATTCTCATTAACGAACCTTTTTCTTCACAAATTACCGGAAACTTTTCCGTCGAAAACTCACATCTTTCTTTCTTTTCAAAATTTCTGCCGTACTCTCGTACGTACATCCTCACATACATACCCTGCAACTACGGGGTATAACACTTTAGGGTCATGAAGGAAGCCATTATGTTATTGACCCATATAGTAGTGTTCTGATTTCATCGTGAGGAAGTTATTCGGCGATGCAGAGGCAGTGTACGAGGGTAGAGGCAGCGGAGATCAGCGTAAGAGGGCTAGACCGATTGGTTATTCCGGTGAGTTTTTGGACGAGCTGCCTCAGCAGCGAGTGAGATATTCGTCCCAGCCTACCCAGTACATACCCCCGCAGAGCACAGGTGGGATATTAGAGCCCACGAGGTATTTAGGAGCCGGTCCAAGCTCGGTCGAGGTCTCCGGAGCAGAGGACTTCCTCGATCGAGTCACCTATTCCTCGGTGTTTGAGATGTGGTAGCGTCGTTCGGAAATATCGTTATGGCGCAGTGTTTGTTTTATTGTGGCCGTCCGGCCATATTACGAGGTATGTCCTTTTAGAAAAAGCACCGGTGGTGGCTCGGCTATGAGGCCGATGGTTGATTCCACTTTCCTCGGCTATCGTTCCCGAGCGGGCGTTGGATGTTAGCGGCCGTGGTAGAGTCATGGTGGAGTTTATAGTTCTTGCGGTCCTTTGAGCCGCAGAGATAGCGTGACTCTTGGGCGGGACCGGGAAGCGACATCGCACGGTTCTGGTATATCTCGATTCTTTTGAATCATGTGTGCGTTGATAGATTGATTTCGCCTAGCATATATGTTTCCCTTTGTTGCTAGCGATTGTAAGTGATAGTACCCAGGTAGGGATACCTTGATTAGTAAAGTGAGAAGTTAAGAATATTGACAAGAATGATAAGTGAAATTTGAGACTAGAGTTGTGTAGAGTTCACACGTAGAAGTTGCCCATGTGATGTAAGACCCGATAGGGAAGATTATGCAGTAGGAATACTTTGACTTATGTGAGGAACCTCTAGTGAATAGGGGATAGGGTAAGAAGTACCTTGAGATAAGAGAGATTTATTCGGACTAAGAATGAGAAGTTGAATGTGGCGATGAGTCGGGTTATGGACTCATTAATCAATTGGTGATAGTATGGAATGGGGTGATGTCGGTTGGTAGTGGTCACGTATGTGATACGGTCCAGGATGCAGGCCCAAGTTTAGTAAATCATTATGCGAGTTTGTGGGCGCGTTCCACGGAACTAGGTCGTAAGGCCGAGAAAAGCCTTAACGGGAATGTAAGTAACAATATGGCCAAGTTGGTTAGTAACTCAGTTGGGAGCAGAAACAAAATTTGAGATTTTATGCGTGTACTAGATGAGTTTGAAAATGCGAGAAAGTATGACAAGTAAGGAAGAAAGGAACCTCTAAGGATCCGTGTTTGGGAAGGCGGTAACCTTGAGTTTTGTGAGAAGGGACCACGGACGGAAGGTCCATTATTATGTTCACGTATGTTATGTGGTGGCCATGTGTGGCATCGTTGGTCCTGTGCATTTGATTGATAGGCATAGTATAGAGATTGGGCCGGAGTTTGTATAAGCGTGGCCGACTAAGAACATTCGGGGCGAATGTTTCTAAGGGGAAGAATGTTACACCAGTAAGTCGAGGACATGTATAAGAGAATGTCGTAAGAATCAAGACTTGGAAATTTATGCGAAAGGAAGAATTGTTTTCAGGCGGAAAATCTTAGAGCGTCGAAAAGGAAAAATGTTCGTTGTTGAGAATTGGATTCTCAAAATACATTGTTTGAAGAGTATGGAACTCTTAACCTTATGGAAATTTATTTTTACGGATTTGGTCACGTGGGGCCCACCCGAGGAATTTTACATTATGGTGGGGCCCACGAGGGTTACGGAATTTTATGGACGAATGAGAGGGCGACACGTGACACCCCCACAAGTGGTCTTGGACGAAATTGGTAAGGGTCAAAATGGTCATTGACCACCTTGGAAGATTAGTCTTGCTAGCATGACATTGTTGACTTGTCAACTTGTCCACATAGGCTTAATCCAAGTGAAATTCATCTTAGCCACCCATTTGTTTAAGTCTAAGCCCTCCAATATGTGTTATATACTAAGTTAGTGCAAGACAAGGTCTTTTACACTTAGAAATTTTTAGAGAACTAGAGCTTGAGACTTGAGGGCTCTCGGCTTTGAGGTACTTTGAACAAGAAAATTTTGTAATTTTGATCCATTAGCCACAATACTTTAACCTAATGTCCCCAAGGGTATTGTAAGGATATCTCAATAGAAAGATTTCGGGAAAAACACATTTTTACGTTAGTCGCAAGGCGGAAACTAAGGGAGTTCTTCAACTTTGAAGTTGGAACTTGAAGATGGGTTCTTCATAGGCCTCTAAGGAGTGCTTGGAGTGGATTGAAACCTAAGGGAAGGAGATAAGAATTGCTAAGGCGCGACTTTGGAATCTTGGAAATTTTAAGGGCTTATAAAGGTATATTCTTGTCGTTTTAGCAATTAAGGTTTACTTATCATTGTAGCTATGGTTATTAGCAGGCATGAGTTGTATAGTATGAAGTTTGATAAGTATTTTGACTATTGGAACCCTAATCCGAAATCTAGCATGTTTAGCTTTAAGATTTCAATTCAAGTCGATTATTAGTTAAATCGTCACATGTTGTATAAAGAAGGAAATTGTAGTTGTTGAAGTTGTTTATTACTAAATAACATGTTGACCTAAGAACTTGGAATTGGAAAAGGATTGGAAAAGACGTAGTGTTGTTGGTTATATGTTGGCCGAGAATGGCTAGTGAAGTATTAAACTATTTGGTATGAATTGTGGGGCGGAATTTTACACGTATTGTAAGGCGTGTAATCCCGCTGTTTGGTTGTTGTTTGGAGCCTTAAATGTGGCGTGTTGGTTATTGTATTCGACCTTGAAAAGGTGGCAAAGTGAGTAGAAACAAAGGAAGTCTTGCCCAGATTTTCCGTAGAATTAGCGACCAGTATACTTAGTATTATTCTCGTTGAGACTAGAAGTTGATAATCTTGTTGTGACCATTATGGGTTGACACTTCTACGTCTGACGTATTCGGCAGCTTGTGGATTTTAGCCGAAAAGGTATGTGAACTATCTCATCTTCAGCATGATTCCTTAAGATTAAGAAAGTATGTTCTACTCCTTAAATGATCCGTTCCTTGGTTGTATTTGGATTGCCTAGAATAGAATTTGTTCTATGTACTTCCTTGATTGTACTTTGATGTTTAAATTGTAAGTTGTAAAATCCATTTTCTTAGTGAAGTTTGGATTCTTAAAAGTGAAAGTATTTTACTTAAAGTACATAGAGTCTTGAAAAGGAAGTGGTCTCAAATCTTTTGGGCTAGTGCCTTAGTCCCAAAATCCTAAAGGTCATTATAATGACTTTAGGGAGTTAAATAGTGATTTTCTTAATTGTTTTAAGAGGAGAAATGACATGATTTAAGAGAAGTAACTTGTTTTAAAGGTGTGAGTTACTTGAGGTTTAAAAGTAGAAGAAACTTGTTTTCTAAATGTTAAGAGACTTGAAGTATTTTGAAAGTTAAGAACTTGATTTGTAAGTATGTGATACTTGGTTTTAAAAGTATAAGTCTCTTGGTTATAAAAAGGAATGGATATGTCTAAAACCATAAAGGGTTATAACGGCTTTATGGGAAGTTGGTTATAACGGCTTTATGGAAGGTTTAGAAAGTTGTCTATTTTGATTAAAGGGCATAAGTTGCCTGGTTGTGAAAATTTAAAGTTACTTGGTTTCAAGCTTTGAAATGAGTTTCAAAAAAGTATAGTAACTTACTTTGAAGAATAGACACGCCTTGATACTACGGGTGTTAGTATCTTGGGATTTTACATAAAATGGAGTCTTTTGAAAAGGATGTACATACGTAGTACTTTGGCCTATTTAATTGAGAATAATTCTATGTGATGCCTTGATAAGTACTTTGGCTTGATAAATTGAGAATTTGTCTAAGTGTGCCTTGATTAGTACTTTGGCTTGATAAATTGAGAATTTGTCTAAGAGTGCCTTGATAAGTACTTTGGCTTGTTAAATGAGAATTATTCTATTTGTGCCCTGATAAGTACTTTGGCTTGTTAAATGAGAATTATTCTATTTGTGCCCTGATAAGTACTTTGGCTTGTTAAATGAGAATTATTTTATTTGTGCCCTGATAAGTACTTTGGCTTGTTAAATGAGAATTATTCTATTTGTGCCCTGATAAGTACTTTGGCTTGTCAAATGAGAATTATTCTATGTGTGCCTTGATAAGTACTTTGGCTTGGTTAATTGAGAATTATTTCCATGTGTGCCTTGATAAGTACTTTGGCTTGGTTAATTGAGAATTATTTCCATGTGTGCCTTGATAAGTACTTGGCCTGATTAGTTGAGAATTGCCTATGTGTGTTGGAAATAGCCGGTTGTGTGCTATTGGTATATCAGTCGTTTCGGGGTCATTCCCCGGGTGTGTGGCATTTGCAGTTTCCGTGGAATTGCTACCCACGATGCGAGGAATACCTCATGCGGGTCCGTAAGGACTTATGCGGGTGAAATAGTCCCATGCGGGCGGGTCCGACCTATCACGAGAATACCTGCGAGTCGTAAGGGCTTATGCGGGTGAAATAGTCCATGCGAGAATACCTCACGCTTGGGTCCACGCGGCTTTATCTGGGTGAAATAGTCGAGAGTAGGATGGCTAAATGATCTGCGGGCGGATGGTCTGTTTTGATCATGAGCTTCCTATTTCATATTCTAATGATACTACTGTTTAATCTAATTGTTAGTAAGCCACAATGTGTTTTTTTTTTATTATCATTTATGTCCCCGGTTTTGTTTGTGTTAAGCTATTGTCATTGTTTTAGGATGTGGGATTCAGGTGCATGAGACGACGTGGTATTTAGGTCACAGGTGGGAATTTGTTTTAATGTATCCTTATTGGTGTTATTACATCATGGGTATGGCGGTGAGGAAGGATTCCACAGGCGTGATTGATATTATGGGGTAAGACCCATAGTTATATTTGAGTAGTGACTTTGGTCTGCGTCCACGACTTGATATATTTGCTTATGTGTTATGTACTATAGGTTGGCTATCATACATGTCTCTGCTTTGTTTAGATTATGATTTCATTCTGTACTACATTCCACATACTTGGTACATTCTTGCCCGTCGACCTCGCGGAAGTGCGTTCATCTGCCGCGAGTTTAGGTACCTTGATTTGGTGATCAGCGAGTGTAGGACCACGCTCGAGTTTTGGATAGCTCCTGCATTCGGGAGTTTATCATTTTGGTATAGTTCCTTGATCTGAGCTTTTATACGATTATGGAGTGCGGGGCCTTGTCGTCGTGTTTGATAAAACTCTTAAGTGCTGTATTCATATGTGGGATTCGACTCATGTGCAGTGTAGTGTCTTTTATTATGTATATTATATGGCAGCCTTGTCGGCTTTGCCTTGCACATACGTTGGTTTTTTTTAAAAAAAAAAAGGTGTTATTAAATTTCCGCAGTTTACTTGTGTTGTTAAGGTAGCAGGGTGCCCAGGTAGGGCACCGATCCGCTTGAGGTTCGGGGGTGTGACAAGTCTTTGCCGATTTTCCGTAGAATTAGAGGCCGTATACTTAGTATTATTCTACGTTAGAGACTAGAAGTTGATAGTCTTGTTGTGACCATTATAGGTTGACAACTTGCGTCGGCGTATTCGACAGCTTGTGGATTTAGCGAAAGGTATGTGAACTATCTCTATTCAGCATGATTCCTTAAGATAAAGAAAGTATGTCTACTCGTAAATGATCCATTCCTTGGTTGTATTTGGATTGCCTAAAATAGAATTTGTTCTATGTACTTCCTTGATTGTACTTTGATGTTTAATTTGTAAGTTGTATAATCCAATTCCTTAGTGAATTTTGGATTCTTAATAGTGAAGGTATTTTACTTAAAGTACATAGAGTCTTAAAAAGGAAGTGGTGTCCAAACCTTTTGGCTAGTGCCTTAGTTCCAAAACCTAAGGGTTGTTATAATGACTTTAGGGGAGTCAAAAGGAGTGATTTACTTAATTGTTTTAAAAGAGGAGAAATGACATGATTTAAGAGAAGTAACTTATTTTAAAGGTGTGAGTTACTTGAGGTTTAAAAGTAGAAGAAACTTGTTTTCTATATATTAAGAGACTCGAAGTATTTTGAAAGTTAAGAACTTGATTTGTAAGTATGTGATACTTGGTTTTAAAGTATAAGTCTCTTGGTTATAAAAGGAATGAATATGTCTAAAACCATAAAGGGTTATAACGGCTTTATGGGAAGTTGGTTATAACGGCTTTATGGAAGGTTAAGAAAGTTGTCTATTTTGATTAATGGACATAAGTTGCCTAGATGGTGAAAATTTGAAGTTACTTGGTTTCAATCTTTGAAATGAGTTTTCTAAGAGTGTAGTAGCTTACTTTGAAAAATAGACACACCTTGATACTACGGGTGTTAGTATCTTGGGGTTTTACATAAAAAGGAGTCTTTTGAAAAGAATGTACGTACGAAGTACTTTGGCTTGTTTAATTGAGAATTATTCTATGTGTGCCTTGATAAGTACTTTGGCTTGTTTAATTGAGAATTATTCTATGTGTGCCTTGATAAGCACTTTGGCTTGTTTAATTGAGAATTGCCTATGTGTGCTGGAAATAGCCGGTTTTGTGCTAGTGGTATATCATTCATTTCGGGGTCATTCCCCGAGTTTGTGGCATTTGCATATTCTGTGGATTTGCTACCCACGATGCGAGGAATACCTCATGCGGGTCCGCAAGGGCTTATGCGGGTGAAATAGTCTCGTGCGAGCGGATCTGACCTATCGAGGAATACCTCATGCGAGTCGTAGGGCTTATGCGGGTGAAATAGTCCCGTGCGAGGAATACCTCATGCGGGTCCACGCGACTATGCGGTGAAATAGTCCAGTGTATGATTGCTTAATGAATCTTTGCGGGTGATCTGCTTTGATCGTGAGCTTATATTTTCTATTGTAAGTATACGACTATGTACTCTCATTGTTAGTAAGGCACAGTGTACTGTAATTGGATTTTTATATCATGGACTGCCGGCAGTGAGGGAGGATCCCACGGGCATGATTGATATTATGGGCGTGAGACCCATGGTTATATTTTAGTAATGACTTTGAGGGCATGCGTCCCTGACTTAATATGTTCGCTACGTATTGTGTCTTGTAGGTTGGCTATCATACTGTCTCACTGTTTTGTTTAAGCTGTTATGATTTCATTCTGATGCTAACATTTCACATACTTGGTACATGCCCGTCTTGACCTCGCCTCCTTGAGGCTGCGTTCATCTGCTTGAGTTTAGGTCTGTGATTTGGTGTTCAGTGTAGGACCTTTCGAGTTTTTGTATAGCTCATACATTCGGGAGTTTATCTTTTGGTATAAGTTCTTTCGATACATGCTTTTATCTGATTATGGAGTGCAGCGGGGCCTTGTCGTCGTATTTGATATAACTCTTAGAGATCTGTATTCATATGTGGGATTGGACTCATGTACGGTGTAGTGTCTTTTGTTTATGTATATTATATGGCAGCCTTGTCGGCTTTGCCTTGCACGTATATTGGTTTTTTTTTTTTTAAATGAGGTGTTATTTAATTTCCGCAGTTTGCTTAGTTGTTAAGGTAGAAGGGTGCCCAGTTAGGGCACCAGTCACGGGCTCGGGGTTCGGGGTGTGACAGAGTGGTATCAGAGCAGTCAGTCCTCGGAATATCTACAGATCGTGTCTAGTAGAGTCTTGATTATCGGTGTGTTGCGCGCCACACCCATAAACATGAGGCTACAGGACATTTAGGAGTTGGTTTCTATTCTTCTCACTCTAAGATCGTGTCATAGAGTTGTGTTAGTAAGGTAATTCCTTTCTGACGTATTTTTGTTATTCTGACTATGCCTCAGTAGAGACAGCCACCGAGAAGGGCAAAGGAGTAGCGAGAGCTACTAGTCGGACTCAGAGAGTTGATAGGGCTTATGCCGGGGTATCTGGATGTTGTTCGCGATCGGCGAGTTAACCTGCGCCAGTTTTAAGGCCCGAAGCACGAGCCTCGGTTTCTCGGTTAGGAAGACTATAGGAGTCATGAGGAAGCGATTATGTTATTGACCAAGATAAGCGGTGCTACTGTTTCATCAGCGAGAAGTTATTCGGCGATGCAGGCGGTGTCTGAGGGTAGAGGGCGAAGAGGAGATCGGCGTAAGAGGCTGGGCCGGTTGGTTATCCGGTGAGTTTTTGGGCGGCGGCCTCGGCGAGTGAGATATTCGTCGCCTACCCGGTACATACCCCGCAGCTCACGGTGGGAGATTGGACTCCAGGTATTTAGGGCGGTCCAAGCTCGAGTCGAGGTTCTCAAAGGAGCAAGGATTTTCTCGATCGAGGCCACTTATTCCTCGGTGTTTCCATTGTAGTAGCGTCGTTCGGAAATGTCGTTATGGCACAGGTGTTTGTTTTCGTTGTGGCCGTCCGGGCCATATACGGAGGGTATGTCCTTTTAGAAAGAGCACCAGTGAGGTGGCTCAACCTTTGAGGCCGGTAGTTGGTTCCCCTTCCTCCGCAGTTGTCGTCCCCGAGCGGTGTTGAGATGTCGTCCGATCGTGGTAGAGGTCGAGTGGAGTTTATAGTTCTGGCGGTCCTTGAACGCGAGATGATATGACTCTTGGCGGGATCGGGAGGCGACATCGCGCGGGGTTCTGGTATATTTCGATTCTTTTGAATCATGCGTACATTGATAGATTCAGATTTTACCCTAGTGTATATGTTTTCCCTTTATTGCTAGAGTTGTAAAGTGATAGTACCCCAGAGGTAGGGATACCTTGACTAGTAAAGTGAGAAGTTAAGAATTTTGACAAGAATGGTAAGTGGCGAGACTATAGTTGTGTAGAGTTCACGCGTAGTAATTGCCCATGTGATTGTAAGACCCGATAGGGAAGATTATGCAGTAGAAATACTTTGGCTTATGTGCGAACCTCTGTAGTGAATAAGGGGATAGGGTGAGAAGTACCTTGAGATAAGGAGAGATTTATTTAGGACTAAAAGCGAGAAGTTAAGTGTGACGATGGGTGGGTTATGGACTCATTTCGGGTCAGCCGATAGTATGGAATGGGGTGATGTCAGTTGGTAGTGGTCCCGCTATGTGATAGGGTCACGAGGATGCAAGGCCCAAGTTTAGTTAATCGTTGTACGAGTTTGTGTACGCGTTCCACCGGAATCAGGTCGTAAGGGCGAGAAAGAGCCTTAACGGGAATGTAAGTAACAATATGGCCAAGTTTGGTTAGTAACTCCGAGTTGGGAGCAGAAACAATATTTGAGATGTTGTGCGTTTACTAAATAAGTTAGAAATGCGAGAAAGTATGACAAGTAAGAAAATAAAGGAACCTCTAAGGATCCGTGTTTTAGAAAATGTAACCTTGAGTTTTGTGAAAAAGGGTCGCGGACGGAAGGTCCATTGATATGTTCGTATGTTGTGGTGGCCGTGTGTGGCATCGTTGGTCTTGTGGAGTATTGGTATTAGGCATAGTATAGAGTTTATCTGGAGTTTGTATGGCTTGACAACCGACTAAGAACATTCGAGGATGAATGTTTCTAAGGGAAGAATGTTATACCAGTAAGTCGAAGACATGTATAAGAGAATATGCGTAAGGAATCAAGACTTGGAAATTAGTACGAAA
Source organism: Przewalskia tangutica (assembly GCA_029844215.1). Classification (NCBI taxonomy): domain Eukaryota; kingdom Viridiplantae; phylum Streptophyta; class Magnoliopsida; order Solanales; family Solanaceae; genus Przewalskia; species Przewalskia tangutica. The sequence goes on along the minus strand of CM056718.1, from coordinate 70,114,882 downwards.
GGAAGAATTGTTTTTCCGAGAAAATCTTAGAGCGTCGGAAAGGAGAAATGTTCGTTGTTGAGAATTGGATTCTCAAAATGCATTATTTGAAGAGTATGGAACTTATTAACATTATGGAAATTTATTTTCTGGATTTGGTCACGTGGGGCCCAGAGGAAATTTTACGTTTTGTGGGGCATGAGGTTCTGAATTTTATGGGCGAATGAGAGGCGACCGTGGCACCCCACTTGGTCTTGGTCGAATTTTGCAAGGCTAAAATGGTCATTGACCATGGTGGAAGATAAGTCTTGCTAAGCTTGAGATTGTTGACCAAGTCAACTTGCCACTTGTGCTTAATCCTAGTGAAACTCATCCTAGCCACTCATGTGTTGTAATCTAAGCCTTCCATTGTGTTATATATACTAAGCAAGTAGCAATACAATGTCTTCCAACACTTAGAAAATTTCACACTTGTCTTGTTCTTCCATTAAGCTCTCGGGTTTGGTCACTATCCACTTTGAAAAATTTGTAGTTTTGATCCTTTGTTCACAAGACTTTAACTTGATGTCCCTAAGGGTATTGTAAGGATATCTCAATAGAAATATTTAGTAAAGCAGCGTTTTTAGTATTAGTATGGCGGAAACTTAGGAATTCTTGACTTTGAAGTTGGAACTTGAAGATGGGTTCTTCGAAGCCACAGGAGTGCTTGAAGCGGATTGGAACATAAGTAAAGGAGCTAAGAATTGATAAGGCGCGACTTTGAATCTTGGAAATTTTAAGGGCTTATAAAGGTATAACTTTTGTCGTTTTAGCAATTAAGGTTTACTTATTGTTGTAGCTATGGATATTATGGCATGAGTTATATATTATGTAGTTGGATAAGTGTATTGGCTATTGAAACCTAATCCTAAAACTAGCATGTTTAGCCTTAAGATTGGAATTCAAGTTGATTATTAGTTTAAGTAAATCGCATGTTGTATAAAGAAGGAAATTGTAGTTGTTGAAGTTGTTTATGGCTATATAACATGTTAGACCTTAGAACTTGGAATTGGAAAAGGATTGGAAAAGGACTTGTGTTGTGTTATTGTTGGCGAGAATGGCTTGTGAGTATTAAACTACATTATGAATTGTGGGCGGAATTTTACGTATTGTAGGCGTGTAATCCCGCTGTTTGGTTGTTGTTTTGAGCCTTAAATGTGGCGTGTTGGTTATTGTATTCGGCCTTGAAAAGGTGGCAAAGTGAGTAGAAACAAAGGAAGTCTTGCCGATTTTCCATATAATTAGAGGCCAGTATACTTAGTATTATTCTACGTTAGAGACTAGAAGTTGATAGTATTGTTGTGACCATTATAGGTTGACAACTTCTACGTCTGGCGTATTCGGCTTAGCTTGTGGATTTAGCCGAAAAGGTATGTGAACTATCTCCTCTTCTAGCATGATTCCTTAAGATAAAGAAAGTATGTCCTACTCCTTAAATGATCCATTCCTTAGTTGTATTTGGATTGCCTAAAATAGAATTTGTTCTATGTACTTCCTTGATTGTACTTTGATGTTTAATTTGTAAGTTGTATAAACCAATTCCTTAGTGAAGTTTGGATTCTTAATAGTGAAGGTATTTTACTTAAAGTACATAAAGTCTTAAAAAGGAAGTGGTGTCCAAACCTTTTGGCTAGTGCCTTAGTTCCAAAACCTAAGGGTTGTTATAATGACTTTAGGGGAGTCAAAAAGAGTGATTTACTTAATTGTTTTAAAAGAGGAGAAATGACATGATTTAAGAGAAGTAACTTGTTTTAAAGGTGTGAGTTACTTGAGGTTTAAAAGTAGAAGAAACTTGTTTTCTATATATTAAGAGACTCGAAGTATTTTGAAAGTTAAGAACTTGATTTGTAAGTATGTGATACTTGGTTTTAAAGTATAAGTCTCTTGGTTATAAAAGGAATGAATATGTCTAAAACCATAAAGGGTTATAACGGCTTTATGGAAGGTTAAGAAAGTTGTCTATTTTGATTAATGGACATAAGTTGCCTCGATGGTGAAAATTTGAAGTTACTTGGTTTCAATCTTTGAAATGAGTTTTCTAAGAGTGTAGTAGCTTACTTTGAAAAATAGACACACATTGATACTACGGGTGTTAGTATCTTGGGGTTTTACATAAAAATGAGTCTTTTGAAAATAATGTACGTACGAAGTACTTTGGCTTATTTAATTAGAATTATTCTATGTGTGCCTTGATAAGTACTTTGGCTTGTTTAATTGAGAATTATTCTATGTGTGCCTTGATAAGCACTTTGGCTTGTTTAATTGAGAATTGCCTATGTGTGCTGGAAATAGCCGGTTTTGTGCTAGTGGTATATCATTCATTTCGGGGTCATTCCCCGGGTTTGTGGCATTTTCATATTCCGTGGATTTGCTACCCACGATGCGAGGAATACCTCATGCGGGTCCGCAAGGGCTTATGCAGGTGAAATAGTCCCATGCGGTGGATCTGACCTATGCGAGAAATACCTCATGCGAGTCCGTAAGGGCTTATGCGGGTGAAATAGTCCCATGCGAGGAATACCTCATGCGGGTCCACGCGACCTATGCGGGTGAAATAGTCCCAGATGTAGGATTGCTTAATGATACTGCGGGCGGGTGGTCCTGCTTTGATCGTGAGCTTCCTATTTTATATTGTAAGTATACTACTATTTACTCTCATTGTTAGTAAGGCGATGTCTCGTAATTGGATTATTATATCATGGATCCGGCGGTGAGGGAGGATCCCAGGCATGATTGATATTATGGGCGTGAGACCCGTGGTTATATTTTAGTAATGACTTTGAGGCGTGCGTCACGACTTGATATGGCGCTACGTATTGTGTATCGTAGGTTGGCTATCATACATGTCTCTGTTTTGTTTAGGTTATGATTTCATTACGGTACTTCATTTCACATACTTGGTACATTCTTCGTCTTGACCTCGCCCGGGCTGCGTTAATCCGCATGAGTTTAGGTACCTTGATTTGGTGATCGGCAGTGTAGGACCTGCTCGAGTTTTGGATAGCTCATACATTCGGAGTTTATCTTTTGGTATAAGTTCTTTCGATGCAGGCTTTTATGCGATTATGGGTACGCGGGGCCTTGTCCGTCATATTTGATATAACTCTTAAGTGCGTATTCATATGTGGGATTGGACTCATGTACGGTGTAGTGTCTTTTGTTTATGTATATTATATGGCAGCCTTGTCGGCTTTGCCTTGCACGTACGTTGGTTTTTTTTTTTTTTAAAAATGAGGTGTTATTTAATTTCCGCAGTTTGCTTAGTTGTTAAGGTAGAAGGGTGCCTAGTTAGGGCACCAGTCACGAGCCCGGGGTTCGGGGTGTGACATTTAAGGCTCAACAATTCAGCTAACCAAAGGGGATAACACGCCTAACAGGACGTGTAAAATTCTGCCCCACAATTAATATAAAACTGTCTAATAATTAAGGCAATTCTCGGCTATAATCAATGCCAACAACAATGTCAATTCCGTTCAATTCCTTTTTAATCCAAGTTGTTATTCCAACATATTATATACATAAATAACAATTATAACAACTATAATGCTTTTCTTCTTTAACATGCGACGATTGTAACTATCGACCAATTTGATTTACAATCTTAACGGCTTACTTGCCATTTCGGTTTTGAGCTTCTAAATTCCATAACATTAATAGATCTTCATTCTATATATCACATGGTCATTTCTAACTTATCATAACATGGAATCTTCAATTACAATAGTAAGACGAAGATTTTTACCTCATTTAGCCCAAATATAATCCAAGATTAAAAGTCGATCCTTAGCAATTTTAGCTCATCTTTTCGACGTTCCAATCCACTCCAAGCAACCCTTAGAAGCTTATGAAGAACTCCTCTTCAAGTTCCAACTCCAACTATGAAAAACCCCTTAGGTTTTCATGTTGCGACTAACGTAATAACGTAGTTTTTCCGGGATTTTTGTGTTGAGATATCCTTAGAATATCTTTAGGAATCTTGGGTTTGAATATTGGGATTTATGAAACAAGATTGCAAAAATTTTCTCTTCCCTTTTTCTTCTTGGTCGAGAGCTCCCTAAGAGCAAATCAAGACTTTCCAATTTTTCTCTAAGTGTTGAAATGATCTAGTCTTACACTAGTAGTAGTAATATATAATGAGACCAAGGGCTAGGATTAATCCAAATGGAAGGCTAGGATGTGGTCAATTATCTCAAGCTATCTTCACTACTTGACTTAGTCAATTTTTCTTCATCCAACAAGCCCATGTGGAGGGTGACACGTGTCTCCCTCCCATTGGTCTAAAATATTTCGTTTTCCGAAATTTTTATAATTGGTCAAAATATCGGAAACCTCGTGGGCTTCACAAAAACGTAAAATTTCTCGGGTGGGCCCCACGTATCCAACTCTGAAAATAAAATTTCATAATTCCGATAAAATCTTAAACGTCTTAAATAACCAATTTGAGAACCCAATTCTCATTAACGAACAATTTTCCTTCCCGAGGTTCGGAAGATTTTTCCTTCGGAAAACAATTCTTTCTTTTGTTCAAATTTTTAAGTCCTGTGTTCTCCCGTCTATTCTCCTATACATGTCCTGAAATTACGGGGTGTAACAACCTATACCCCTCATAAACTCGTCCATAGTCAATCTCTCACACCTCCGCACTGGGGAATTTTTGTCTCTCCTCTGCACACGCCCGAACCATCTCAATCTCGCTTCATGCATCTTATACTCCACCGAGGCCACTCTCACTCTGTCTCGAATATCATCATTTCTAGTTCTATCCCTCCTTGTATGCCCACACATTCATCTCAACATCCCCATCTCCGCAGTTTTCATCTTTTGGATGTGCGAAGTCTTGACTGGCCAACACTCCGCTCATACAACATAGTCGGTCTAACCATCACCCTATAGAACTTGACTTTAAGTTTAGGTGACACTTTTTTATCGCACAAGACTGTAGATGTGAGCCTTCATTTCATCCACCCTGCCCCAATAAGATGTGTGACATCTTCATCTCTTCATTTCCTTGGATAATAGACCCGAGGTACTTGAAGCTTATTGTCACGACCCGAACCCGGGCCCGTGACTGGTGCCTTACCCCGGGCACCCAAGTAGACATACATCAGAGTAATCAGCGGAACATAAAACAAGACATGAAATAATATGAAGTGTAAAACAATTATCTGAGAAAAGTTGCCTTTCGGCATATATATATATATATAACTTGAATCTGAACAGTTACATCCCTTTTACAAACTCTGCCCAGCGATTACTACGGACCTACAGAATGATATAACAACAATGGCGGGACAGGGCCCGCATACCACGAATGTAAGTACCTACAACGGCGGACTATACCTGATAAGCCTCGGAGAAGCGGAGCTTCCCAACGCTGACGTGATCCTAAGGCGAGGATCGGCGGCGGTGTACCTCTACTGCGGCGTGAACGCACTTCCGGCCGAAGGTCGATCTGTGGTACCAAGTATGTGGCGAAAATCACGTAAATGAAATCATAGTAGTCTATATAAAGCGGGAGACATGTATGATAACCAAACTACGATTCCACGATAAATAGCGATCATGTCAGTCGGGGACTCGCGCCTCAAAGTCATCACTCAAATATAACTATGGGTCTCACGCCACACATCAATCATGCGTGGAATACCTTCCTCATGCCGTGATCTATGATATAAAAGCACCAAGGAATACATATGAACACGAGTCCCACTGTCATAATAAAACCGTGCGGGGTAAATGCGAAGGCATAGCGACTACTAAAACCCACGGTGCAACAAAGTCATAAAGCGTATCACGAGTGTCTAGACCGCCACATGATCGAAGTTGGCCACTTACCCGCGATATCAAATGTGCGCGTCTAATCTCGGAACTTCCGCGACTCGCATAGGCCACTCGCATAGGCCGCGTGAGGTATTCCGCGTCGAGGTAGCTACTCCCGGCGTAAATCACGGACTCGCGATCCGCGTGGCGCATAGACCGCGTGATCATATAGACCGCACACTAACACGGAACTCTCGTAGCTCCGCGTAGGTCCCTGGACCCGCGTGAGGTATTCTCGAATCATGGTCCTGCATCACCGAGTCTACCAGCGTCGGAGGGCAGCTTAACCCCCGGTATCATGTCAAGAGGTGAGTGATATAATACTAACATAACAGCTTATCGTTAAACAACATAAGCACAAAAAAGGAAACCCCTTTACACAAACCTCACAAGATACTAACACATGTAGCATCCTAACATGTTTACTTATCAAATTAACAAGAAAGTATTACAAGGCTATCACAAACCAACACAATCAAGTTATTCACACAAGGTACTTTCTACTTTATGTTAACAAGTTCGGGTTTTTATCCCCAAAGTACTTCATACATTAACTCTTTAAAAGATCTGTTTCTTTCACAAAAGTCACACAATACCCGTAGTGTACAAATAGAGTGACTATCTTTTTAAGTAAACCAAAACACTTCCCTTTGTAAAGATCAAGTAACAACATTATTTTCCAAACGTTCAAGTTTGCCTAATTTCAAATGCTCAAGTTTCTCATTTTCGAAAGGTTTCGTAGTTCATAGTTTTAATCACTTAATGATATAATTCTCCTTTAAAACAATTGAGAAACATATGCCTTATATGTGAGTAGGTTATTCTTGTTTATAACAATCTTATTAAAGCAGCCATGATCTAGGAAATGTAATATCATTTTGTCTCATCTTAGCTTCTGCGGATGGAGTTTCTCTTTTTAATAATACTTAATTAGTCAATACATTTCCCTTTATTAACTGCGATGGTTTGTTCGATACTTATTACGATTTAGAAATCAGTAAAACATTATTCCTTTTAAAAACCAAGTACTCATTACTCACGAATGAGGTTTCACACTTTTTAACAAAATTCATATTAATATAATTAAGTCAAGTCTCTTATCTTTTAAGATCAATAAACCATTCTTTTTATCTCTCTTAAGTCGTTATACCTAACTTCCCATAAAGCTAGTATAACTCTTAAGCTTTTAAAACCAAGTATTACTCTTCTTTCAAAAAGGTTTCTTAACTCTTTTGAAATACTTGGTCTTATTATTTAGACTCAAGTCAAAAGACATCGCAGTAAAACCACGTTCAGTTAACACACGTACGTCTACCGTACTATATATATTCTTTTAAAGTATCATGCTCAAGAGGATAGGAAGAATCACATACCTCGCGACGATTATCGACAATTAGCAAAACGTTCCACGGCTATAACCCGGCTAGCCTTGTTCACCTTTCAAGTAGAACATGCTACTCGCAGAACTTTCAACCTATAAAGGCCATATACGTCTATCAACGTCTAGACTACTCTGTAGAATATTCTAAGCAGTAGGTTCTCTATTTTACGGAAAATCGGGCAGCACTTCCCTACCCGTTAAGCTACACAAGTCTACTGTAAATACAGTCCTATGTAAGTACAGTTTAATCTTCTTCTTTAATATTCTTCTGATGTGATTTTAGTTCAAGTCTTTTCTGTAATATCCTTCTATTACAGATCAATTCTCTTCTGTAATATCCTTCTATGAATCTTATATTCATTTCTATACAACTACAGTATGTAATTTCCAATTACAATAGAAGGTTAAGAGTATTTACCTCGGTAAGCCCAAAATTATCCAAGTTTAAATGTCGATCCTGAGCAACGTTTAGCTCCTACTCTGGGTGCTCAACCCGCTCCAAACAACCCTTAGAAGTTCTACGCAACTTCTTAATACTTCAACCAGTATGAAGATTTTCCTTAGGGTTTCGTTTTGTGGTGAAGGGAAGTATAATAGTATTTACGGGCTTTTAGTATAGGTGTAACCTTGGAATACTACAAGGTATATGGGCGAGGTATTTTGGAATAGTAACAATACTTGGAGAATACTTTTCTACCGGGGTATTTTACGAGACAACACTCGAGAGGGGTATTCTCGGCGAGGCCTACCGAGGGGAGGGTGCTCTTTGGATGAGCCTGAGAGGGAAGAATTTTCAAGACTTGGAAATTATTTGTGGATGAAGAAGTCTTGCACTTCAAGGGGGGTATTTATAGGACTTTCAAGGGCTAGGATTAAGACAAGTGGTGGGCAAGTGTAGGGTCAAGATTTGGACAAGTGTGTGTGGGTCCCACTTGCTCATCTACCACACAAAATATCTACAAAATATCCTACCTAACCCTTGACTAGAAATTGTGCAAGAAAAACGCCCACAATTCGTCCACTTGAGGGTGACAAGTGTCGCCCTCTCGTTGGTCCAAAATATTTCATCTCTCGGAAAAATCCGCAAAAATTATTAATGTTGCAGCCGTAATTTTCCCTTCCCAAAGTTTGGAAAACGTTTCGTCGGAAAACAATTCTTTTTGGTAGTTGTGCACAAATATTTTCGTCCCTTGCCTAACTTAAGGCTTAACTTTTGTACGTACGTCCTCACGTACATACTCTGGAAATACGGGGTATAACATTCTCCCCTCCTTAGAAACATTCGTCCCGAATGTTCATTCTCGATACAGATAATGATAGGTTCCTCTTAACAAAACAAATTGCCAATGCCACACCTGGCCACAAAATAACACACGTGCAAATACTTAATCCAAGTCCACGAGGAATCACCTCCATCACTACAAAAGCTCCCACCCAAGGGCTAAGAGATACTCCCTTCGCACCCTTACTTCACAAAAGTAATGATCACATCTATGTTCTTACACATGCTCGCTTCTTCCCTTACTCGTCGTACCTTTCTCGTACACTCGAACTCTTTCTCATAACTTACCACATTTCTGTTACTGCTTCAATTTCCAAAATCTCTGGGTTACTATCTCCAACTTGGTCATCATTAACTGGGATCACTCTGGATGGATCTCCGATACTTTCCCGAACATAGCAACATGAAAGACCGAACGTACTGCTTCCTAAGTCGGATGGCAATGCTAACTCATAGGCAACCTGGCCTATTCTTCACATGATCTGAAAACGCTCCAAGTACCCCAGGCTAAGTTTCCTCTGTTTTCCAAAACTCGTCACACCCTTTCCGGGGTAGTACCTTCAAGAATACCGACCGTCAACCTGAACTTCAAGTGTCGACGTCGATTATCCGCATGACTTCTGTTGACTCTGAGCTGCCAATAACCTCTTCTGGATAAGCTTCACCCTATCCACATCCTGCTGAAACAAGTATGAACCAACTATCTGAACCTTGCCAACATCGAACCAATCGACCGACAACTTACACTTCCGCCCCTACAAGGCGTCATAAGGTGACATCCGAATACTGAAATGGTAGCTATAAAACACTCCCTCAACAGGAGGCAACCATCCACACAGCTACTCCTGAAATCCAACCACTGGCCCGATGGCGAATGCGATACTGAGACTCACCTGAGTTCCTAACCCTGCCTGGTAAAACCTCCAGAAAAGAAACAGTCATAACCTGGGCTCCACTGTCTGCCATAAGGTGAAAGTAGGCACCTCGTGCAGCCTTACAACCTTCCCGATATAACATCTCGCATAACCCTCTACCGCGTACACGGTCCTGACTGAAAGATAAGATGGGCTGACCTCATCGGCCCGACTACTGGTCGAACGCATCCACGAACTTGTACGATGGTTAACTAAACTTGGGCCTAACACCCTCGTGACCCCACCACCTGGAGGGACCACCTCGAACCGACCCCACCACATTGCAGGCCGCGGGTTGACCCGCGATCGGTCCTCAACCCGAACCGCTATCGCGCAAAACTCTTGTTTCCCCCGATCCGGAACAATCTCACTAATCAAGTTACGAAAAACCTAGTGGTCTTCTTAGATCAACTACCCTCTTTCATTTCATACCACTCAGGGACTTATCACACAAACATATCTCACGTGTACTATGCACTCCGATAAGGGTTAAACGTAAAAATATAAATCTTTTACTCGAGATGGCCTCGCCTCTAAGGTCTCCACGTATAAAACTCTAAGGCTCACACTTTCCCTTATCCCCAATATTACCCTTTTAACTAACCATGATTTCTAATCACAATTAACACAATGCTATTTGAACATAACACTTAAGATATACTCATCTTATCACACGTACCCATCTCTAGAGGGTTAAGGATATACCTGTATCTACTGCTTCACACCCCTTTGTCGTTCTAATCAATCCTGCCCTGTTGGGCGCATAGCTAGAGAAGGTGATGAACTAGCCGCTGATCCTGAAGGTTGAGTCTCTATATCCGCGCCACTTCTAGTTGGACAATTTCTCGAAAAATGGCCCTGCTGGCCACAAGCATAACAAGCTGTCGAAGAAGCACGCCACTCCCCACAATGACATCTACCACAACGGCCACACCGAGGTGGGGGTGGCCTCCTCTGGCTAGCACCCCTTCCTCTCCGAACCACTGAATCCGCAACTGATCTGGTAGGCTGAGTCCTCCTACTTGCATCCCTCCTACTAGGACATCCTTTCGACACATGGCCCTGACGGCCGCAGGTAAAACAAGCACCAACAAAAAGATGACATTCCCCGGGATGACGCCTGCCGTACTGTGAACACTGAGGAAAATCTGAACCCGGCTGGCTAGAACCTTCGTGTATCTGTGAACCAGAAGCCCTGGAGCTCTGACCAACTCCTGCATACCCCGAACGTCCTGAAGTCTGTGGAGGACCACTCTGCACTGGCGGAGGTGCGTATCCAGTCTGCTGCTGAGGCGATTTGCCTCGAAAGTTACCAAAGGACCCTGCTGTTCTGGCCCTCTTTTGCTGATTTTGGTTAACCCGTCGATCTCTACGTTCCTCTGTGTGCTGCGCATAAGCCTGTACGCGGGCAATATCAATGCCTGACTGAAGAGCTACTCTTGTACAACCTTTTACTAGATAAGTGTCTAGACCCGTGATATATCAGTGCACTCTATATTCTCTGGTTGCTAAAATACTAGCTAGTAACAGGTCCATTCCTTTGTAATCCATATTCTCTGTTTCCGGTCGTGGAACTGAAGGCTCATATATCATGGCCGCAGTAGGAACTATTGCCGCTGTGCTAAACTCTGCTGGGGCTGGCGACATCGCAGAACTCCCCGAATGAAGCACCACCCCAGGTGATGATTGGGCATGTGCCCTCGTAACCCTCTGTGCTCTACTCGCAGCTCTCTCGGCTGCCTTGCCCTTCTGGGACCCGGGTTGCCTTACGCGGAGGCATAACTGGTAAGGGAAAGGAATACGTTAGAGGGGTCTAATGTTACACCCCGTAATTTCAGGACATGTTTTAAGAATATAAGTATGAACTCACAAGTGTTGGGATTTGAGACTTGTAAATTTATCGGAATTATGAAATTGTCGGAAAACGTAAGTGTTGTGACGAATGGGAGGGCGACACGTGTCACCCCCCCTTATGTGATTCCTTGGTCGAAATGTGCAAAGGCAAGAGGGTCATTGGACCTTAGTCTTGCAACATGTGTAGCATGAGAAATTTGACTAAGTCAAAAGGTCAATAAGTCTTGATCTTTTGTAAGACCACATCCAAGCCTCACATTTGTGTTTATCTTGACCATCCAATTCTCTATATAATTCTAGTAGAGAGGGAGCTTAACACTTAGAAAATATTTCACAAAAATTGAAGACCACACTTTGAGGGCTCTCGGGTTTCACTACAAGGAAGAAGAAAAAAAATTGTTTCTTGTTCATTCAACTCCCCACTTTAAACCAAGGTTCTTAGGTGTATTGTAAACACATCTCAATAGAAAAATCTTGGAAAAAGATTGTTTTCGGGTTAGTATAAGCGAAAACCTAATGGTCTTTCTAGGTTTTGTTTGGAGTTTTGAAGGATAATTGTTGGTGTTGTTCTAAGGGTCTCAACAAGCGGATTGAAGTGTCTTGGAGAGGCTCTAAACTACTAAGGAGCGACTTCGGATTGGAGTTGGATTAAGAATCGTTAAGGTATAATCTTGTCTTTTAAAGGTGTTACAAGATTACATATTTATATTGTTGTTGTTAGCTCTACTTGTTGCTAGCATGAAGTTGATAGGTTGAAGTTATAAGTATTATGGATTTCTTGTAGTTAAATCCGAAATGTTATACAAGCCACTTGGAAATTGGATTACTAATTGGTCGTTTTTAGAAATCGTCGCATGTTACTGACTTAAAGATTATGGTTATTATAATCAAATGCGACTTGATATCATGTTATGCTACCAATATGGATTGAAATGGAAATTGGATAAGAATTGGTTTTGTTGAACTCAAGGTGGCCTATTTGGACTGTAGTTTGTATTAGTTGGTTATTCAATTGTATTGAACTACCTTCTATATTGTTGTGAGCCAATTGGGGCTGTTTGGTTATTCAATTGTATTGAACTACCTTCTATATTGTTGTGAGCCAATTGGGGCTGTTTGGTTATTCAATTGTATTGAACTACCTTCTATATTGTTGTGAGCCAATTGGGGCTGTTTGGTTATTGTATTTCGGCCTTGAAAAAGGTGGCAAAGTGAGTAAAAACAAAGGAGATGTTGTCCGATTTTCCGTAGAAAATGGAGACTTTACACTTATAATATTCTACATTTGAAGTAAGGCGTTAATAGACGTATTGTGAATATTATAGGTTGATATACTACGGGCGGGACTTTGTACTTGGCAAGTGGTTTGACCCGACAAGGTATGTAGAACTTTTCCTATCTTTGAGCATGACTAGTTTCACGTATATAGTGCGGTGAGCGTCTGAGACTTTGACATTCTTTACTTGTTTTATGAAATGCCAAGTCGGGTGAGTTAGGAGATTAACTCACTTCTTTGAGAATATTAAAGATGTCTTAAGTCTTGTTAAAGATAAGGGACTTGAAGAATTTTAAAGTATGTGATACTTGTGTCGTTTTAATCGTATAAGTCCCTTGGATAGGAAATTGTACTTGACTAAGGTATAAAGTGAATATAACGACTTTATGGGGAGTTGGTTATATTGACTTTATGGAAAGATAAATGACTTGTTTTAATGGAAGGCAATTCGATTTTAAGGCACCAATCGCCTAAGGTTTTATAAGACATGAGTCACTTGATTAGAAGCCTAATTTTTATTTCTAAAAGTATTGTGACTTGTCTTGAAAAGAAATTGTATCTTGATACTACGGTTATTAGTATCTTGGAAGTTTTATAATGAAATGAGTCATTTTAAAAGAATGAAGTACGTAGTACTTTGGGTTAAATTCCCGGATTTTTATAAAAGACATGTTAGTGCCTTAAGTAAACTAAAATGAGAGTGTATATGAACAAGAATAGTAAGAAGTTAGGGGATTTCTTAACTTGCTTATATATTGTATGATAAGCCGATAGAGCTTATGTTATGTGTGATATCCGGATTTGGGCTAGTGATATATGATTCGTTGCGGGTCATTCCGGGATTGTGACATTGTATATTTAGTGGATTTGCTAACCACGATGCGAGGAATACCTCGTGCGAGTCCGTAAGGGCTTATGCGGGTGAAATAGTCCCGTCTTTGGCGGGTCCAATATGCGAGAATACCTAAATGCGAGTCCGTAAGTGCTTATGCGGGTGAAATAGTCCAATGCGAGGAATACCTCAAGCAGGTCCACTGTACCTATGCGGGTGAATTAGTCCCTGGAGTAGTATTCCAATGCTATTTTTCGTTGTAAGTATACACGTATTATTACTCTCATTGTTAGTAAGGCACTGTCTACTGTAATTTTGTTATCATACATGTCTCCTTTCATTAAACTTATGTTGTAATTACAGTACTTTCGATTTTACATACTTAGTACATATTGTGTAACGACCCGCTTCCTCGAGGCTGCGTTCATGCGCGAGAAGGAGTAGCGAGTTGCGGATCCACACTCTTAGGATCACTTATCGGACGTCGGAAGCTCCATTCTCCGGAGGCTTGTCTTTCTTTTAGTGATCTTTCCACGATGTTGTAGATTATGTACATTCGGGGTATGGCGAGCCTGTCCATACGATTTGTTATTCTAAGTGCGTATTCACATATGTGGGTCAGTACCGAGGCGGGTTGTAAAGTTGTACTTTTGACTTTGTTTATATTATGGAAGGCGGCCTTATCGGCTAGCCTGTGTTGTTATATTGTTTACACCTGTGTTTATGTTGTGTATGTTCCACTGCTATTCTCTGATGTATACCTGAACAGGGTGCCCAGGTAGGGCACCAGTCGCGGCCCGGGGTCGGGTCGTGACAAAAGTGGTATCAGAGCAGTTAGTCCTCGGAAAGTGTCTACAGACCGTGTCTAGTAGAGTCTTGATTATCGGTGTGTTGTGCACCACGTCTATAATCAGGAGGCTGCAGGACATTTAGGATTGGTTTCCATTCTTCTCTCTCTGAGATCGTGCAGTAGAGCTGTCTTATTAGGTTGAATCCTCTCGACCTCTTCTTATGAAACAGCTATGCCTCGCGAAAGGAGACGAGCCCGGAAGGGCAAAGCGGCGGCGAGGCGCTAGCGGTACTCGAAGGGTTACGGGCTCGAGCCAGACTATGCACGAGGTAGTGGCGGGTCGGCAAGTTCACCACACTGCGATTTTAGAGGCGAGGCGGCGGTAGCTCGAAGGTTACGATACGGACCGCCAGTTCCCGGCCAGTGCGAGTATAGAGACTACGGAGCGGATTCGGTTATTGACGATATAGTGGCGGCGGCGCAGCGGGAAGCGGCGGCCCGCTAGAGCCGGCGGTTTGCGGATTAGGGATTTTACGGGATGTCATCCACACGAGTTTTATGGTTCGAGTGCGATGAGGATCGCGAGGAGTTCATTCGGCGGCTCTGGACCATGCAGTCCTAGGGCTTGAGACGAGTGCATTACGCTAGCCTCTTCTGGGTTGCGCGATATTACTGAACCGGTTTGAGTCGTGGTTGCTTTCGAGAGGTGATGATGCTCTTCCCGGTGTTTGGGAGGAGTTCAGAGGCTTTCATGGATCACTTTTGCCTCCGAGATGAGAGAGCCGGGTAGACAGTTCTTGACCTTGAGGCGAGCGGGAGGGCTGTCGGGAGTATAGCTGAGTTTGACTCCTTGGCGGTTACGCGCATACTATTGTAGCTAGCATGGCGGATAGAGTTCATCGTTATGTGATGGGGCTAGGCCGTCATATGATTACTGACATGCTTAGGGTGGCTCTTGGCCGGTATGGACATCGCCGGATGCAGCCTATCTGCGAGGATAGAGGATAGAGAGAGGAGGGATTCACGCAGCCGGCCCAAGAGGGCGAGACATCGGTCTCGGGGCGGTTTCGAGGCGGGCAGCCTCGTGACGGGTCCTCTTTCCGGCCGGCCTGAGTGCTCCATCACGATTTTACGGTAGGAGATCGGATCAGCAAGGTCATTCGGGAAGCGGTCGGGGCTCCAGGACTTGAGGTTTCGAGGCGAGATCTCGCCGTCGAGACCACCAGCGCCTCGGTGTGCTCGATGCGTAGGTCTCACCCGAGCGAGTGTCGTGTTCTGCGGAGGTTGTTACTCTTGTGGCGGTGGGCCACTTGAAGAGGATTGTCCTTCAGAGGCGGCATGGGTGGTACAGCCGGTAAGCGGGATCGATTCTTTGGGTCTTCTTCTCCTTACGTGGTTATGCGCCGGAGGCGGTACTAACGGACGAGCAGACGCGGTAGAGTCGTGGTGGTGGTTCGATTCTAGCGGTCCCAGAACGCATATATTCTCTAGCCCGGCCGCCAGGGATCGGGAGGCTTCCACGCGTCGTCACGGTACATTCACGATTTGGTGTGATGTTTATGCTTTGATAGATCCAGTTCTACCTTGTCCTATGTGTCCTCTTGTGCGGGTAGAATCGGGATAGAGCGGTGTCGATAGAGCTGTTTGAGGTAGCTACGCGATGGGTGATTCGGTGTTAGGCGGCGGGTGTATAGAGGTTGTCGGTATTCATTCTGATCGTCGGACCACTTGCAGACTTGATAGAGTTAGAGATGGATTTTGATGTCATTATGGGTATGGTGGTTGGCTTCTTGTTATGCCAACGTTGGTATGAGGGAGGTTGGTTCGGTTCGATTTCTGGCGAGCGATTATCAGTGGAGGGCAACACGGCGTCGAGGGTAGGTTTATTTCTTACCTCAAGGCTAGGAAGATGGTGCGAGAAGGGTACATCTATCATCCGGTTCGGGTATTCGTCTGGTGAGATGTCGATTCTTGATCGATGCGATGGTTAGGGAGTTTCGGATGTGTTCCGATGATCTTGGGTATCCTCTCACGAGAGGAGATCGAGTTTTGTATTGACACGTTGCGGACACTCGACCTATTTCCATTCCGCCATACGAGGATGGCACTCTTTGAGTTGAGGAGTGAAAGACCGGTGAAAGATTTCTTTGGAGAAAGGCTTTATCGGGCCTAGTGTATCTCCCAGGAGCGCCGGTGTTGTTTGTGAAGAAGAAGGATGGGGCCAGCTGCGTATGTGTGTTGACTTCTGAGCGGTGAATAAGGTAACCATTAAGAATAAGTACCCTCCCGGGATTGATGATTTGTTTGACGATTGCGAGTGCGAGGTGTTTCTCAAAGATAGACCTGCGATGCAGTTATCATCGAGTTCGAGTTCGAGGCGAACATCCCAAAGCGCATTCGGGACCCGGTATGGGCACTATGAGTTGAGGTTATGTCTTTCGGCGACCAACGCTCGGCGGTATTTATGGATTTGATGAACGGGTGTTCAAGCCTTTTTGGATACGTTTGTGATTGTATTCATTGATGACATCTGGTGTATTCACGCAGACGAGCGGGAGCATGCAGATCAACGAGGTGTACTTGGGATTCTCGGGCCGGCGATTATTCGCCAAGTTCTCCAAGTGTGAGTTTTGGTTGGCCTCGATGGCATTCTGGGGCATATTATTGGGTGACGGTGTTCGGCGTGGATACGGCAAAGATTGGCGATCAAGTCTTGGCGAGGCCTACTACTCCGGCCAAGTGCAGCGATTTCTTAGGACTAGCGGGTTATTATCGTAGGTTTGTGGAAGCGGTTGCCGATTTCACCGTTGACTAGGTGACTCGGAAAGCGACCAAGTTCCGATGGGCGAGGCTTGCGGCGGGGTTTTGATTCTTTGAAGGAGAGGTTGACTCTGACCCAGATTCTTACTCTTCACGAGGGTTAGGCGAATACGTGATCTATTGTGCTGCCTCGGGTATCGGGCTAGGATGTGTTTTGCTGCAGCACGGCAAGGTTATAGCCTATGCTTCCCGGCAGTTACGGAAGCATGAGAGGAATTACCCTACTCATGACTTAGAGTTGGCGCGGTTATTCATGCCTTGAAGATTTGGAGACACTATTTATGCAGGGTTCATGTGGATATTTATCTGCACCACAAGAGCCTCCACTATATCTTGAGCGAGAGGAGAATTTGAGGCGAGGCGGTGGTTAGAGTTCTTTGAAAGACTATGATGTTGATATTCTATACCATCAGGGAAGGCCAGCGTAGTTCTTGATGCCTTGAGTCGTAGATCGATGGGAGCCTATCGGAGTGCGGCCAGAGGCGGGACATGGTCGTCGAGATCCACGATTAGCGAGCCTTGGGGTTCGATTGATCGATATCGGCGATAGTAGATGCGGGTTCGTGAGGTTGCCGAGTCTTCCATCGTTGATGAGGTGAAGGCGGCGGTTTGAGGACCCGGTGTTGATGCGATGCCGTGATGCGGCTCTTGGGAGGAGAAGAGTCTATTCGAGTAGCGCTGATGAAGTCTTGAGATTTGAGGCGGTTGTGTGTTCCGATGTATCGAGGACTTGTCGGCGTCGGGAGAGCACAGCGCTCGTTATTCTATTCATCCGGTCGACCAAGATGTACCATGACCTCGGATATTTGTATTGGTGGGATGGCACGAAGAGGGCGTGTCGAGTTTTGTTGCCTGATGTCCTAATTGCCCGGCAAGTTAAGGTCGAGCACGAGGCCATGGATTATTGCGATCTATTGAGATTCCGACTTGGAAGTGGGAGATGATCAACATGGACTTTGTTCTGAGGTTACCTCGTACTCGGAGGAAATGCGACTCCATTTGGGTTATTGTTGTGGTGTGAAATCAGCCCATTTCCTTCGATCGGGCGGCGTTTTGGTGAGGACTATGCAGTTGTACATCAGAGATAGTGAGGCTGCGGTGTTCGGTGTCGATTATATCGATAGGGAGCGGTTCTGGCTAACCGGAGGTCTTTCCAGAAGGGTTTAGGGACACAGTGAGTCTCGTGACATTTCACCCTCGGTGGCGGGCGGCGAGCGTACTATCCGAACACGAGGATATCTGCGAGCTGCGTGATTGATTCGATGGTAGCCTGGGAGGATCATTGCCTCGTGGAGTTTGCTTATAATAACGGCTACCATTCCGGTATCAGATGGCGCCATACGAGGCTTTATATGGCGGAAATGCAGTCGCCGATCGGTTGGTTCGGCGTGGCGAGTGCGATTAGTTGGCGGACTTGATACAGCGGTGTGGATAAGGTGAAGCTTATCCGGAGGCGTAGCGGCTCGAGTCGGCGAAGTCATATCGCGGATAATCGGCGTCGGCATTTGGAGTTGGGTGAGCGATTGGGTCTTCGAAGGTGTCACCCATGAAGGGTGTGATGAGATTCGGTAAGAAGAAACTCGGCCCAAGGTACATTGGGCCCTACCAGATCGTTCGTAGAGTGGGCAAGGTTGCCTACGAGTTGGATCTGCCATCAGAGTTGGAGGCGGTACATCCGGTATTCCATGTTTCTATGTTGCGAAAGTGTATCGGTGATCCAGCGAGATTTTTCCCTACTAGTGAGGTCCAGGTGACAGAGGGGTTATCGTGTGAGGAGAGTCTCATAGCGATACTCGATCGCCAGGTCAGGCGACTGCGGACCAAGGATATAGCTTCCGTCAAAGTCCTGTGGAGGAATGATAACCGGGAGGAGATGACTTGGGAAGCGGAGGAGGACATGTTGAGGAGGTATCCTAACTTATTTCCTATACCTTCAGGTATTTCATTTTCCCTTACTTGTCAGGTTTTAATTGAAGTGTTTCTTTTGCTTAAATGCTTTTATGTGGCCATGAGTGGCATTTTTGGTATGTCGGGGCTGTGAAAGGAAACTATGTCGCTAATTGTAAGTGTGACTCCGAAAGAACATTCGGGGACGAATGTTTCTAAGGGGGAAAGAATGTTACACCAGTAATTTCGGGACATGTTTAAGAACATAAGTATGAACTCACAAGTGTTGGGATTTGAGACTTGTAAATTTATCGGAATTATGAAATTGTCGGAAGCGTAAGTGTTGTGTGAATGGGAGGCGACACGTGTCACCCCCTTATGTGATTCCTTGGTCGAAATGTGCAAGGCAAGAGGTCATTGGACCTTAGTCTTGCAACATGTGTAGCATGAGAAATTTGACTAAGTCAAAGGTCAATAAGTCTTGATCTTTTGTAAGACCACATCCAAGCCTCACATTTGTGTTTATCTTGACCATCCAATTCTATATAATTCTAGTAGAGAGGAGCTTAACACTTAGAAAATATTTCACAAAAATTGAAGACCACATTGAGGGCTCTGGGTTTCACTACTGAGGAAGAAGAAAAAATTTGTTTCTTGTTCATTCAACTCCCACTTTAAACCAAGGTTCTTAGGTGTATTGTAAACACATCTCAATAGAAAAATCTTGGAAAAGATTGTTTCGGGTTAGTCATAAACGAAAACCTAATGGTCTTTCTAGGTTTTGTTTGGAGTTTTGAAGGATAATTGTTGGTGTTGTTCTAAGGGTCTCAACAAGCGGATTGAAGTGTCTTGGAGAGGCTCTAAACTACTAAGGAAGCGACTTGGTTGGAGTTGGATTAAGAATCGTTAAGGTATAATCTTGTCTTTTAAAGGTGTTACAAGATTACATATTTATATTGTTGTTGTTAGTTCTACTTGTTGCTAGCATGAAGTTGATAGGTTGAAGTTATAAGTATTATGGATTTCTTGTAGTTAAATCCGAAATGTTATACAAGCCACTTGGAAATTGGATTACTAATTGGTCGTTTTTAGAAATCGCCGCATGTTACTTACTTAAAGATTATGGTTATTATAATCAAATGCGACTTGATATCATGTTATGCTACCAATATGGATTGAAATGGAAATTGGATAAGAATTGGTTTTGTTGAACTCAAGGTGGCCGATTTGGGTAGTTTGTATTAGTTGGTTATTCATTGTATTGAACTACCTTACATATTGTTGTGAGCCAATTGGGGCTGTTTGGTTATTCAATTGTATTGAACTACCTTCTATATTGTTGTGAGCCAATTGGGGCTGTTTGGTTATTCAATTGTATTGAACTACCTTCTATATTGTTGTGAGCCAATTGGGGCTGTTTGGTTATTGTATTTCGGCCTTGAAAAAGGTGGCAAAGTGAGTAAAAACAAAGGAGGTGATGTCCGATTTTCCGTAGAAAATGGAGACTTTACACTTATAATATTCTACATTTGAAGTAAGGCGTTAATAGACGTATTGTGAATATTATAGGTTGATATACTCTGGCGGGACTTTGTACTTGGCAAGTGGTTTGACGACAAGGTATGTAGAACTTTTCCTATCTTTGAGCATGACTAGTTTCACGTATATAGTACGGTGAGCGTCTGAAGACTTTGACATTCTTTACTTGTTTTATGAAATTCCAAGTCGGGTGAGTTAGGAGATTAACTCACTTCTTTGAGAATATTAAAGATGTCTTAAGTCTTGTTAAAGATAAGGGACTTGAAGAATTTTAAAGTATGTGATACTTGTGTCGTTTTAATCGTATAAGTCCCTTGGATAGGAAATTGTACTTGACTAAGGTATAAAGTGAATATAACGACTTTATGGGGAGTTGGTTATATTGACTTTATGGAAAGATAAATGACTTGTTTTAATGGAAGGCAATTCGATTTTAAGGCACCAATCGCCTAAGGTTTTATAAGACATGAGTCACTTGATTAGAAGCCTAATTTTTATTTCTAAAAGTATTGTGACTTGTCTTGAAAAGAAATTGTATCTTGATACTACGGTTATTAGTATCTTGGAAGTTTTATAATGAAATGAGTCATTTTAAAAGAATAGAAGTACGTAGTACTTTGGGTTAAATTCCCGGATTTTTATAAAAGACATGTTAGTGCCTTAAGTAAACTAAAATGAGAGTGTATATGAACAAGAATAGTAAGAAGTTAGGAGATTTCTTAACTTTCTTATATATTGTATGATAAGCCGATAGAGCTTATGTTATGTGTGATAGCCGGATTTGGGCTAGTGATATATTATTCGTTGCGGGGTCATTCCCCGGGATTGTGACATTGTATATTTCCGTGGATTTGCTAACCACGATGCGAGAATACCTCGTGCGAGTCCGTAAGGGCTTATGCGGGTGAAATAGTCCCGTGCGGCGGGTCCGACTATCGAGGAATACCTAAATGCGAGTCCGTAAGGGCTTATGCGGGTGAAATAGTCCCATGCGAGGAATACCTCACGAGGTCCACTTGGACCTACGCGGGTGAAATAGTCGCGAGTAGGATTCCATCCTATTTCGTTGTAAGTATACACTATTATTACTCTCATTGTTAGTAAGGCCTTTGTGTCGTAATTTTGTTATCATACATGTCTCGGCTTTACGTTAAACTTATGTTGTAATTACTGATTACTTTCGGTTTACATACTTAGTACATATTGTGTCTTGACCCCCTTCTCGAAGTGCGTTCATCTGCGAGGAAAGGGTAGCGAGTTGCGGATCCACACTCTTAGGATCACTTATCGGACGTCGGAAGCTCCATTCTCCGGAGGCTTGTCTTTCTTTTGGTACAGTCTTTCCCTGATGTTGTAGATTATGTACATTTAGGGGTATGGCGGGGCCCTGTCCATACGATTATTGTCTAAGTGCGTATTCACATATGTGGTTGAGTGTAGAAGCGAGTTGTAAAGTTGTACTTTTGACTTTGTTTATATTATGGAAGCGGCACTTATCGGCTAGCTTTGTGTTGTTATATTGTTTACACCTGTGTTTATGTTGTGTATGTTCCGCTGCTATTCTCTGATGTATACCTGAACAGGGTGCCCAGGTAGGGCACCAGTCGCGGCCCGGGGTCGGGTCGTGACATCCAACTTATCACACAACTCTAAGGCACGATCTCAAAGTGAGAAGAATGGAAACCAATCCTAAATATCCTATAGCCTCCTGATTATTGGTGTGGTGCACAACACACCGATAATCAAGACTCTACTAGATACCGATGCGTAGACACTTTCAGAGATTAACCGCTCGATACCACTTTTGTCACGACCGAACGGGCGTGACTAGTGCTACCGGGCACCAGTAGACATACATCGAGTAATCGGAACATAAAACAAGACATGAAATAATATGAAGTGTAAAGCAGTTATTCGAGAAAAGTTGCCTTTCGGCATATATATATATAACTTGAATCGACGATTACATCCCTTTTACAAACTCGCCTGGCGATTACTGACCTTAAGAATGATATAACAACAATGGCGGACGGGGCCGCCATACCACGAATGTAAGTACTACAACGGCAGGACTATACGTGATAAGCCTCGGAAAGCGGAGCTTCCCAAATGACGTGATCCTAAGGCGAGGATCGGCGGCGGTGTACCTCTACTGCGGCATGAACGCAGCCGAAGGTCGGTCTGGCAACAGTACAGTATGTGAAACTGTAAAATACTGTAAATGAAATCATAGCAGTCTATATAAAGCAGGAGACATGTATGATAACCAAATTATAGTTCACGATAAATAAGCAGTCATGTAAGTCAGGGACTCACGCCCTCAGAGTCATCACTCAAATATAATTATGGGTCTCGCCCACGCATCAATCATGCGTGGAATACGCCGCCGGCTGTAAGCGATCATGATATAAAAGCACGAGGAATACATATGAACACGGGTCTCACTGTGTCATAATAAAACCGTGCGGGGTAAATGCGAAGGCATAGCCGACTACTAAAACCCGCAGTACCAACAAAGTCATAAAGCGTATCGAGTGCGTCTGAAGCCGCCACATGATCGAAGTTGGCCACTCGCGCGATATCAAATGCGCGTCTAATCCTGGAACTTCGCGACTCGCATAGGCCACTCGCGTAGGCCGCGTGAGGTATTCCGCGTCGAGGGTAGCTACTCCGGCATCGCCTGGACTCGCGATCCGCGTAGCGCGTAGACCGCGTGATCATATAGACCGCACGCTAACACGGAACTCGTAGCTCGCATAGGTCCTGGACCCGCATGAGGTATTCTCGAATCATGGTCCCGGACGCGAGTCTACCCGCGTCGGAGGCGACTTAACCCCGTATCATGTCGAGGTGAGTGATATAATACTAACATAATGTCACGCCCCAAATTTTCCTAAGTCTTTACTTAGGCGTGATGGCACTGGACAATTATTTTCCACCGGGAGCACCATTTAATTCTCTTTATTTAGAAATTTAAACTTATATTCAAATACTGAGCTATTAATAAAAATAACAATAAAGAAATTTGTTTATGACTTTATTGAAAATATAACGCGAGCCCATACTCGTGCAAATATTGTTTCTACATAGACATCTTGACAAATATTATTCTAAGTTGGAAGGAGCCCATTTCACGGGCATTTCGAGACACTGGAACCGACATTACGAACTGGCGAGTATCAAGCGAGCGATGGACTTGGTATGACAAGAGGCTGCGGGACGATCGCTAGCCTTGGCGTGGAGTCTTTCCTCTATCACGCTTTCTGAAACATGTTAAATAAAGTCATTACCATACAAGTGGTGAGAACCTTACCTGCAATTCAAAGTAACACCACAATATTCCAAGTGCGATCACATTATAACGTAATAAGCATATTGCAAAAACATATCAATTACAACATCTTTAAATATGCAACAACTCTCATAGGAAATTCTCGGTTTAACTAACACTTCATTTTATCTCGTATTATCGTTAAGACATTCCCTGCATTTCCACATGTTTATTACATTTATATATTTGTGAACGCGTATTTCACTTTTCATATTTATATATAGGTGAACATGTATTCTTTTTCAATATTTGTTGCGGCGTGCAACCCGATCCATTATATTTACGTATTTGTGAACACGTATTCACTTTACGTTTTGTTGCGGCGTGCAACCCGATCCATTATGTTTACGTATTTGTGAACGTGTATTCACTTTACGTTTTATTGCGGCGTGCAACCCGATCCATTATATTTACGTATTTGTGAACATATATTCACTTTACGTTTTGTTGCGGCGTGCAACCCGATCCATTATGTTTACGTATTTGTGAACGCGTATTCACTTTACGTTTTGTTGCGGCGTGCAACCCGATCCATTATATTTACGTATTTGTGAACATATATTCACTTTACGTTTTGTTGCGGCGTGCAACCCGATCCATTATGTTTACGTATTTGTGAACGCGTATTCACTTTACGTTTTGTTGCGGCGTGCAACCCGATCCATTATATATTTATATATTTATGTGAACACGTATTCACTTTTCATATTTTTCAGAAGATCGAATAAATACTATTCTCTTTTCTAACATTCTGCCATTCATACTTATAACGATTATAACTTTTTAACCATAACTCCAACTAAGGTGTTTCTCTAGCGGAAACTAAGGTAAGACGGGGATCTTTCACTGTACCAAATTTCATTTAAAACTACTTTGGGTAACTAACACAAATTTATCCTCAAAACAGCCACATAAAATTTGTTTCGACAGAATTTTTATTAGACAGCACCCAATCTTATAATAGTCATAACTCCTAATCTGTAAACCCGTTCAAGCCCCATAAATTCTCAAAACGACGAGAACAGAGAGCTACAAGTCTCCATGTGAACCATCATTTCATATTCTGTACCGTTTGGTACAGTTTTACACTTTTATTCGCTGCCCTTCCTGGATCTCGATAGATCCGAGGCAGAAACTTTAAACAGCGCTAACTCTCAATCCGTAAGTCGGATAGACCCCCGTAAGGTCTCAAAATGTCCAAAACAGAGAGATATAGAACTTTCATTTAGAAACAATTTTCATATTCCCCACAGATTAGTACAGTTTTACGTTTCAACGTCCTGCCCTTCTGGATTCCGATGAATCCGAGGCAGCAACTTCAAACTACAATAACTCTCAACTCGTAAGTCCGTTTTAATAAATCTTTATCTATATCTGTCCGTAACAGAGAGATTTACAACCATGTAAATTTTCATATAATTCTAATTAGTAAAACTCAATAAAAACAGTCTGTAATTATGCCTTTCCGAATTTCGACCAAATCTAAGGCAGGAACTTTGAACTATGATAACTTTCAAACCGTACGTCCATTTTACCTCATTTTTGGTTCTATATGATCATATTAGAGAGGTTTACATTTCTTCCGAATTTCATCAAATTCTAACAATTATAGCTCAGTGAGAACAGTTCGTAAAGTTCATGACGCAACTAGTTGTCTAAACAATCAAAAGTTCAATATTTCTTTTCAACACTCAATTCTTATTCTAACATGTATTGAACTAAAAATAAAGGATGTTACCAAGAATTTCTGAGTGAGAAAACTCACCTTGTAAGTGTAAAAAGATTGTGGTTCGGTTGCTACAACCACCCTTGCTCCTTAGTGTTCCCTAATTTTCTTGTTCTCCTTCCTCCCTTGATATTTTCTTGATTTTTTTCCTTCTTGTTCACTTGTTTTTTTTTTCTGATTTTTCTAACCTTTATGTTATGTACTTTGTTTGTGTGTAAATACAATGTATAAGTGGATGATTTTCTATAACCTATGGGATGGGAAAAGCCAAGGGATTGAAGGGAAATGAAAAGGAGGGGGAGGGGAAGGGTAAGGAGTGTACGTGAAATGCATGCTGCATTTTGTTTTTGTTTTGTTTTTGTTTTGTTTTCTTATTTTCATTTCATCTATCTATTTATCCAACTTTAACACTAACTCTATTCCATACAATTTATTCTTTGTTTTTCTTATATATATATATTTTTATTAACTCAACCACAACTATATATTATTTTATTTTTTTTCCGGATTTTACAAACAGCTTATCGTTAAACAACATAAGCACAACAAAGGAAACCCCTTTACACAAACCTCACAAGATACTAACACACGTAGCATCCTAACATGTTTACTTATCAAATCAACAAGAAAGTATTACAAGGCTATCACAAACCAACACAATCAAGTTATTCACACAAGGTACTTTCTACTTTATGTTAACAAGTTCGGGTTTTTATCCCCAAAGTACTTCATACATTAACTCTTTAAAAGATCCGTTTCTTTCACAAAAGTCACACAATACCCGTAGTGTAAAAATAGAGTGACTATCTTTTTAAGTAAACCAAAACACTTCCCTTTGTAAAGATCAAGTAACAACATTATTTTCCAAACGTTCAAGTTTGCCTAATTTCAAATGCTCAAGTTTCTCATTTTCGAAAGGTTTCGTAGTTCATAGTTTTAATCACTTAATGATATAATTCTCCTTTAAAACAATTGAGAAACATATGTCTTATATGTGAGTAGGTTATTCTTGTTTATAACAATCTTATTAAAGCAGCCATGATCTAGGAAATGTAATATCATTTTGTCTCATCTTAGCACATGCGGATGGAGGTTTCTTGGTTTTAATAATACTTAATTAGTCAATACATTTCCCTTTATTAACGCTGCGATGGTTTGTTCGATACTTATTCGATTTAGAAATCAGTAAAACATTATTTCTTTTAAAAACCAAGTACTCATTACTCACGAATGAGGTTTCACACTTTTTAACAAAATTCATATTAATATAATTAAGTCAAGTCTCTTATCTTTTAAGATCAATAAACCATTCTTTTTATCTCTCTTAAGTCGTTATACCTAACTTCCCATAAAGCTAGTATAACTCTTAAGCTTTTAAAACCAAGTATTACTCTTCTTTCAAAAAGGTTTCTTAACTCTTTTGAAATACTTGGTCTTATTATTTAGACTCAAGTCAAAAGACATCGCAAAGAAACCACGTTCGTTAACACGTACGTCTACCGTACTATATATATTCTTTTAAAGTATCATGCTCAAGAGGATAGGAAGAATCACATACCTCGCGACGATTATCGACAATTAGCAAATCGCTCCACGACTATAACCCGACTAGCCTTGTTCACCTTTCAAGTAGAACGTCTTTGCGCATGAACTTTCAACCTATAAAGGTCATATACGTCTATCAACGTCTGAACTACTCGTAGAATATTCTAAGCGATGGGTTCTCTATTTTACGGAAAATCGGGCAAAGACTTCCCTACCCGTTAAGCTACAAGTCTCATTGTAAATACGGTCACATGTAAATCTGATTTAATCTTCTTTAATATTAACACGATGTGATTTGATTCAAGTCTTTTACGTAATATCCTTACATTACGATTCAATTCTCTTACGTAATATCCTACATGAATCTTATATTCATTTCTATACAACTCTGATATGTAATTTCCAATTACAATAGAAGATCAGTATTTACCTCGGTAGCCCAAAATTATCCAAGTTTAAATGTCGATCTGAGCAACGTTTAGCTCACTGCAGGTGCTCGACGCTCAACAACCCTTAGAAGTTCCACGCAACTTCTTCTTAATACTTCAATGCTCGAAGATTTTCCTTAGGGTTTCGTTTTGTAGTGAAGGAAGTATAATAGTATTTACGGGCTTTTAGTATAGGTGTAACCTTGGAATACTACAAGGTATATGGGCAAGATATTTTGGAATAGTAAATACTTGGAGAATACTTTTCTACCAAGGGGATATTTTTACGAGACAACACTCGAGAGGGTATTCTCGGCGAGGCCTTCTCGAGGGGAGGGTGCTCTTTGGACGAGCTTTTACAAGAGGGGGAAGAATTTTCAAGACTTGAAAATTATTTGTGGATGAAGAAGTCTTGCACTTCAAGGGGGGTATTTATAGGACTTTCAAGGGCTAGGATTAAGACAAGTGGTGGGCAAGTGTAGGGTCAAGATTTGGACAAGTGTGTGTGAGTCCCACTTGCTCATCTACCACAAAATATCTACAAAATATCCTACCTAACCTTGACTAGAAATTGTGCGAAAAAGCGCCTGATTAGTCCACTGAGGGTGACAAGTGTCGCTCTCGTTGTCCAAATATTTCATCTCTCGAAAAATTCGCAAAATTATTAATGTTGCGGTAATTTTCCTTCGCAAAGTTTGGAAAAGCGTTTCGTCGGAAAACAATTCTTTTGGTAGTTGTGCACAAATATTTTTCCCGCCTAACTTAAGGCTTAACTTTTATCGTCGTCTCGCGTCATACTGCGGAAATCTGAGGGTATAACACTTATTTTCTTTGGAATGACCTCCAAGTCTCACCTCCACACATCATGGTCGCTCTCGTTACTGAACTTGCACTTTAAGTATTTTGTCTTGGCCCCACTCATCCTGAATTATTTAGACTCCATAGTATGTCTTCAAACTTCCAGTTTAGCGTTCACTCCGCTGCGAGTCTCATCAATCAGGAATATATCATTGATGAATAACATATACCATGGTACCACTATTGGATTTGCCGCGTCAGTCCATCCATCACCAAGGCAAATAAGAATGAACTAAGAAATGATCCATAATGCAGCTTCATCATCACTGTAAAGTGCTCTGAGTCTTCTCCTATTGTCTGTACCCTAGTCTTGGATCCATCATATTATATTCTTGATTGCCCTAGTGTACGCCACATGTACACCTCTAACCTCCAAACATCTTCATAGAACCTCCTAGGGATTTTGTCGTATGCCTTCTCGAGGTCGATGAAAACCATATGTAAGTTTCTATTCCTCTCCCTATATTGCTCCACCAACTTCATAATAAGATGAATGACTTCTGTAGTCATTCAAATTGATTCTCGAAAATAGACACGTCTCTTTTCAAATAACCCCCAAATGTGATTCTAAACCCTAGACTCATGCACTGAATCCCACAACCTGTAATTCTATCCACCATTATAGAGATGCCAACCGAATATGTGATGAATCAAATTTCTTAGAGACTAATCCTTTGTTCCGAGTTGTCGTTTTAATGTCAGATCGGATGATATTTGTTTTGTTTTTAAAGCTTGCCGTTCCTCTTCATTTGGTATGCATGTGAGTTTTTTCCAAGACAGGTATAGATTTTGTGATTTTTCTTGGTTCATTGTAGTTTATCCATTTCTATTTCCACTTTTTTTGTTAGAACCAAGTTGAGGATGAAAGAAAACTTGGGTTATTATCTGAATATTGTAAAATTATGCGTTCAGAGTCAACTTTCGCTGTTAATCTCTTTGTTGTTTGTACTACGTTTTTTTAGAAAATATAGCTACTGATTTAGCAATTTGAGGGGAGGTGAAAAGAAAAATGTTCCAAGTTACAAAATCAGATTAACAAGCAGGTCGAATCAGGCGAAAGGTGTTTATTTCAGGTTCTCCAATTTTCAAGCCCTTCAGGTTCAATTCCATAACCCTTTGAGAAAAGAATTTCACTGCCCTGTTTTATTTATTGATAATGAACCGTGACTGATTTTGGTGTTGTGTTTGTTTTGAGCAGTTTTTCTTGGATGAAATCTTAATTGATATTGGAATATAAAACTTAGAAAACACTTTGGTTTTTCCGTGTTTTGCTTTATTGTTATTGGCAATCACAATTTGGTATGTATTTGTTAGTATCCAACTCTTTTGAATAAAATTTCCTGCTAGAATAATAACCTACCTGTTAGTAGTAATTGTACCTTATTTGATGGCTGATAGTGTGGAAATGGGGAACCTTTTAGAAATTGGCCGCCTGTTCAGCTGTTCTATCCATGTCTTCCTTATTTTCTCTGTTCTATAAGGGGGTTAATCCCTGCTCATTGGTGTCATACTTCAGACTAGAGGAAAGAGTAAACATTACCAATGATGAAGCAAATATGGATAACTGATCCTTTAACGGTACATTAGCAAAACTTGAATCAAAGGAATGATCCAGAAGAATTTGTGTAGAAGGGATAACAGTAATTATATAATGTGTTGAATCTATTGGCAGAAAATAAGCATAGAATGTAAAATTGAGTCCCTAATAATAATGTTAGGATGTAATGCGCAAAGGTTTTATAGACAGTAAAACTGGAAACTTCCTTTGATTTATAGTTCTCCTAATACCGTTTCTGTTCTTTAGAATATCATTTATGTTAACTTCCTATAATCTCCTTATGTTTGAGCTATTGTGAAGTTGAAACCATATGATTCATGTTAGTATCCCTTCACCCAACTTACATATAGTCCTTTTTATACTTGCTTATCAGATAAGAAAACCCGAGATTCATTTTCATTCATTTTTTATAAATATGAGAACTAATTTGATTTGGTGTTCCGTATGACGAATACGATTTGTTTATTTGGTAGACTTTATCGTAGGAGCTATGGTGTGTCAATTAGGAATAAAGGACAGGATAAGCTGTTGGAGAAATGACAACAGAGAAATCAGAGGTGACTATATTCTTTAATGGTTTCGTACATTTTGATCATCCCACAATACTACTGTCGAAGAAAAATGTGTTAGTAGTTTTTATATACAAGGAGCTAATATAACCGTGTGAATAACTGATAAAATAAATTGTATATTTTCTTCGTGGCACTCTGTCTTGATTTAGAAATTTATGTATGTTAGCTTTATTTTGAAAAAAAGTTTCATCTATAGTCTAGTAGGTAAAAAGTCTGGTGTTGTTATCTCCATACAGATCTGGTCTAACCTGTTTTTATCTCCATCGGGACAGAAAAGCAAAAGTAAGTCATAACACAACAAGATACAGAAATATAATGTGTCAATCACTCTGTAATTGTTGAAAAGCCAACAAGATGAACTGTGGTCTGAAATGATAACTAGAACAAGAACAATACCTGTCATCTGGCTTCAGTGCTATTAAAATCTGAATTAAAAGAACCTCCGTGAAGACTGATTTAAGAGAGGACTGGTTACATCTATAAACATCCCACATTCGTGGCCATGACTTCAATGCGATTAGATAAGCATTTGAATTGATATAGCATGTGCGATGATGATAGGGAGGAGTAGACAACAGCTTTATTTGGTGTCTTATTAGTTTGTTAGATTTCTTTAATCATGTGCACTTTTGATTCTTAATGTCAGCGGAAAGCTCGTGTAATATTTGTTTGTCTATCAAAATGATGTTTGGCTTATATTTGTTTGTCTATCAAAATGATGTTTGGCATATATTTGTTTGTCTATCAAAATGATGTTTGGCTTTAGAGTGCACGATAGTTTTGATCGTATGAAGGGTCAAAAATAATAATAAAAAATGAAATAGAACCGACGCCTAATTCATCCAACTATCACATGAAATCCACAATGCTAGAGAAGCGATATCCATTCACTTTCTTAAATTAGAGTCAAAGTCTTGAGTATAATTCACCTCGGTTGGCATACTAGACTTCAACAAGTCATTCGCTTTTACTTCCTTTTCATCCATAAAAGGTTCTCTACTTAAAATTTAGTGATCCTAACCTGCAATCATATTTACTCGTCAAATTTCTCTTTCAACAAATAACACCTTTGTCTTAATCTTACCTTAGAAACCTTTGAGGAAGTCAGCAGTATTCACACTACAAAGGAAAATATATGTTAGCATAGAGTCTTTTCAAGGCCAAGTGAAAGCCGGAGTTTCCCTTTGCAAAAATGAGAAATTGTCTTTAAGCATTGACGAAACAAAACACGGGAAGTTGAGAAAAGGAATATCCATATAACCAAAGAATAAGGAATTATGTGTCCTAGATACAACAATAAACCTTGTGGAACTGAAACAATATTACAATGGATCAACATTGATTTATGTAGGAAGGGCTGAAACTGACTTGACTTGATAAGCTTGAAATATAATGTAATGTAAAAAAAATTCTTTCTTCGCAATTCTGATTGTCTTTATGTTGTCCAATAGCAGAAAATATCTTCCTTATTTTGGGATTTTCGGTTACTGAAAAGAAAACATTATTGGGTTCTCAGATGAATGGTACAGTCTCGCTCGGTAATGGGATGATCATTAGGAACTATGGAGTATGAACAAGCAAGTATGGTATGCTGGTTATTCAAGTCTGTGCTGCCTCACCTCAGTACTCTACTTTAGATTACAGGTAAGTTAATATGCCATTTTTTCTTAGGTTAGTTGAAACAACTTTTGCTTTAACCACATGAGATTAGTTTTTTAGCAGAATTTTACATCTATTTAGATTTAACGTTTCATCTTAGTATAACTGCTGAGAATTATGGAAGGCTACTATTTAAAGGCTCATTTTCTTCTTCTCTTTGCTGTGTGAATCCCAATTTCCATTTGCATCTGGGAACTAAAACAACTGAGCATGTTTATTGTTAGTAGAACCCATGTTCTATAGTTTACTCTGGAGTTTGGTAAAATAATTGCTGAAGAAAAGTTTCTGTTATCAGACTGGTAAAATGGTTAGATGAATTGTCTTCTGAGCTTTGATAATTCTAATAATTCAAGTATTTAAGAACTCTTTAATAAGTTTATCCTCTCTTATAATTTTTTTCAAAATGGTGGGAAAGAGAAATCTTATCTGCACTAAACTTTCTTCTATAGTTCTATATTACCTTGCGTGTGACAGTTTTTATTTTCAGAAATTTTAGGAACATATGTCATATGTTTGTGCAAGTGAAATAGTGAATAGGGCAAGCAGTGTAACCAGGCAAATGAAACATTAATAATCTGTCTCATGAGCTGAACAACTCCCAAAGTCAAATTCAAAATCAAAGCTGATGAACCCAAAGCTGAAGTTGAATATGTTTGATGTTAAGTGTTTGAACAAGTGGCAGTTGAGTTTAAGTACAACCTTAAGAAATGGTGGGGTCAGAAGTCCAAAACTGATGCCCACAGGGCAAGCTTGGAATTCCTCGTGAATGGGACTTATGGCAAGTGTGATAGCAATAATTTTTTCAATCATATACCATTTGACATGTCGAATAAACCTTCGTGTCTGGTTAGTCGTACTTTCAATTGTTTTTTTATATATCATTTTAGCTGATATAGATATTTCAGTTGTCTTTTACTTAATTGGTGCGAGCAACCACATGTACATCCCTTAGGATGGACTAAATACTAGCCAAGATGAAAGTGTAGGTCACTCTTTGTATAGGGAAGACCATATTCCTACTTGCCCTATGTGTGTATCATACCCAGAACCTA
The DNA here is from genome assembly GCA_029844215.1 of Przewalskia tangutica. NCBI lineage: Eukaryota > Viridiplantae > Streptophyta > Magnoliopsida > Solanales > Solanaceae > Przewalskia > Przewalskia tangutica. The sequence continues at coordinate 70,081,740 of CM056718.1, read as the reverse complement.
ACATCTTTTGATGACATAGCACCCTAAAGAACCCCTGTATCTATACGTCTTGCTATTGTAAGTTACTTGCACTAGGGAAAATGTTCTTAGCTTTAGTTTATCACTTACTCGGTTGTTTTAAGTTATTTTTTAGTTTTTTGTACTGAGAGTTACTTACACTTTGATAAATGTTCTAATCTTTCACCAATTATTTATTTGGTGTTCACGTTGTGACTTCTCTACGACAATCACATTAAGGCATCAAACAATGCCACTTCAGTTTCCTGAATCACTGACCAAATCAATTGGGATGTTGGCACACTTCCTAATTTTGCCCATTTGAAGTTGTTTGCAATAAACTATATGAGGATCTATCAGGTAAATTTTCTCCTAGGTGAAATAGATGCATCTTTAAATTTATAAACTCTCCAATCTCTATTTTTGTAGTCCTCTCAACTTCATCTTCTTTAGTTGATGATTGGTGTTTACTTGATTTTTGAAGGTACTTCAAAACACCTCTCTGTTATGTGGTTTCTGGAATAGAAAATGTTGGCTACTAAAGCTGGGGGTTGTACTTGTAGCTCTATCTCATTTGAAATTTTGAATCAAGACATGCTTGAAGATGCATTTGGGTTCTCTTTCATACATATTGTAAATTAAAGTACCTATTAGTCACAATAATGTACATTAAAGTCTTTGTTATGGTATATATTTTACACATGCAACAATCCATGGCTTCCGGGTAATGTCCACTGCATCACTGCAAAAGTTGTAGTGCTAGATGTATTTTACAATGCTTGATTGATGGGATCTCATATTTCATTTACAAACTGTTTCAGCTCAGCTAGGTGTATTGCGGTTATGGATGACATGCACACAAGTGATGATCATCCTGACCCAAAAAACAAGAGTTATGATCATTATCTCTTTCTGTTTGCACTTACTGGTACCTTGTATGTAGCGATAATACTGATAGAAGTCTGCTATGGAGTGTAATTTACAACAATAGCTGCAACAGCCTTTGAGATTTTCAATTGCAAGTCACTGATGAAGAGTTATAGTGCAATTGCTTGGTCTGAGCTAGAACGATAATTTAAAGACTTTAGTGTTGGGCCCGTGCTAAGCACGTGCCATGCCCATCTAGTAAAGAGAAAGAAAAAGCAGAGAGTGAACGTGGGATTTTTAAAGTTGTTGAATTCTATTGCTGAAGGATGTATGCCTATATATGGGCTTAAGAATTGATTCTGCACAAGCCAAGTGTCTATGACACTCAAATTTCATTAAATGCACCACTTTCTATTTTAAGGACGCTTCTCTTTTGTCAAGTGGCAAAATATTTGAAATACTACTACAATCCCTCACTATTTCAAATATTTTTAAAAATAAAGGAGTAAAATTTTTACATTAGGCCAACATTTTATAGGAGTGGCCCCACTTCACTCTCATACAGGTGAATTCATCAAGTGTACATTGCTTTAAATACACCATTCATAAGGATTATGAATTCATTAAGAGTTAATAACTCATCCTCACAAAGAGTAGCAGTTCAAGCACTCCCTTTCAATGTACAGAGTCAATATCGATTTGTTATTACCCATATAAATCTATTTCATGGAATCTCCAAACATAAGTTGGGTTTCCATATCTATTGACAATCATATCGAATTTTCTTCCCGTGAATTTAGTCGATGAATTAGCCAAATTCATTTCTCACTTCACATAATCAATAAAAATCATTCCATCTCTCAACGGTTATTTAACGACATGTCTCAATTTCATCTGCTCTTACAATTATAGGATTTATTCTTTGCAATAGTTATTGCCGCTTGACAATCACAATGCATAAACAAAGAAAGTAATTCATCATTTATTAAAGGAATATTCGCTAAGAAATTTCTTCGACACTCAGCTTCAGAATTAGCTAACTCCAGAGCTACAAACTCTGACTTCATAATCGATCTGACAATGATCTGCTTAGCTGATTTTCACGATATTGCACCACAACCAAAGGTGAACACATAGCCACCAAAAGAAGGATGGACCTCAAGCACCCAGTTGTTGCGGACAAACATTTGAATAGACCTTTAAATATAAACAAAATTTAATTCCGATCCATAGAATTCACATTGTATTTTTAGGGAATTTAATCTCCTTATAATATCTGAAGTATTGAATTATTTTATTCCAGTATAGAACATAATTTACTTTTATTGAAATAGTGACTCTATTTCTTTTTTAGAATAATGCACAGAAGGGATAGACTGGAGAGAGATTTCAAAAATTGATCTTTAAATATGAGGCAAGGGCTAAGTGTATATAGCAATGACTAGGTGTGATGAAAAAGTGTTGGAAATTTATTAAGGTGGAATAAAGTTTATCTCATAATTTATGACTCGAATAATTGGGACCCCGCACGTTGGAAATGTCATTTCCACACGTGCACACGTTGTACCAAGGATCGTAAATTTTCTTAGTGAAAGAGATATTGGTACGTAAGTAAATGTTTGAGACGTAGAATGATGGACAGTTGTTGGCCAAATGGCGAGTGTTTCACGTTGGTAAATGAAGGAAGAAGTGTGGTGTAAAGATTAGAACGGGTCAGAAAAGGGTCCGTGGTGCCGCGACGCTTTCGAGGCAGTGACTGTTCGACGGAAGTCCAAAAGTTTGGTTGATTATGGGGACGTTTTGGAGCATTGAATTGTCAGTTTTTCCTTCATAACTCAGCCATTATTTGGCTGCATTATTGGTTGATTGTAACCTCTCAATTAAGGGTCATTACATGGCTATTGAAAGTCATTAGTTGGCTAGTTGAGAGGTCATCTTCTTATCACTTTAAATTAAGGCCTTTGGCTCAATTCGAGGCACACAACAATCAAATTTTCTAAACTTCTTCTTCTGTAATCATTCTTTCAAACACTCAAGGTTCTTCTTCTAGTAAACACTTGAGTTTCATTTGCTCATTTGTTAGTTCATGTTTTATCTTAGGAGACAAGTTGCCTATTAACGTAAAATGATTTATACTGGGAAATATTGTCTTAAGATTGTGAGTACAATGATTGTAAGGAAACGAGAAGTAAGTAAATATTACAAAGATTTACAAACTGGAAACAAGAACAAATGTAAACTACTACAAGAAATCTACTGAGTCGAGTGTTAGCACTAGCTGGATATCTCGAATAGGTTTACCCGTAATCCAAGTGATGACTATTGGAAAACGTTGAATCGGGTACTACGGTACCTAAAATAACGCTAGCTTACGGGTTGCATTATTTGAGATATCCAGATGTACTAGATGGGTACAGTGATGCAAACTGGATATCTGATATAGAGAACACAAAGTCCACCAGTGGGTATATATTTTGTTACACCCCGTAGTTCCAGGGTATGTATATGAGGACGTACGTACGAGAATACGACATTTATATTAAAAGGAAGAAAGATGTGATTTTTTCGACGGAAAAGTTTCCAGATTTTGTGAAGGAAAAAGGTTCGTTTATGGGAATTGGATCCCCGGATTCGGTATTCGGACTTTTTGGAATATTTGAGAATTATGGAATTTTATTTCCGGAATTGGTCACGTGGGGCCACGGAAAATTCTGATTTTGTGGGGCCACGGAAAATTCTGGTTTTGTAGGGCCCAGCTTTATTTTCAGTTTTGGCATTACGGATATTTTGGAAGATGAAATATTTTGGACGGCGGGGCGACACGTATCGCGTGTGTCAGTGGCGAATTGATGAGGACACGTTATCACGACGAACGGGCGTGGTAGTGCCTTACCGGGCACCCAGTAGACATACATCAGTAATCAGTGGAACATAAACAAGACATGAAATAATATGAAGTGTAAAGCGATTATCGAGAAAAGTTGCCTTTCGGCGTATATATATAAAAACTTAAATCCGAAACGATTCATCCCGTTTACAAACTCGCCACAGCGATTACTCTGGACCTAAGAATGATATAATGACAATGGCGGGGCGGGGCCGCCATACCACTGAAAATGTAGTACTCTGGCAGCGGGACTATACGGCTGATAAGCCTCCGAGAAGCGGAGCTTCCCAGCAATGACTGTGATCCTAAGAGCGAGGATCGGCGGCGGTGTACCTGCACTGCGGCATGAATGCAGCCCGCGGAGGTCGATCTGCAGTACAGTATGTGGCGAAAATCGTAAATGAAATTATAGTAGTCTATATAAAGCGGGAGACATGTATGATAACCAAACTACGATTCCTGATAAATAAGCGATCATGTCGATGTCGGGGACTCGCGCCTCAAAGTCAACACTCAAATATAACTATGGGTCTCACGCCCACAACATCAATCATGCGTGGAATACCTTCGCCGGCTGATCTATGATATAAAAGCACGAGGAATACATGAACACGGGTCCCACTGTGTCATACTAAAACCGTCTGGGGTAAGTGCGAAGGCATAGCCACTAAAACCAGCAGTGCAACAAGGTCATAAAGCGTATCACGAGTGCTGCAGAAGCGCCATGATCGGCGGCCACTTGCCCACGATTATCTAATGTGCGCGTCTAGTCCTAGAACTTCATGACTCGCATAGGCCACTCGCGTAGGCTCGCGTGAGGTATTCCCGCATCGGTAGCTACTCCCGGCGTAAATCACGGACTCGCGATCCGCGTAGCCACGCATGACGCGTGACCACAAAGGCGCACTAACACGGAACTCTCGTAGCTCGCGTAGGTCCTGGACCCGCGTGAGGTATTCTCGAATCATGGTCCTGCATCACTGAGTCTACCGCGTCGGAGGGCATCTTAACCCCGTATCATGTCAAGAGGTGAGTGATATAATACTAACATAACAACTTATCGTTAAACAACATAAGCCTGACAAGTGGAAACCGCTTTACACAAACATCACAAGATACTAACACACGTAGCATCCTAACATGTTTACTTATCAAATCAACAAGAAAGTATTACAAGGCTATCGCAAACCAACATAGTCAAGTTATTCACACAAGGTAATTCATACATTATCTCTTTAAGTAAACCACAACACTTCCCTTTGTAAAATCAAGTAACAACATTATTCCTTTTACAACGTACAAGTTTGTCTAATTTCAAATGCTCAAGTTTCTCATTTTCGAAAGGTTTCGTAGTTCATAGTCTTAATCACTTAATGATATAATTCTCCTTTAAAACCATTTGAGAAACATATGTCTTATGTGTGAGTAGGTTATTCTTGTTTATAACAATCTTATTAAAGCAGCCATGATCTAGGAAATGTAATATCATTTTGTCTCATCTTAGCTTCTATGCAGATGGAGGTTTCTACTGGTTTTAATAATACTTAATTAGTCAAAACATTTCCCTTTATTAACGCTGCAGTGGTTCGTTCGATACTTATTCTGATTTCCGAAATCAGTAAAACATTATTCCTTTTAAAAACCAAGTACTCATTACTCACGAATGAGGTTTCACACTTTTTAACAAAATTCATATTAATTCAAGTTAAGTCAAGTCTCTTATCTTTTAAGATCAAGTCTCTTAACTTCTAAAATCAATAAACCATTCTTTTTATCTCTCTTAAGTCGTTATACCTAACTTCCCATAAAGCTAGTATAACTCTTAAGCTTTTAAAACCAAGTATTACTCTTCTTTCAAAAATGTTTCTTAATTCTTTTGAAATACTTCAAGATTCGTATTATTTAAAACTCAAGTCAAAAGACATCGGAGTAAAACCATGTTCAGTTTACACACGTACGTCTACCGTACTATATATACATTCTTTTAAAATATCATGCTCAAGAGGATAGGAAGAATCACATACCTCGCGACGATTATCGACAATTAGCAAAACGCTCCACGGCTATAACCCGGCTAGCCTTGTCCACCATTCAAGTAGAACATGCTACTCGCAGAACTTTCAACCTATAAAGGCCATATACGTCTATCAACGTCTAGACTACTCTGTAGAATATTCTAAGCAGAGGGTTCTCTATTCTACGGAAAATCGGGCAACACTTCCCTACCCGTTAAACTACACAAGTCTACTGTAAATACAGTCCTATGTAAGTACAGTGCAATCTTCTTCTGTAATATCCTTCTATGTATCTTATACTTAATTCTATTTCAAAAAGGTTTCTTATTTCCTTTGAAATACTTCAAGATTCTTCTTATTCAGGCTTAAGTCAAAAGACATTGCCGTAACACTACATTCAGTTAACACACGTACGTCTACCGTACTATATATATATTCCTTTTAAAATATTTCAAGGTTCTTATTATTCAGGCTTAAGTCAAAAGACATTGCCGTACAACTATATTCGATTAACGCGTCGTCTACCATATTATATATACATATTATTGGGCTTAAGTCAAAAGACATTGCCACGCGTCGTCTACCGTACTATATGTATTCTTTTAAAATACTTCATGCTCAAGAGTATAGGAAGAATCACATACCTCGCGACGATTATCGACTATAAGCAAAATGCTCACGGCTATAACGGCTAGCCTTGTCCACCTAAGTAGCACATGCTACTTGCGAACATTCAACCATAAAGGTTATCGATCTCTGTAAATACTGATCCTATGTACATACGATTTAAATCTTCTACTTATATATTCTTGATGTGATTTGATTCAAGTCTATTACGTAATATCCTTCTATTACGATTCAATTCTCTTATGAATCTTATATTCATTTCAATTCTACTACTGATATGTAATTTCCAATTAAAATAGAAGGGCGGTAGTATTTACCTCGATGAGCCCAAAATTATCCAAGTTTAATGTCGCTCACGAGCAGCGTTAAGCTCTACTCCATGCGCTCGACCCGCTCCAAACAACCCTTAGAAGTTCTACGCAACTTCTACTTAACACTTCAACCGACTATGAAGGTTTTCCTTAGGGTTTTGTTTAGTGGCTAAAGGAAAGTATAATAGCATTTCCGGGCTCTACGTATAGAGGTAACTTTGGAAAGTACTACAAGGTATAAGGGCTAAAGTATTTGGACATTATAACAATACTTGGAGAGTATTTCTATAACACAAAAGGGGGTATTATACGAAAACAACTAGGCTAGGGGGGGTACCCCTCGGCTAGGGAACCTCAAAGGGGAGGAGGCTCTCGGCAAGACTTCTCCAAAGGGGGCTTTGGACGAACACAACACTAAAGGGGAGAGGTTTTAGACTTGGAGAATGATTTTAGGATGAAGAAATTCATCAACCAAGGGGGGGTATTTATAGGTCAAGAAATGGCCAACCAATGGCCAAGATTCATCCAAGTGTAAGGCAAGTGTAGGGCTAGATTTCAACCATGTACCTTATCCATCTACCACACAACTTGCACAAAATATCCTACCTAACCCATCCCACCCTTTTTCGTCCAATTGCCGCTTCCTTTGATGTGAGGTGACACATGTCACCCTCCGTTGGTCCAAAATGTTTCGTCTCTCGGAAAAATCCGCAAAAATTATAAATGTCATAGCCGTATTTTCCTTCGCAAGTTTAGTAAAGCGTTTAGTTGAAAAACGACTCCTTTCGGCACTTGTGTACAAATTTCGAGACTTGCCAAATCTTAAGGCTTAAATTTTCATCGTCGCCCTCGCGTACATACTGGAAATACGGGTTATAACATTCTCCCCTCGCCGAAACATTCGTCCCGAATGTTCCTTCTCAAACGGATAACGATAAAGTTCTTCTAACAAGTTGTCAACGCCACGCGAAATAACACACATTCTCTTCCTTTTCGTCGTGCCGCTTCTCGAACACTTGAACTCTTCTAGTATCGTACCACTTGATCGCCCGGTTCCAAAACTTTGAGTCACCACCTCGAACTTGGTCATCTTACTAGCCTCAATCTCCTTAAGGCCATTCCGGCCTTGCGATCGGCTCGGTCGAACATATCCATGACTCATCGATGGTCATCTAAACTTGGGCCTAGCACTCGTGGCCTACCACTGGCGGGACCACGAGTGACCCAGCGCCGAAAAGCGGGCGGGTTGGCGCAACATGGCCCAACCGACCAGCAACGCGTCGCTCTTGTTTCCCGATCCGGAACAATCTTACAAATCACGTCATGAAAGCTACCACTTCCTCTCTCACTACCATGGACTTATCCTTTCAACTAACCATTTTTGACTCATAACTAACATAACGCTATCCGTTCATAGCACACAACAGATCATCATATCAGCATGCAAAACTCTAGAGGTTAAGGATATACGAATCTGCTCGCTCTAATCATAGGCACTGCCTGCGGCATGCGTATGTAGGCGATGAACACCCGCGATCCGGTAAGGCTGCGCCAGCTGCGGTGCCCTCTATAAGCCGCGATCTCTCGTCACATGGCCACGGCGGCGCGGTGAAACAAGCACGATAAAAAGCGACATTCGCGGGATGGCGTGCGCATCGTCTTGGCGAGGGACATGAACCTGCGGCTAGAACTCACGTATACGTGAAGCGAAGCCACGGAGCTCGACCCGGCTCCGAATACCGAGCGTCACGGGCGCGGAGGACCACTGCATCTTGGCGGTACATAACTAACTTTCTTCTTTGGCGGTCGCCTCGAAAGTTACCAAAGGACCTGCTGTCACGGCCTCTTCTGGCGATCTCGGTCGTTAGTCGACCTCTCGTGCCTCGCATCCTAGTGCATGTGCTTGCATGCGGGCAATGTCGTGCCGGTGAAGAGCTACACCGTACAAGCCTCGCCAAGTAATCATCTAGCCGGTGATGTAGCGGTGTACTCATCCTCCATATCGGCTACTACGGTGGGGACATACCGAGCTAATGAGTCAAACTCCACATTGTACTCTCTAACCGTCCGCCGTCTGTCTCAGCGTCGAAATCTGTCGGCCGAGCCCTCTCATCCGTGGAGGCAAGAAGTGTGCAAGAAATGCCTTTGAGAACTCGTCCCGTATAGTGGAAGTGCATCCTCTCCCGGGACAACTCGCGAATCAAACCGATCGGCTGCGGTATCACGCGGCCGATGCGAACCTAGGACCAGCGACTCGGTCTCCGATGCCTTGATCACTCGCGACCGTTTATGCTGGGATGAACTCCTGCGGATCATCCTCGAGCCTCGACCCATAAAACTACGGCGGGTTACATCTCGGAAAATCCCGCGATCTCAAGTATGCGCTCGGGGTGAACTACGGGTGCTCTTGGGGTGGAATTGCTGCGTCGGCCTATCCTCATATCGGCCACGACCACGGCGATGGCGCCATCTCGCTTGTAACCCGTCTCCTGCCCCCGGTGTGGGGTGGAGGCTCAGTCTTGTAGTCTCGGCGGCTTCTGCGGCTCTAAACTCTCTTTGGTCTTTGGCGGCGTCGCGAAGCTTCGCCGTCGGAAGCACTTGTCTCAGTCTTGGCCAGGGCTGCGCCCTCGTACTCTATGTATCCCACTAGCGACTCCCATTGTCTTGCCCCCTGGGCGGGGTTGCACTTGTGAGGCATAGCGGTAAAGGAAAGGAATACGTCGGAGGGTCCAACTTATCACTGCGGCTCTAAGGCACGATCTCGGAATGGGAAGAATGAAAACCAATCCTAAATGTCCTATAGCCTCACGATTATAGATGTGGTGCACAACACACGATAATCAAGACTACTACTGAACACGATCTGTAGACACTTTCCGAGGATTAACTGCTCTGATACCACTTTTGTCACGACCCGTTCCGGGGCCCGTGACTGGTGCCTTACCCCGGGCACCCTAGTGATACAACATCAGAGAAAAACCAGCGGAAATAAAAACGTTAAACATTCAAATAGACATGGATCAAGATAAAAGAAAATAGGCCAACCAAAAACGGTTGCCTTTCAACATATATATATATATAGACATTTGAACAGTTACAATCCTTACAACCCTGCCCACAACAGTGCTACAGACCTCTAAGATTTATACAACAACTATGACGGGACAGGGCCCCGCCATACCCCTGAATGTACAAGAACCTACAGACTCAGGGTAACATACCAAAGATAAGCCTCCGAAGGAACGGAGCTTCCCCAAACGCTGAAATGTGATCCTACAAGCGGGGATCGACAGTCGATGTACCTCTACCTGCGGCATGAACGCGGCCGAAGGAGAGTCGATCTGCAAGTACCAAGTATGTGAAAGCGTAAAATCTGTAAATGAAATCATAACGATCTATATAAAGCGGGAGACATGTTTGATAACCAAACTCTGATTCATAACATAAAAGCGATCATGTCAGTCGGTCTCACGCCCAAGTCATCCGCCGTGCGTGGAACTCCTTCGCCGCCGGCGATCTAGGTACAAATCATGTGATACGTATAACATGTCTCGGCCCATCTCATGGACCCGATATAAAGCGTGTGGAATACATTCCCGATTCATCATGAACTTCGGTAGTCGGATGGAATACATTCGGTCCATCCGAGTGGGCGATGTAGTCGAGTGAAATACATTCGGTTCATCCCGTGAACGCGGTAGTCAGTGAAATACATTCGGTTCATTCCATGAGCGGTAGTCAGTGTAATACATTCGGTTCATCCATGAACGCGGTAGTCGAGTGAAATACATTCGGTTCATCCTGAGCCGTGGTCGAGTGAAATCTGATCTTGCACATCGGTCTATCACACGCAAACATAGGCAAGTTACACACAACTTAAAGTACTTTCATTTTATGACAAAGTCGGGTTTTAACCTAAAGTACTACGTCGTTAAATTCCTTTTAAGAGATCCATTCCTTTTATAAAAGTCACCCGATACGTAGTATAAAAATAGAGTGACTTACATCTTTTGAGTAAACCAAAACAACTTCCATACTTTCCTTTTTAAAACCAAATTAAGGCAATACCGTACCTTCTTTTTAGACAAAACATTTCTCTTTTTAAAGTCAAGTTACCACATTAAAACCAATGATGAAACCCTTTCTTTTGTTTTCATAAAGTCGTTTATAACTAACTTCCCATGAAGATGTTATAACACTTTGTTTTCAAAACCAATTTAAGACAAAACAATGCCTTTCTTTTCCCTAGAGTTCGGTTGCCTAATTTCAATTACTCAAGTCTCTTTATTTTAGAAAAGTTTCATAGTTCGATGTCTTAATCTCCTTTAAAGCAATTGAGTAACATATGCCATAGGCGTGAGCAGTTTATTCTTGTTTATAACCATTTATTAAAGCAGCCATGATCTAGAAAAATGTAATATCATTTTGTCTCATCTTAGCTTCTATGCAGATGGAGGTTTCTACTGGTTTTAATACTTCATTATTCAATACATTTTCCTTTATTAACGCTGCAATGGTTTGTCGATATTCATTCTGATTTCCGAAATCAGTAAAACATTATTCCTTTTAAAACCAAGTACTCATTACTCACGAATGAGGTTTCACACTTTTAACAAACTTCATATCAATACAATTAAGTCAAGTCTCTTATCTTTTAAGATTAAGTCTCTTAACTTCTAAAAATCAGTAAACCATTCTTTTTATCTCTCTTAAGACGTTATACCTAACTTCCCATAAAGCTAGTATAACTCTTATGTTTTTAAAACCAAGTATTATCCTTCTTTCAAAAAGGTTTCTTATTTCCTTTGAAATAATTCAAGATTCTTCTTATTCAGGCTTAAGTCAAAAGACATTGCCGTAACACTACATTCGATTAACACTGCGTCGTCTACCGTACTATATATATATTCCTTTTAAAATATTTCAAGGTTCTTATTATTCGGGCTTAAGTCAAAAGACATTCTTGCAACTATATTCGATTAACGCATGCGTCGTCTACCATATTATATATACATATTATTGGGCTTAAGTCAAAGACATTGCCAGCGTCGTCTACGTACTATATGTATTCTTTTAAAATACTTCATGCTCGAGTATAGGAAGAATCACATACCTCGCGACGATTATCGACTATAAGCAAAGCGCTCACGGCTATAACGGCTAGCCTTGTCCACCTTCTAAGTAGCACATGCTACTTGCAGAACATTCAACCAATAAAGGTTATCGATCTACGTAAATACGATCCTATGTACATCTGATTTAAATCTTACTTATATATTCTTACGATGTGATTTGATTCAAGTCTATTACGTAATATCCTTACATTACGATTCAATTCTCTTCTATGAATCTTATATTCATTTCAATTCTACTACAGTATGTAATTTCCAATTAAAATAGAAGGACAGTAGTATTTACCTCGATGAGCCCAAAATTATCCAAGTTTAATGTCGCTCCTGAGCAACGTTAAGCTCTACTCATGCGCTCGACCCGCTCCAAACAACCGCCAGAAGTTCTACGCTTCTACTTAACACTTCAACCGACTATGAAGGTTTTCCTTAGGGTTTTGTTTAGTGGCTAAAGGAAAGTATAATAGCATTTCCGGGCTCTACGTATAGAGGTAACTTTGGAAAGTACTACAAGGTATAAGGGCTAAAGTATTTGGAAATTATAACAATACTTGGAGAGTATTTCTATAACACAAAAGGGGGTATTATACGAAAACAACTAGGCTAGGGGTACCTCGGCTAGAGCACCTCGAAGGGGAGGGAGGCTCTCGGCCAAGACTTCTCCAAAGGGGGCTTTGGGCGAACACAACACTAAAGGGGAGAGGTTTTAGACTTGGAGAATGATTTTAGGATGAAGAAATTCATCAACCAAGGGGTATTTATAGGTCAAGAAATGGCCAACCAATGGCCAAGATTCATCAGTGTAAGGCAAGTGTAGGGCTAGATTTCAACCATGTGTACCTTATCCATCTACCACACAACTTGCACAAAATATCCTACCTAACCCATCCCGCCCTTTTAGTCCAATTGCGCCACTTCCTTCGATGTGAGGTGACACGTGTCACCCTCCGTTGATCCAAAATGTTCGTCTCTCGGAAAAATACGCCAAAAATTATAAATGTTATAGCCGTATTTTCCCTTCCATGGTTTAGTAAAGCGTTTAGTCGAAAAACGACTCCTTTCGGCACTTGTGTACAAATTTCGAGACTTGCCAAATCTTAAGGCTTAAATTTTCATACGTACGCCCTCGCGTACATACTCTGGAAATACGGGGTATAACAGCTATCTGATCATAACACTTAAGATATACTCATCTTATCACACATACTAATCTCTAGAGGGTTAAGATATACCTGTATCTACTGCTTCACTTCCCCCTTTGTCATTCTAATCAATCCTGCCGGTGAAGCGTGCTAGGGAAGGTGGCGAACTAGTCGCGATCTGAAGGTGAGTCTCTACATCGCGCCACCTGCAGGTGGACAATTTCTATAAAATGGCCTGCTGTCGCGAAGTAAAACAAGTGTCGAAGAAGTGCGACACTCTCGCGATGACACTTACCACAACGGCCACGAGGTGGGGTGGCCTCTGCAGCTAGCACCCTTCCTCTCGAACCCTGAATCCATGGCCCGATGCGGTAGGTTGAGTCCTCCTACTTGCATCCTTCCTACTAGGACATCCTTTCGACACATGGCCACGGCGGCGCGAGTAAAACAAACACCAACAAAAGCGACATTCCCGGGATGGCGCTGCCATCTTGTGAATGCGAGGAAAACTAAATTCGGTGGCTGGAACCTACGTGTAGTGTGGCTGAAGCCACGAGTTGACCAACTCGGCATACCGAGCGTCTGAACCCTATGGAGGACCACTCTGCACTGGTGGAGTTGCATATCTAATCTGCTGCTGAGGCGGTTTGCCTCGAAAGTTACCAAAGGATCCTGCCGATCGGGCCCTCTTCTGCTGTCCTTGATTAATCTGTCGATCTCTACGTTTTCTCGGCCTGCTGCGAATAAGCCCGTACGCAGGCCATGCTCATGCCTGACTGGAGAGCTACTCTTGCACAACACTCTCTTAGATACTCATCAAGACCCGTGATAAATCGGTACATAATATACTTTCTGGTTGCTAAATCCATAGCTAATGTGAGTCGTCTCTTTGTAGTCCATACTACGCTCTTTGGTCGTGGAAATGAAGGTTCAAATATCAAGGCCGCGATGAGGCTAGCTGCGCTGCGCTAAACTCTCTTTGAAATTTGGCGGCGTCGCGAACTCCCGAATGAAGCACCACCCGGTGATGATTGGGCTGTGCCCTCGTAACCTCGTGCTCTGTCGCGACTCCGCCATTTGCCTTGCCGCCAGGCGGGTTGCCTTGCGGAGGCATAAGCGGTAGGGAATGAAATACGTTAGAGGGGTCCACTTATAACACAACTTTGAGAGCGATCTCGAGTGAGAAGAATGAAACCAATCCTAAATATCCTATAGCCTCACGATTATTGGTGTGGTGCACAACAGCGATAATCAAGACTCTACTAGATCTGATGCAGTAGACACTTTCAGAGGATTAAGCGCTCGATACCACTTTTGTCACGACCGAACCGGGCGTGGTGGTGCCTACCGGGCACCCAGTAGACATACATCAGTGTCGGAACATAAAACAAGACATGAAATAATATGAAGTGTAAAGCAGTTATCGAGAAAAGTTGCCTTCGGCATATATATATAAAAACTTAAATCAGAAACGATTACATCCCATTTACAAACTCGCCACAATGATTACTCTGGACCTCACAGAATGATATAATGACAATGGCGGACGGGGCCGCCATACCCTGAAAATGTAAGTACTCTGGCGACGGGGACTATACGTGATAAGCCTCGGGAGAAGCGGAGCTTCCCAAACGTTGAGCTGTGATCCTAGGCGAGGATCGACGGCCGGTGTACCTCTACTGCGGCATGAGCGCGGCCCGAAGGAGATCGATACAATAGGTACCAAGTATGTGGCGAAAATCGTAAATGAAATCATAGTAGTCTATATAAAGCGGGAGACATGTATGATAACCAAACTACGATTCCTGATAAATAGCGATCATGTCAATGTCGGGGACTCGCGCCAAAGTCAACACTCAAATATAACTATGGGTCTCGCGCACAACATCAATCATGCGTGGAATCTTGTTATACCCCGTATTTCAGTATGTCTTGAGGGCGTCGTAGGAAATTTCGAACTTGAGAATAGGCTTGGCCAAATTATTTTGTACCTGACACCCGATTAAGTCGTTTTTAGTGAAAGCGTTTTCCACGACTTTCGTAGGGAATTTCCGGCTATGTCATTTTTAATTTTTGCGGATTTTAGAGGCGAAACATTTTTGGACCAACGGGAGGGTGACACTTGTCACCCTCATTTAGACAGTAAAGGAGGCTTGGCCTTGGCCGATTGGTTCATGGTTTTGTGCCTTGTTTTGGCCTTGTTTTGTGGCTTGTTTTGTGCCATGTTTTGTGGAGTAGGGGTTAGGGTGCACTTGGCTTGATCTTGGCCTTACACTTGCCTTGCACTTGGCTAGATCTTGGCCATTGGTTGGCCTTTGGTTTTGCTATAAATACCCCTTATGTTGATGAACTCTTCATCCACAAATGAAACCTTCCAAGCCTAAAATCCCTCCTCCTCTTGTGTTGTGTTCGTCCAACACCCCCTCCCCTTTGAGTGGCCTTGTGGCGAGAGCCTCCCCTCCCTGTGGTGCCTTGGCAGTGGGGTACCCCACTGCCTAGTTGTTTTCGTATAATACCCTTGTTGTGGTATAGAAATACTCTCTAGTATTGTTATAATGTCCAAATACCTTGGCCCAAATACCTTGTAGTATTCCCGAGTTACACTTATACAAAAGCCGGAAAATACGATTATACTTCCTTTAGCCACAAAACCGAAACCACTAGGAAAACCTCCATAGTTAGTTGGAGTACTATGTAGAAGTTGGTTAGAACTTCTAAGGGTTGTTTGGAGCGGGTTGGAGCACCGGAGTAGAGCGAAACTTTGCTAAGGATCGACATTAAACTCGGATAATTATGGGCTTATCGAGGTAAATATCTTGTCCTCTATTGTAATTAGAAATTACATGTTGTTAGAATATATAGTTGAAGTATACTATATATAGAATCAACGTGGTTAGTTGGCAATGTCTTTTGACTTAAGCCCAAGAAGCTGAAGCGTATTCTGATAGACTTGTGTAGTAATCTTGTGGAGTAAATTGTACGTTCGGGTTAGATGTATAACCCCACTGGTTGGCTTGGTAGCGGCCCAGTTAGAGGAGGAGATTTCTGTTTGCGGGGAGAGTCTGCCGAATTTTACGTAGAATGTTCTACGATAAGATCTTGATGTTAATAAGCGCCTTGTGGCCTTATAGGTTGAAGTACTACGTGTGGCGCGTTCTACTTGGCTTAGGAGTAAGCGGTTGGAAGTACTTGGGCGTTTTGCTATTAGTCGATACTCGTCGCGAGGTATGTGAACCTCTTCCTATCTCTTCTAGCATGATATGTGTGAACTATGTAATCGTTAGGCGTCATGTGCTAAGCGTATTTGATTGATTTAAAACATAAAGTGTTATAACGACTTTATGGGAAGTTGGTTATAACGACTTTATGTTGGTAGAAAATACTTGTGGTCTTTAAAAGGTAAGCGATTTGAACTATAAGCGGCTTGTTATGTGTTAATAAAGAACTTGAAGTATTTCAAAGATTTTGAATCATTTTGAAAGAAGAAGTAATACTTGGTTTTGAAAAACTTAAGAGTTATACTAGCTTTATGAAGTTAGGTATAACGGCTTAAGAATGTTTCTTGATTTGAATCGAATGTGTATCGACAAACCAACTGCGGCGTTAATGAAGAAATGTTTTGACTAATTAAGTATTATTAAAACCGGTAGAAACTTCCATCTGCATAGAAGCTAAGATGAGACAAAATGATATTTCTAGATCACTATTTGTTGTAATAAGATTGTTATAAACAAGAATATCCTACTCACATATAAGACTTATGTTTCTCAGATTGTTTAAAAGAGAATTATATTCTTAAATGAATAAGACTATGAACTACGAAACCTTTCTAAAATAAGAAACGTGAACATTTGAAATTAGGCAAACTTGGGCGTTTGGAAAATAATGTTGTTACTTGATTTTACAAAGGTAAGTGTTTTAGTTTATTTTAAAAACGATCACTCTATTTTATACTACGGGTATTGGGTGACTTATGTGAAAGCAATGGATCTTTTAAAAGATTTAATGTATGAAGTACTTTAGGGAAGATACTAGAACTTGTTAGCTTAAAGTACCTTGTGTGAATAACTTGATTGTGTTGGTTTGAGATAGCCTTGTAAATACTTTCTTGTTGATGTGATAAGTGAAAATGTTAGGATGCTACGTGTGTTAGTATCTTGTGTGATCGTGATGTAAGGGGTCATTCTTGTTGTGCTTACGTTGCTAAGCGTTAAGCGGTTGTACTATTATTGTATCACATACCCTTTGACTTATTATACAGGGCTTGCCACCCGATCACGGTCTTTACGGCTATCACGGTCCTCGTGACTATGCAGTCGCGGTAGCTCGGGATTGATCATTCTGGGTGTTTAGCCTGATGCGGGGGATTCCCTATGCGGTATGTTGAGACTATGCGGTCTTTTGAGACTATGCGGGTTGCGGGAGCCTAGGCGGATACCGAGGTTAGGCGCCCGATCACGGGGTATACCTCGGTGATGCAGGACCGTGATTCGAGGAATACCTCATGCGGGTCCGTGTGTGACCTATGCGGGCTGCGAGAGTTCGAGGATAGACACGCAGCATTGATATTGCGGGCGAGTGGCGGCCGATCATGTGGTGCGGTCTAGAAAGACCTCGGGATACGACTTGTGGTATTTTGGTGCGTGGGTCTTAGTAGTCGGCTATGCCTTCGTACTTGCCGTGCGGTTTTATTGTGATAACTTTGAGGCGTGAGTCACGACTTGACATATTTGCTTATTTGTTGTGAGCGTAGTTTGCTTATCATACATGTCTCTGCTTTATAGCGTATGATTTCATTCTGATATTTTTAGTTTCACATACTAAATTTTTGTTATCTTGACCTCCTTGGGGCTGCGTTCATCTGCGCGAGTTGAGGTACACGATCGTTGATCCTAGCTCTCGAGTCACGATTTGGCGTTTGGGAAGCTCCGTTTCTCGGAGGCTTATCGGTGGTATAGTCCTGTCGTAGTAAGTGTTTGCATTCGGGGTTTGGCGGGGCCACTGTCCGCCATTGTTGTCATATCATTCTTAGAAGTGCATGTAATCTTGTTGTGGCGGGGTTTGTAAAAGGATTAAGCTATTCATGTTGAAAAAGTTGTCATTTATATATATCTTAGAAAGGCAAGTTTTCTCAGTTATTGTTTCATATTTCATAATATGTCTTGTATCGTTTATGTTCCGTGATTACTCGATGTTGTATCACTAGGGTGCGGGGTAAGGCACGATCACGGGCCGGAATCGAATCGTGACAAAAGTGGTATCGAGCGATTAATCCTCGGAAAGTGTCTACAGACCGTATCGATGAAGTCTTGATTATCGGTGTGTTGTGCACCACATCAATAATCGAGGAGGCTATAGGATATTTAGGATTGGTTTCTATTCTTCTCACTCACGAGATCGTGCCTTAGAAGTGTTGTAAGTTAGACCCTCGGCGTATTTCTTTCCACTTATCGTTATGCCTCGCGTAGGGCAAACCGGGCGGGAGGCGCAAAGCGAGGAGGCTGCGAGTAGAGTTGAGAGGGTTACGTGGGCAGGCCCAATCATTACCTAGGGTAATGCCGTTCGAGGATTCTGCGGCGTCGCTAGCCTGATAAAGTTTAGCGGCGGCGATTCCTCTGCGGCCATGATATTTGAACGCCCGGTTCCGACCGAGAGCAGAATATGGATTGCAAAGGCGACCTATTACTAGCTATGGATTTGGCTACGGAGAGTATCTGGATGTATCGCGAGTCTTGATGAATATCAGCGAGAAGGTTGTGCAAAGTAAGTTCTTGATTGAAGCGAGCATGGCACGTATGCGGGCTTATGCACGTCGGTAGAAACATAAGATCGACGGGTTAACAAGGGCGAGAAGAGGGCGAGCGGCGAGGTCCTTTGGTAACTTTCGAGGCGAGTCGCCTCGCGGCAGATTAGATTATGCACCTCGCGATGCAGTGGTCTTCCACGGAGTTGGGGCGTTCGGGGTATGCAGGAGTTGGTCAGAACTCCAGGACTTCCGGTTCACAGTGTGACAGACGTCGTCCCGGGGAATGTCGTTTTTTTTGTTGGTACTTGTTGTACCTATGACCGTCAGGGTCTGGTGTCGAAAAGTGTCCTTGTAGGAGGACTTAGCCTTCAGGATCGGTGGGTAGTGTGTCATCTCCTCGGCTATCGCCTACGGGCGAGTTTGATTAGACGACTAAGGGGAGTGAAGCAGTAGATATAGATATATCTCTAACCCTCTAGAGTTCAGTATGTGTGATAAGAAGGGTATATCATAAGTGCTATGTTTTGATAG
Organism: Przewalskia tangutica; assembly: GCA_029844215.1. NCBI lineage: Eukaryota > Viridiplantae > Streptophyta > Magnoliopsida > Solanales > Solanaceae > Przewalskia > Przewalskia tangutica. The sequence continues at coordinate 70,062,488 of CM056718.1, read as the reverse complement.
CAGTATGTTAATATTGTGATTAGAAATCTTGGTTAGTTAACCAAGTAAGATTTGGGGGATAGAGAAGGTGTGAGCCTTAGAGTTTTATACGTAGAGACCTTAGAGGTAAGGCCATCTCGAGTAAAGGTGTAGTGTTATGTTGATCCTTATCGGAGTGCATAGTGCACGTGAGCTATGTTTGGGATAGGTCCTAAGTAGTGTGAAATGAAAGGGGTAGTTGAGCTAAGAAGACCGCTAGGTTTTGAAGCGTGATTAGTGAGATTGTTCGGATCGGGAGCTAGTATTGTGCGGCGTTGCGGGTCGGGTTGAGGCCACGATTGCGGGTCAACCAGCGGCATGTATGGCGGTGGGGTCAGGTTTTGGTGGTCCCGCCTTGTGTTAGGGTTGTAAGGGTGTTAGGCCCAAGTTTAGTTAACGTGTGCGAGTTCGTGGATGCGTTCGACCGGTGGTCGGGCGATGGGAGCAGCCCATCGTGTTCTTGATCGGGGCCGTTTACTCGGTGTTGAGTTATCCGAAAGGTTGTAAGGCTGCAGGGTGCCTACCTTCACCTTATAATGACAGTGGAGCCAGTGTTACGGCTATTTTGTTCTGGAAGTTTTACCAAGCATGTGTTAAGAACTTCGGTGAGTCTCGAGAATCGCATTCGCCTCGGGCGGTGTTTGGATTTGAGGATAGTTGTAGGGATTGTTGTCTCTGTGGAGGTAGTGTTTAAGCTACCATTTCGGTGTTCGGATGTCACCTTTTGAAGCCTTGTAGGGCGGAAGTGTAAAGTTGCGATCGATTGGTTCGATGTTGGCAAGGTTGAGACGATTAGTTGAGCTTGTTCGGCGGACTATGGAGAGTGAGAAGCTTGTCTAGAAGAAGTTACGGCGGCTCGGAGGAATCGTGCGGATAATCGGCGACGCTTAGAGTTCGAGTTGATCGGTCTTCTTGAAAGTACCACCCGGTTAGGGTGTGGCGAGTTTTGGAAAACAGAGAAACTTAGCCCGAGTTACTTTGGGCTTTTGAGTTCATGTGAAGGATAGGCGGGTTGCCTATATGTTAGCATTCTTGGTCCGACTTAGGAGGCGATCGTCCGATCTTCGTATTGTTATATTCGGGAAAGTATCGGAGAGCCATCAGTGTTCCCGATTAATGATGACCACGTTAGAGATAGTAACCGAGTTTTGGAAAGCGATGTCAGAATGTGGTAAGAGTTCGAGTGTCACGACATCCTCGGGGATCGCATGGCGGCCGGTACCATTTGTTAGTCGTCGGAGCAAGGCTCGCGACAAAGTGACAAAGTGGTACCATTTGTTGGGTCGCTTTGAGAAGGTTAATGCCTCGAGCAAAGTGACAAAGCGGTATCTACGACGAGTAAAGAGAAGCGAGCATGTATGGCGAGCATAGATGTGATCATTTCTTTTGTAAAGAGAAGGTGCGAAGGAAGTATATTTTAGACCGGTGAGAAGTGTTTTGTGGTGATGATTAGAGGTGTTTCCTCGTGGACTTGGATGTAAGCATTTTTGCGCAAGTTGTTTCGTGGCGGTGTGGCGGGATTGATTCTCGTAAGTATAGTAGTGAAGACTATCTTGGCGCGTTTGTTTGAGACTTAGAAGGAACATTCGGGACGAATGTTTCTAAGAGGAGAATGTTATACCGTATTTCGGAGTATATGCGCGAGGGGCGTCGTAGGAAATTCGAACTTGAGAATAGGCTTGGCGAATTATTTTTGTACCTGACACCCGATTAGAGTCGTTTTTAGTGAAAGCGTTTTCCACTTTCGTAGGGAATTTCGGCTATGTCATTTTTAATTTTTGCGGATTTTTCCGAGAGGCGAAACATTTTGGACCAACGGGAGGTGACACTTGTCACCTCGTTGGACTGATAAGAGGAGGCTTGGCCTTGGCGATTGGTTCATGGTTTTGTGCCTTGTTTTGGCCTTGTTTTGTGGCTTGTTTTGTGCCATGTTTTGTGGAGTAGGGTTAGGGTGCACTTGGCTTGATCTTGGCCTTACACTTGCCTTGCACTTGGCTAGATCTTGGCCATTGGTTGGCCTTTGGTTTTGCTATAAATACCCCCTTATGTTGATGAACTCTTCATCCACAAATGAAACCTTCAAGCCTAAAATCCCTCCCTCCTCTTGTGTTGTGTTCGTCCAACACCCCCCCCCCTTTGAGTGGCCTTGTGGCCGAGAGCCTCCCCCTCCCCTTTGTGGTGCCTTGGCCGTGGGGTACCCCCCCCCTAGCCTAGTTGTTTCGTATAATACCCTTGTTGTGGTATAGAAATACTCTCTAGTATTGTTATAATGTCCAAATACCTTGGCCCAAATACCTTGTAGTATTCCCAAGGTTACACTTATACAAAAGCCCGGAAAATACGATTATACTTCCTTTAGCCACAAAACCGAAACCACAGGAAAACCTCCATAGTTAGTTGGAGTACTATGTAGAAGTTGGTTAGAACTTCTAAGGGTTGTTTGGAGCGGGTTGGAGCACCGGAGTAGGAGCGAAACTTTGCTAAGGATCGACATTAAACTCGGATAATTATGGACTTATCGAGGTAAATATCTTGTCCCTCTATTGTAATTAGAAATTACATGTTGTTAGAATATATAGTTGAAGTATACTATATATAGAATCGAGCGTGGTTAGTTGGCAATGTCTTTTGACTTAAGCTGAAGAAGAGGCCCAATCGTATTCTGATAGACTTGTGTAGTAATCTTGTGGAGTAGAATTGTACCCGTTCGGGTTAGATGTATAACCCACTGGTTGGCTTGGTAGCGGCCAGATTAGAGAGGAGATTTCTGTTGCGGGAGAGTCTTTGCCAATTTTACGTAGAATGTTCTACGATAAGATCTTGATGTTAATAAGCGCCTTGTGGCCTTATAGGTTGAAGTACTACGTGTGGCGCGTTACTTGGCAGGAGTAGTAGCGGCGGTTGGAAGTACTTGAGCGTTTTGCTATTAGTCGATACTCGTCGCGAGGTATGTGAACCTCTTCCTATCTCTTCTAGCATGATATGTGTGAACTATGTAATCGTTAGGCGTCATGTGCTAAGCGTATTTGATTGATTTAAAACATAAAGTGTTATAACGACTTTATGGGAAGTTGGTTATAACGACTTTATGTTGGTAAGAAAATACTTGTGGTCTTTAAAAGGTAAGCGATTTGAACTATAAGCGGCTTGTTATGTGTTAATAAAGAACTTGAAGTATTTCAAAGATTTTGAATCATTTTGAAAGAAGAAGTAATACTTGGTTTTGAAAAACTTAAGAGTTATACTAGCTTTATGAGAAGTTAGGTATAACGGCTTAAGAATGTTTCTTGATTTGAAATCGAGAATGTGTATCGACAAACCACTGCAGCGTTAATGAAAGGAAATGTTTTGACTAATTAAGTATTATTAAAACCAGTAGAAACTTCCATCTGCATAGAAGCTAAGATGAGACAAAATGATATTTCCTAGATCACGGCTGTTGTAATAAGATTGTTATAAACAAGAATATCCTACTCACATATAAGACTTATGTTTCTCAGATTGTTTAAAAGAGAATTATATTCTTAAATGAATAAGACTATGAACTACGAAACCTTTCTAAAATAAGAAACGTGAACATTTGAAATTAGGCAAACTTGGACGTTTGGAAAATAATGTTGTTACTTGATTTTACAAAGGTAAGTGTTTTGGTTTATTTTAAAAACGATCACTCTATTTTATACTACGGGTATTGGGTGACTTATGTGAAAGCAACGGATCTTTTAAAAGATTTAATGTATGAAGTACTTTAGGGGAAGATACCCGAACTTGTTAGCTTAAAGTACCTTGTGTGAATAACTTGATTGTGTTGGTTTGAGATAGCCTTGTAAATACTTTCTTGTTGATGTGATAAGTGAAAATGTTAGGATGCTACGTGTGTTAGTATCTTGTGTGATCGTGATGTAAGGGTCATTCTTGTTGTGCTTACGTTGCTAAGCGTTAAGCCCGTTGTACTATTATTGTATCACATACCCTTTGACTTATTATACAGGGCTTGCCACCCTTGATGCGGTCTTTACGGCTATGCGGTCCTCGTGACTACGCGAGTCACGGTAGCTCGGGATTGATCATTCGGGTGTTTAGCCAGATGCGGGGGAATCCCTATGCGGTATGTTGAGACTATGCGGTCTTTTGAGACAATGCTGGTTGAGGGAGCCTAGGCGTATACCGAGGTTAGCCGCCCGATCACGGGGTATACCTCGGTGATGCAGGACCATGATTCGAGGAATACCTCATGCGGGTCCGTGTGTGACCTATGCGGGCTGCGAGAGTTCGAGGATAGACACGCACATTGATATTGCGGGCGAGTGGCGGCCGATCATGTAGTGCGGTCTAGAAGACCTCGGGATACGACTTGTGGTATTTTGGTGCGTGGGTCTTAGTAGTCGGCTATGCCTTCGTACTTGCCGTGCGGTTTTATTGTGATAACTTTGAGGCGTGAGTCACGACTTGACATATTTGCTTATTTGTTGTGAGCGTAGTTTGCTTATCATACATGTCTCTGCTTTATAGTATTATGATTTCATTTCTGATATTTTTAGTTTCACATACTAAATTTTTGTTATGCGACCTCGCCTTCGTGCGTTCATCCGCGAGTTGAGGTACACGATCGTTGATCCTAGCTCTCGGGTCACGATTTGGCGTTTGGGAAGCTCCGTTTCTCGGAGGCTTATCGGTGGTATAGTCCTGTCGTAGTAAGTGTTTGCATTCGGGGTTTTGGCGGGGCCTGTCCGCCATTGTTGTCATATCATTCTTAGAGTGCATGTAATCTTGTTGTGGCGGGGTTTGTAAAAGGATTAAGCTGTTCATGTTGATAAAGTTGTCATTTATATATATGCCGAAAGGCAAGTTTTTCTCAGATTATTGTTTCATATTTCATAATATGTCTTGTATCGTTTTATGTTCCGCTGATTACTCTGATGTTGTATCACTAGGGTGCCCGGGGTAAGGCACCAGTCACGGGCCCGGAATCGGGTCGTGACAAATACCTTCCTCACTGCCGGCAGTCTATGATATAAAAGCACCAAGGAATACACATGAAAACCAGGTCCCACTTGTGTCATACTAAAACCGTACGGGGTAAGTACGAAGGCATAACCGACTACTAAAACCCACAGTACCAACAAGGTCATAAACTGTATCACGAGTGCCTGCAGGCGCGCATGATCGGCCGCCACTCGCCGCGATATCTAATGTCGCGTCTAGTCTGGAACTTCCGCGACTCGCATAGGCCACTCACGTAGCGCGTGAGGTATTCCCGCGTCGGTAGCTACTCCGGCATCGCCCCGGACTCGCGATCCGCGTGGCGCGTAGACGCGTGACCACAAAGGCCGCACTAACACGGAACTCGTAGCTCCGCATAGGTCCCCTGGACCCGCATGAGGTATTCTCAAATCATGGTCCCAGACCGCCTGAGTCTACCCCGCATCGGAGGGCAGCTTAACCCCCGGTATCATGTCAAGAGGTGAGTGATATAATACTAACATAATAGCTTATCGTTAAACAACATAAGCACAACAAGGGAAACCCCTTTACACTAACATCACAAGATACTAACACACGTAGCATCCTAACATGTTTACTTATCAAATCAACAAGAAAGTATTACAAGGCTATCGCAAACCAACATAGTCAAGTTATTCACACAAGGTAATTCATACATTATCTCTTTAAGTAAACCACAACACTTCCCTTTGTAAAATCAAGTAACAACATTATTCCTTTTACAACGTACAAGTTTGCCTAATTTCAAATGCTCAAGTTTCTCATTTTCGAAAGGTTTCGTAGTTCATAGTCTTAATCACTTAATGATATAATTCTCCTTTAAAACCATTTGAGAAACATATGCCTTATGTGTGAGTAGGTTATTCTTGTTTATAACAATCTTATTAAAGCAGCCATGATCTAGGAAATGTAATATCATTTTGTCTCATCTTAGCTTCTATGCAGATGGAGGTTTCTACTGGTTTTAATAATACTTAATTAGTCAAAACATTTCCCTTTATTAACGCTGCAGTGGTTCGTTCGATACTTATTCGATTTAAAATCAAGAAACATTATTCCTTTTAAAAACCAAGTACTCATTACTCACGAATGAGGTTTCACACTTTTTAACAAAATTCATATTAATTCAAGTTAAGTCAAGTCTCTTATCTTTTAAGATCAAGTCTCTTAACTTCTAAAATCAATAAACCATTCTTTTTATCTCTCTTAAGTCGTTATACCTAACTTCCCATAAAGCTAGTATAACTCTTAAGCTTTTAAAACCAAGTATTACTCTTCTTTCAAAAAGGTTTCTTAATTCTTTTGAAATATTTCAAGATTTGTATTATTTAAAACTCAAGTCAAAAGACATCGGAGTAAAACCATGTTCATTTTACACACGTACGTCTACCGTACTATATATACATTCTTTTAAAATATCATGCTCAAGAGGATAGGAAGAATCACATACCTCGCGACGATTATCGACAATTAGCAAAACACTCCACGGCTATAACCCGGCTAGCCTTGTCCACCATTCAAGTAGAACATGCTACTCGCAGAACTTTCAACCTATAAAGGCCATATACGTCTATCAACGTCTAGACTACTCTGTAGAATATTCTAAGCAGAGGGTTCTCTATTCTACGGAAAATCGGGCGACTTCCTAACCGTTAAACTACACAAGTCATCAGTAAATACAGTCTATGTAAATGATTCAATCTTCTTCTGTAATATCCTTCTATGTATCTTATACTCAATTCTATACTACTACAGTATGTAATTTCCAATTACAATAGAAGGACAAGAGTATTTACCTCGATAAGCCCAAAATTATCCAAGTTTTAATGTCGATCTTGAGCAACGTTTAGCTCCTCCTCTGGCGCTCCAACCCGCTCCAAACAACCCTTAGAAGTTCTACGCAACTTCTTCTTAATACTTCAACCAACTGTGAATATTTTCCTTAGGATTTCGTTTTGAGACTAAAAGGACATAAGATAGTATTTCCGGGCTCTACGTATAGAGGCAACTTTGGAATACTACAAGGTATAAGGCTAAGGTATTTTGGAATAGTAACAATACTTGGAGAATACTTTTCTACCAAGGGGGGGGGGGGTATTTTTACGAGAACAACTCTCAATTGGGGGGGGGGGTACTCTCGGCTAGCACCACTAGAAAAAAAGGGGGGTACTCTCGGCCAAGGGCCTCACAAAAGGGGAGGGGGAGGCTTGGACGAAAACTTATCAAAGGGGGAGAGGGATTTCAAGACTTGGAAAGTGTTTGAGGGATGAAGGAAGTCTTCAATTAAGGGGGGTATTTATAGGGAAACCAATGGACAAGATCAAGACAAGTGGGGGGCAAGTGGAGGGTGAGGATTTGCCCAAGTGCCCCCTAGCCATCTACTCCACAAATCACTCCAAACATTGACCCATGTTTTAGGCCCCAAAACAAGCCAAGAACGTGCAACCCTTCGGCCAACTTGACCGCCCACTTGAGGGTGACAAGTGTCGCCCTCTCATTGGTCCAAAATATTTCATCTCTCGGAAAAATCCGCAAAAATTATAAATGACATAGCCGTAATTTTCCCTACGCAAGTTTTGGAAAACGTTTCATCGGAAAACAATTCGTTTTGGTAGTTGTGCACAAATATTTTCGTCCCTTGCCTAATCTTAAGGCTTAAACTTTCGTACGTACGTCCTCACGTACATACTCTGGAAATACGGGGTATAACACACATGGCTTGGACGTTTTTTTGGGGGACAAGTGGCAAGCCACTTGTCCCATTTTTTGTGGTGGGCAAATGGTTGGCAAACTACCCACACACATGTACCCCATCCTCACCTTACACTTGCTTTAATCATAGCCCTTGATTTCTCTATAAATACCCCATTGTTTCAAGACTTTATTCATCCACACTTAAGAGTTTCAAAGGCAAAATTCTCCCTCCCTCCTTGTGTTGTTCTCGTCCAACACCCCCCCTTTTGTGTATAAAAATCCTTCAAGTGTTGTTATTATCCCATATACCTTAGCCTAAAAATCCCTTGTAGTATTCCAAAGTTATCTTTATACTAAGAGCCCGAAAATACTACTTTACTTCATTAGTCGCAAAAGTGAAACCCTAGGAAAATCTTCATAGTTGGTTGAAGTGTTAAGAGAAGTTGTTTAGAAACTTCTAAGGGTTGCTTGGAGCGGGTTGGAGCATAAGGAATTGGAGCTAAGCGTTGCTCAGGATCGACTTATTAATCTTGGATAATTTTGGGCTTATCGAGGTAACTATTTTTGTCCCCCTATTGTAATTGGATATTACATGTTGTAGTAATGTATAGTTGAGTATACTATATGTAGAATGAATATGGATAAGAATTGAACTGTATTTACATTGATGTATTCTGATGAGACTTGTAGTATTATTGTGGGGCGATGTTGTACCGTCCAGGTTAGGCGTGTAACCCCCCTAGGAGTTGTTGGCTTGGTAGCGGGCCTTGATAGATGAGGATATTTATGTGGTTACGGGGGGGGGGGGGGGAGGTTATGCCGAATTTTTCGTAGAATAAGGAACCTTGTACTTAGAATTGTTCTACGAAGAGATCTAGAGGTTGATAGACGTTTTGTGGACTTTATAGGTTGAAGTACTACGAGTAGCGTATTCTACTTGAAGGGTGGAAAAGGCTAGCAGGGTTATAGTACTTTGGAGCGTTTTGCTAATTGTCGATAATCGTCGCGAGGTATGTGAACCTCTTCCTATCTTTTCTAGCATGATTGTGTGAACTATGTAGTACGGTAGACGTACGTGTGCTAAACGAATTTGATTGGTTTAAAACATAAAGTGTTAAGGACTTGGTTTGTGATAAAAAGTTGTGAAACCGCATTTATGATAAATGGGTAATTGGGTTTTAAAAGGAATAAGTTATATTGATTTCGGAAATGAGAATAAGTATCGAACAAACCACTGCAGCGTTAATAAAGGAAAATGTATTGACAAATAATTAATTATATTAAAACCAGTAGAAACCTCCATCTGCATAGAAGCTAAGATAAGACAAAATTGTATTACATTTCCTAGATCATGGCTGCTCTAATAAGAATTATTTTAATCAATTTTTGATTTTCTTAAAATTCCAAAGTAAGGAACTTGATTTCTAAAAGAAAAGAGACCTAAGAATTTGAAGTGTTTTGGTTTAAAAGAAAGGCATGGTTTTGTCTTAAATTGGTTTAAAACATAAAGTGTTATAATAGCTTTATGGGAAGTTAGTTATAATGACTTTATGGAAACAAAAGAATGGTTTTATTATTGGATTTAAAATGGTAACTTGCTTTTGGGAAAAGAGAATTACTTGAGTTTAAAAGTATAAGTAACTTATTTTCAAATATCGAACTTTTATTGATGAGAAAAATATAAGTGGCTTGGTTTTAAAAGGTAGGAGTACCTTGATCTTAAAAAAGTTAGTTACTTGGGTTTTAAAAGTATACTTGACGTTGTTTTAAAAGTACTTGATTTTAAAACATGACGTATTTGGTACTACGGATAATAGTATCGAGTTGTTTTTACGTAAAAAGAGATCTTTTTGAAAGGATTAACGTATGTAGTACTTTGGGGTTAAAACCTGGATTTGTTGTAATAAAAATGAAAGTCTATGAGTATGTTGAACTTGCATATGCTTGTGGTGATAGCCTTTGTTGTGCAAGTGTTGTATTTACGTACTCTGGCGTCTCGTTGGAGGGCGGCTATCCAGTTGATTGATGGACATGCGACACGATGGGTGGCCCACGGGTATGCTTCCTCTATATCGATCCTTTTGGACATACTGACACGATGGGTGGCCCACGGGTATGCTTCCATTAGGAGTGTTATCTTGTTATTTGCTTTGGACATACTGACACGATGGGTGACCCACGAGTATGCTTCCATTATGATTGTTATCTTGTTATTTCCTTTTGGACATACTGACACGATGGGTGGCCCACGGGTATGCTTCCATTAAGTGTTATCTTGTTATTTGCTTTGGACATCGACACGATGGGTGGCCCACGAGTATCTTCCATTATGATTGTTATCTTGTTATTTCCTTTGGACATACCGACACGATGGGTGGCCCGGGTATGCTTCCATTAGGATGGTTCCATGGCCATGCTTATACCGAGGTAAGATCTTGGGGGCATGCGGCCGTTGTGCGGGTTAAATTCCCGGGTTATATTTGAGTGATGACTTTACGGGCGTGAGTCCCTGACTTGACATGACTGCTAATATATATTGTGAACTGTAGTTTGGTTATCATACATGTCTCCTGTTTTATATAGACTATTATGATTTCATTTAAAGTATTTTCAGTTTCACATACTTGGTACCTGTTATCTTGACCTCGCCCGGCTGCGTTCATGCCGCAGGTAGGGGTACACCGGTTGTTGATCCTCGCTCATAGGATCACAGTTCAGCATTTGGGAAGCTCCGTTTCTCCGGAGGCTTATCTTTTGGTATGTTTCCCTGAGATTGTAGGTTCTTGTACATTCAGGGGTATGGAGGGGCCCTGTCCCGTCATAGTTGTTGTTAAACTCTTAGAGGTCTGTAGTACTGTTGTGGGCAGAGTTTGTAAAAAGGATGTAACTGTTCAGGTTTAATCATTTATATATATATATATGCAGAAAGGTGACCGTTTTGGTTAGCCTGTTTTCTTATATTTTATCGTTTCATGTCTTTGAGTTTTTATTTCCGCTGGTTTTTCTCTGATGTATTATCACTAGGGTGTCCGGGGTAAGGCACCAGTCGCGGGCCCGAGGTCGGGTCGTAACAAAAGTGGTATCAGAGCAGTTAATCCTCGGAAAGTGTCTACAGACCGTGTCTAGTAGAGTCTTGATTATCGGTGTGTTGTGCACCACATCTATAATCAGGAGGCTACATGACATTTAGGATTTGTTTCCATTCTTCTCACTCTGAGATCGTGCTTTAGAGCTGTGTTATAAGTTGGACTCCCTCTGACGTATTCTTTTGTACCAGTTATGCCTCTACGCAAGGCAACCAGAGCCCAGAAAGGCAAGGCAGCAGAGGGAGTTGCGAGTAGAGCACAGAGGGTTACCAGGGCAGAGGCCCAGTCTTTACCTAAGGTGGTACTTCAGATGGGGTGTTCTGCGACGCCGCTAACCCCAGGAGAGTTTAGAGCAGCAGCAGTAGCTACTGATGCTACGATACCTGAGTCTCCAGTTCCACGACCAGGAGCCGAGGATATGGGTTACAAGGAGATGATCCAGTTACTAGTTAGGTTTATGGCGAGACTTGAGGGACGGGAGGCTGGTGAATGCCGTGTAGTGCACCCGAGCCGATAGTTGGAGACTTGGGACTTCTTGAGTTGTAGTCCACCCGAGTTCTACGGGTCGAGGCACGAGGATGATCCACGGGGAGTTCATCAAGCGATTCTGACGGATCATGAGGGTGATCAAGGCTTCGGAGACCGAGTCAGTGGTCTTATGTTCGCATCGGCTGCGTGATACTGCAGTCGACTGGTTTGATTCGTGGGGGCTGTCCCGGGGGGAGCATGCGCCTCCAGCCATTTGGGACGAGTTCTCGGAGGCATTTCTCAGCCATTTCTTGCCTCCGCAGATGAGGAGAGCACGGGCAGATATATTTCTGATGCTGAGACAGAGAGGGCATACGATTCAGGAGTACAACGTGGAGTTCGACTCGTTGGCTCGATATGTCCCTGCGTTAGTAGCAAATATGGAGGACAGAGTGCACCGCTACGTCACGGGGCTCGATGACTATTTGGCAGAGGCTTGCTCGGGTGTAGTTCTTCAGCCGGGCATGGACATTGCCCGTATACAGGCTTATGCACAGGGGATGGAGGAACGTAGAGACTGACGTAGGAACCATGATCAGCATAAGAGGGCCAAGATAGCAGGGTCCTTTGGTAACTTTCGAGGCAGGCAACCTCCGCAGCAGACTGAATATATACCTCATCCAGTTCAGAGTGGTCCTCCACAGTCTTCAGGACATCGGGAGTGTTCAGGAGCAGGTCAGGGCTCCAAGGGTTCAAATTTTTAGGGGAGCAGGGGTGTTAGCCAGACGAAGCCACCCCTACCTCGTTGTGACCGTTGTGGTAGGCTCCATTGTGGGGAGTGTCGTGCTAGTTTGGGAGTTTGTTTTACATGCGGCCAGTAGGGCCATTTTGTGAGAAACTGTACGACCAGAGGTGTCACTAGTGGGATAGCACAGACTACGGGATCAGTTGCGGGTTCTTCACCTTCCATAGCTAGGCAGGATGTTCATACACCGGCAGGCCACGGCAGAGGTCGCGGTGGAAGTTCCCAGTTTTAGCGGTCCTTTGAACCGCCTATTTGATTTTCAGGTATATCCTTAACCCTCTAGAGACTAGTTTGTATTGATGTTATGATGATGTGTTAAGTGTTATGTTCAGATAACCTTGTGATAATTGTGATTAGAAAACATGGGCAGTTAAAAAGGTAAGTTTGGGGTCAGGAAATTTGTGAACCTTAGAAATTATGACAGTTGAGACCTTAGATGTAAGGTCGTCTTGAGTAAAAGATTTTGCCGGTGATCTTTGTCGGAGTGCATTATATGCATAGGGTGTATTAGTGCGATATTTCCATGAGTTGTGTAAGATGAAAGTGGTAGCTTTCATGACTTGTATAGGTAAGATTGTTCCGGATCGGGGAACAAGAGTTTGGCGCGATAGCGGGTCGGGTTGAGGCCAGATCGCGGGTCAACCCGCAGCCCGGAATGAGGTGGGGTCTGTTTGAGGTGGTCCCGCCAGGTGGTAGGGTCACGAGGGTGCTAGGCCCAAGTTTAGGTAACCATTGTACGAGTTCGTAGGCGCGTTCGACCAGAATCGGATCATGAAGGCCGGGTTTGGCCTTAAAGGAATTTGAGGCTAGTAAGATGACCAAGTTTGGAAGTAGTGACTCCAAAAGTTTTGGAAACTGAAGCGATGACTGGAGTATGGTACGTGTACTAGAAAGAGTTCGGGTGTACGAGAAGGGTACGACGAGTAAGCAAAGAAGTGAACCTGTGTTAAGAGATCAGAAGTGACCATTTCTTTTGTGAAGTGAAGATGCGGAGGGAGTATCCTTTAGACCTTGGGTGGGAGCTTTTTTTTGATGTTAGAGGTGATTCCTTGTTGGCTTGGATTTGAGTTTTGCGCGTATGTTATACTATGTCGATTGATGGCATGATTAGTTTCGTAAGTATAGTAGTGAAGGCTATACCGGCGCATGTACGTTTGGAGACTTAGGAAGGAACATTCGGGACGAATGTTTCTAAGGGGGGAAAAATGTTACACCCCGTATTTTCAGGGTATGTATATGAGGACGTACGTACGAGAATACAACATTTAAATTAAAAGGAAGAAATATGTGATTTTTTCGACGGAAAAGTTTCCGGATTTTGTGAAGGAAAAAGGTTCGTTTATGGGAATTGGATCCCCGGATTCGGTATTCGGACTTTTTGGAATATTTGAGAATTATGGAATTTTATTTCCGGAATTGGTCGCGGGGGGCCCACGGGAAAATTTACGGTTTTGTGGGGCCCACTTTATTTTCGGAATTTTGGCATTACGGATATTTTCGGAAGATGAAATATTTTGGACGAGCGGGGGGAGACACGTGTCACCCCCATGTGTCCAAGTGGCCGAATTGATGAGGGACAGCGTAAGCGGGCGTTTTTGGGGACAAGTGGCAAGCCACTTGTCCCATTTTTTGTGGTGGGCAAATGGTTGGCAAACTTCCCATACACATGTACCCCATCCTCACCTTACACTTGCTTTAATCATAGCCCTTGATTTCTCTATAAATACCCCCTTGTTTCAAGACTTTATTCATCCACACTTAAGAGTTTCAAAGGCAAAATTCTCCCTCCCTCCTTGTGTTGTTCTCGTCCAACACCCCCCCCTTTTGTGTAGAAAAATCCTTCAAGTGTTGTTATTATCCCATATACCTTAGCCTAAAAATCCCTTGTAGTATTCCAAAGTTATCTTTATACTAAGAGCCCGAAAATACTACTTTACTTCATTAGTCGCAAAAGTGAAACCCTAGGAAAATCTTCATAGTTGGTTGAAGTGTTAAGAGAAGTTGTTTAGAAACTTCTAAGGGTTGCTTGGAGCGGGTTAGAGCGTAAGGAATTGGAGCTAAGCGTTGCTCAGGATCGACTTATTAATCTTGGATAATTTTGGGCTTATCGAGGTAACTATCTTTGTCCCCCTATTGTAATTGGATATTACATGTTGGAGTAATGTATAGTTGAGTATATATGTAGAATGAATATGGATAAGAATTGAACTGTATTTACATTGGACTGTATTTACAGTAGACTTGTAGTATTATTGTGGGGCAGCGTTGTACCTGTCCGGTTAGACGTGTAACCCCTCCTAGGAGTTGTTGGCTTGGTAGCGGGCCTTGATAGAGAAGGATATTTATGTGGTTACGGGGGGGAGGTGCTACCGAATTTTCCGTAGAATAAGGAACCTTGTACTTAGAATTGTTCTACGAAGAGATCTAGAGGTTGATAGACGTTTTGTGGCCTTTATAGGATGAAGTACTATGAGTAGCGTATTCTACTTGAAGGGTGGAAAAGGCTAGCAGGGTTATAGTACTTTGGAGCGTTTTGCTAATTGTCGATAATCGTCGCGAGGTATGTGAACCTCTTCCTATCTTTTCTAGCATGATTGTGTGAACTATGTAGTACGGTAGACGTACGTGTGCTAAACGAATTTGATTGGTTTAAAACATAAAGTGTTAAGGACTTGGTTTGTGATAAAAAGTTGTGAAACCGCATTTATGATAAATGGGTAATTGGGTTTTAAAAGGAATAAGTTATATTGATTTCGGAAATGAGAATAAGTATCGAACAAACCACTGCAGCGTTAATAAAGGAAAATGTATTGACAAATAATTAATTATATTAAAACCAGTAGAAACCTCCATCTGCATAGAAGCTAAGATAAGACAAAATTGTATTACATTTCCTAGATCATGGTCATTTAATAAGAATTATTATAATCAATTTTTGATTTTCTTAAAATTCCAAAGTAAGGAACTTGATTTCTAAAAGAAAAGAGACCTAAGAATTTGAAGTGTTTTGGTTTAAAAGAAAGGCATGGTTTTGTCTTAAATTGGTTTAAAACATAAAGTGTTATAATAGCTTTATGGGAAGTTAGTTATAACGACTTTATGGAAACAAAAGAATGGTTTTATTATTGGATTTAAAATGGTAACTTGCTTTTGGGAAAAGAGAATTACTTGAGTTTAAAAGTATAAGTAACTTATTTTCAAATATCGAACTTTTCTTGATGAGAAAAATATAAGTGGCTTGGTCTTAAAAGGTAGGAGTACCTTGATCTTAAAAGAGTTAGTTACTTGGGTTTTAAAAGTATACTTGACGTTGTTCTAAAAGTGTAAGCCACTTGGTTTAAAAAGTGTAAAGTACTTGATTTTAAAACATGACGTATTTGGTACTACGGATAATAGTATCGAGTTGTTTTTATGTAAAAAGAGATCTTTTTGAAAGGATTAACGTATGTAGTACTTTGGGGTTAAAACCCGGATTTGTTGTAATAAAAATGAAAGTCTATGAGTATGTTGAACTTGTCTATGCTTGTGGTGATAGCCTTTGTTGTGCAAGTGTTGTATTTACGTGCTCTGGCGTCTCGTTGGAGTGCCGGCTATCTGGTTGATTGATGGACATACTGACACGATGGGTGGCCCACGGGTATGCTTCCACTATATCGATCTTTTTGGACATACTGACACGATGGGTGGCCCACGGGTATGCTTCCATTAGGAGTGTTATCTTGTTATTTGCTTTGGACATACTGACACGATGGGTGGCCCACGGGTATGCTTCCATTATGATTGTTATCTTGTTATTTCCTTTTGGACATACTGACACGATGGGTGGCCCACGGGTATGCTTCCATTAGGAGTGTTATCTTGTTATTTGCTTTGGACATACTGACACGATGGGTGACCCACGAGTATGCTTCCATTATGATTGTTATCTTGTTATTTCCTTTGTACATGCTGACACGATGGGTGGCCCACGGGTATGCTTCCATTAGGATGGTTCCATGGCCATGCTTATACCGAGGTAAGATGCCGGGGCATGCGGCCGTTGTGCGGGTTAAATTCCCGGGTTATATTTGAGTGATGACTTTACGGGCGTGAGTCCCTGACTTGACATGACTGCTAATATATATTGTGAACTGTAGTTTGGTTATCATACATGTCTCCTGTTTTATATAGACTATTATGATTTCATTTACAGTATTTTCAGTTTCACATACTTGGTACCTGTTGTACTGACCTCCTTCGGGGGGCTGCGTTCATGCCGCAGGTAGAGGTACACCGGTTGTTGATCCTCGCTCATAGGATCACAGTTCAGCGTTTGGGAAGCTCCGTTTCTCCGGAGGCTTATCTTTTGGTATGTTTCCCTGAGATTGTAGGTTCTTGTACATTCAGGGGTATGGCGGGGCCCTGTCCCGTCATAGTTGTTGTTAAACTCTTAGAGGTCTGTAGTACTGTTGTGGGCAGGGTTTGTAAAAAGGATGTAACTGTTCAGGTTTAATCATTTATATATATATGCAGAAAGGTGACCGTTTTGGTTGCTTTGTTTTCTTATATTTTATCGTTTCATGTCTTTGAGTTTTTATTTCCGCTGGTTTTTCTCTGATGTATTATCACTAGGGTGTCCGGGGTAAGGCACCAGTCGCGGGCCCGAGGTCGGGTCATGATAAAAGTGGTATCAGAGCAGTTAATCCTCGGAAAGTGTCTACATACCGTGTCTAGTAAAGTCTTGATTATCGGTGTGTTGTGCACCACATCTATAATCAGGAGGCTACAGGACATTTAGGATTGGTTTCCATTCTTCTCACTCTGAGATCGTGCCTTAGAGCTGTGTTATAAGTTGGACTCCCTCTGACGTATTCGTTTGTACCAGTTATGCCTCTACGCAAGACAACCAGAGCCCAGAAGGGCAATGCAGTGAGAGGAGTTGCGAGTGAAACCTGCAGGTTACGAGGCAGAGGCCCAGTCTTTACCTAAGGTGGTACTTCAGATGGGGAGTTCTGCGACGCCGCTAGCCCCAGGAGAGTTTAGAGCAGCAGCAGTAGTGTTACACCCCGGAATTCCAGGATATGTTTATAAGAACGTACGTAAGAACTCAAAATTGTTAAGATAGCTTCTGTGAAGATCTTGTGGCGAAATAGGAATGTGGAAGAGATGACGATGGAGATTAATAATAGTAGTAGTATATCCCCAAATGAGGTGATGGACTAGTGTCATATTACAAGAATTATGACATAGAGTATACGAAGGTCTTATGAGTTTTTAAAATTTAAATGAAGTGAGATCTATAATTAATTATGTGTATAATTGATAAATTATACGGAGGCAAGTCACTTTATTAATTAATGAGACAAGTGTCACGTTGGGGTGAAAGCGGTGTTGGTTGATAGTGCTCTACCGCCAAAGAATTGGCTGAGTGGGAGACACAATCATGATATGCATTTAATGGTCTTAAAGTGAGTGGAGTATAAATCTTTGTTGATAATTCATTCTTGAAAACGAACAGCAACGTCCAGCAACCTTTAATACCCCATTTAATAAGCATATCATCTTAAGTAGTAAAGAGATAGCATTTCATTACTTTGGAAAAGCAATACAAAAAAAAAAAGAGGAAACGAAACCAGTTAAGTGCACAAGGTGAATAGTAATTTTTTTTTTTTTGTATTGAAAAGAGGGAACAACGTCCACACCTAATTGAAGAAGCAAAGCAAAAACGTACCAACAATCCAAATACGGAATTGTTGAAAGGATAATATTCTAGGTTGATATTGTACGTGAGACGTATTCAACCTAGCGTGTGGATTGCGGAAGGTATGTGGAACTTTCTTATCTCTTGAGCATGAATAAGTTGTAAATGTATAGTACGGTAGACGTACGAGATTTTGACGAATTTAGTTACTTTGATATCCTTGGTTTATTATAAGAATGTCCAAGTTGGTTGAGTTAGGAAATTAACTCACTTGTTTAAAATATTAAGGATATCTTACTTTCTAAATGTTAAGAGACTTAAAGTATTTTTGAAAGTATTTTGACGCTTGTTTTGTTTGGAAAGTTTAAGTCTCTCGGTTATAAAGAAGAATGTAAGTTTCTAAAGTATAAAGCTAGTATAACGACTTTATGGGAAGTTGGTTATAATAGCTTTTTGGAAAGTTAAAAAGAGTGGTTTACTCTAAGTAATTTAAGTATGATAAATGACTTGAAATAATGAAAGGCAAATTGATTTAAAGACATCAATTGCTTAAAGCTTTAAAAGAAAGAAGTCACTTGATTTAGAAGCCTAAATGTATTTCTAAAAGGTATTGTGACTTGTATTGAAAAGTAGTTATGACTTGATACTACGGTTGTTAGTATCTTGGAAGTTTTATATGAAAAAGAGTCATTTTAAAAGAAATGAAGTACGTAGTACTTTGGGTTAAATTCCCGGATTTTATTATGACATGCTAGTGCCTTAAGTAAACTAAAATGAGAGTGTATATGAATAAGACTAATAAGAAGTTAGGGGAAATTCTTAACTTGCTTATGTAATGTATGATAAGCCGGTAGTGCTTATGTTATGTATGATAAGACGGTAGTGCTTATGTTATGTATGATGGCCGGTTGAGCTAGGGTAAGAGTATAAATGAGGGGTAAACCCCCAAGACGTTATACCACGCCGGTGGTAAGAGTATAAATGAGGGGTACACCCCCAAGACGTTATACCACCTATTCCGTGGATTTGCTACCCATGATGCGAGGAATACCTCATGCGAGTCCGTAAGGGCTTATGCGGGTGAAATAGTCCCATGCGGGCGGGTACAGCCTATGCGAGGAATACCTCATGCGGGTCCACAGGACCCATGCGGGTGAAATAGTCCCAGGAGTAGGATTGCTTATTGATACTACGGGCGAGGGACACTGTTTTGATCATGAGCCTCCTATTTTTATGCAGTAAAGTATACTCTTGTTTACTCTCATTGTTAGTAAGGCACAGTGTACTGTTTTATGAGTTATCATACATGTCTCCAGTTTTATTTTAGACTTATGATTTCACTACAGTACTTTCAGTTTCACATATTTGGTACATGTTGTACTGACCTCCATCGGGGGGCTGCGTTCATGCCGCAGGTAGAGTATACAGGTTGCTGATCCTCACCCTTAGGATCACTGTTCAGCTGTTGAGAAACTCCTTTACTTCGGAGGCTTATCCCTGGTATTGTCGATTGTTGTACATTCAGGGGTATGGCGGGGCCCTGTCCCGCCACAGTTGTTATTCTTAGAGGTCTGTAGTCACATTTGTGGATTGGGTTTGTAAGAACAGAGATGTACTGTTTTAATTTTGTATTATGTATATGTTACGAAAGGTGGCCTTATCGGCTAGCCTGTTGATGTCTACTGTCTAAGTATGATTTTTATTTTATGAGTTGTGTATGTTCCGCTGCTATTCTCTGATGTATACCTGAAAGGGGTGCCCAGGTAGGGCACTAGTCGCGGGCCCGGGGTCGGGTCGTGACAAGTAGCTACTGAGGCTACGATACCTGAGTCTCCAGTACCACGACCAGGAGCCGAGGATATGGGTTACAAGGAGATGACCCAGTTACTAGTTAGGTTTATGGCGAGACTTGAGGACAGACGGGAGCCGGTGGTACCAGTAGTGCACCCCAGAGCCGATAGTTGGAGACTTCGGGACTTCTTGAGTTGTAGTCCACCTGAGTTCTACGGGTCGAGGCCTGAGGATGATCCGCAGGAGTTCATCAAGCGATTCTGACGGATCATGAGAGTGATCAAGGCTTCAGAGACCGAGTCGGTGGTCTTAGGTTCGTATCGGCTGCGTGATACTGCAGTCGACTGGTTTGATTCGTGGGAGCTGTCCCGGGGGGAGCATGCACCTCCAGCTATTTGGGACGAGTTCTCGGAGGCATTTCTCAGCCATTTCTTGCCTCGCGAATGAGAAACGCAGACGAACATATTTACGATCTTTGAGGCAGAGGCGTACGATTCGGGAGTACAACGTGGAGTTCGACTCGTTGGCTCGATATGTCCCTGCGTTAGTAGCAAATATGGAGGACAGAGTGCACCGCTACGTCACGGGGCTCGATGACTATTTGGCAGAGGCTTGCTCGGGTGTAGCTCTTCAGTCGGGCATGGACATTGCCGTATCTGTGCTTATGCACGAGGATGGAGGCGTAGAGGCGGCGTAGGAACCATGATCGCGTAAGAGGCCAAGATAGCGGTCCTTTGGTAACTTTGAGCGGCGGCCTCCGCGTAGATCGAATATATACCTCATCCAGTTGAGTGGTCCTCCACGATCTTGGGGCGTCGGGAGTGTTCGAGGCAGTCGAGGGCTCCAAGGGTTCAGATTTTCGGGGGAGCAGGGGTGTTAGCCAGACGAAGCCACCCCTACCTCGTTGTGACCGTTGTGGTAGGCTCCATTGTGGGGAGTGTCGTGCTAGTTTGGGAGTTTGTTTTACATGCGGCCAGCAGGGCCATTTTGCGAGAAACTGTCCGACCAGAGGTGGCACTAGTGGGATAGCACGAACTACGGATCAGTTGCGGGTTCTTCACCTTCCATAGCTAGGCAGGATGTTCATACACCGGCAGGCCACGGCAGAGGTCGCGGTGGAAGTTCCCAGTTTTAGCGGTCCTTTAAACCGCCTATTTGATTTTCAGGTATATCCTTATGTCACGACCCGACCCCGGGACCGCGACTGGTGCCCTACCTGGGCACCCTTACAGGTAAACATCAGAGAAAATCAGCGGAGCATACAGAAACATATAAATGACACATCGGAAGTAAAACAACAGGTTAGCCGATAGGGCTACCTTCCTGAACATAAATAAATATAACCGAAGAAGTTGCCTAATTTCTTTTACAAACTGACCCACAATATGTGACTACAGACCTCTAAGAGTTCTAACATAACCACTGTGGCGGGACAGGGCCCCGCCATACCCCTGAATATACATGAATCTTCTACCTCAGGGAAAACCGTACCAGGAGATAAGCCTCCGGAGCAAATGGAGCTTCCTCTCAAAAACTGAACCGAGATCCTAAGAGCAAGGATCGCCAACCTGGGTACCTAAAACCTGCGGGCATGAACGCAGCCCGAAGAAGTCGATGCAACAGTGCGAATATGGAGCGAGAAAAAGCGTCTGATGTGATCATAATCGTACAAAAGAATGACAAGGACAAGTATAAAAATACATACGGATCCTGCCGTGTCATTACCACTTATGAACTTAATCGCACCTTATTATCTTTTCCATTCTCAATAAAAAACTATAGCCACATTCTTACGTACATGATTAGGAAAAATCATTAAGTTCATTACCATATAACTTACTTATCTTTTATAACACAATCCGGCCCTTTATGGAGGGACGCATATACTACGACCCAATGCGGGACGCGATCAAATCACACAAATATCAAAGCATGCGTGGAATCCCCATCACCGTAAGCTATAAGTGTAAACATAACCATGTGACGCGCCGTGGCATCCCACCTCCGCCGTGCACATACACAATACATACATTTATCTCCCGCGTGGAATCCCACATCACTGTCGACAGCTATAAGTGTAAAACATAACCATGGGTCTCACGCCCATAATATCAATCAACTCAGGTGGTATAACGTCTTGGGGGTTACCCCTCATTTATACTCTTACCTGGAGAAGGTGGTAAGCGGTGGTATAGCATCTTGGGGTTTACCTCACTTATACTCTTACCGGAGAAGGTGGTACAACGTCTTGGGACTTGCCTCATTTATACTCTTACCTATCTCAACCGTCAAAAAAACAAGCGGGGGTATAATGTCTTGGAGTTTACCCTCACTTATACTCTTACCTGGAGAAGGTGGTATAGCATCTTGGGGTTTACCCTCACTTATACTCTTACCCTATCTCGAGGCCGTCAAACAAGCGAAGCACTACCATGTCTTCTATAAAATCCGAATTTAACCCAGTACTACAAATAGCGGAAGCATACGTGGAATCCCATCATCGTCGGTATGTCCAAGACTTACAACAAGACAGTAGGCCCTCCGAGAGTCGCGACAACGTAATGAAACATAATACTTGCACTCAAAGGCTATCACCAGTACACATAGGCTAATTCTCAATTAACAAGCCAAAGTACTTATCAAGGCACACTTAGACTAATTCTCAATTAATCAAGCCAAAGTACTAATCAAGGCACAAATAGAATAATTCTCATTTAACAAGCCAAAGTACTTATCAAGGCATACTTAGACTAATTCTCAATTAATCAAGCCAAAGTACTAATCAAGGCACAAATAGAATAATTCTCATTTAACAAGCCAAAGTACTTATCAAGGCATACTTAGACTAATTCTCAATTAATCAAGCCAAAGTACTAATCAAGGCACAAATAGAATAATTCTCATTTAACAAGCCAAAGTACTTATCAAGGCATACTTAGACTAATTCTCAATTAATCAAGCCAAAGTACTACGTACGTACATTCTTTTCAAAAGACTCCTTTCCAAATAAAACTTCCCCGATACTAACCGTAGTATCAAGTCCTATCTACCTTTCAAGACAAGTCACAATACCTTTTAGAAATACAATTACGCTTCTAAATCAAGTGACTTCTTTATTAAAACCTTAAGCAATTGGTACCTTTAAAACAATTTGCCTTCTTTATTGCGAGTCATTCTTCGTTTATAACACTAGAGAAAACCATTCTCTTAATCTTCCATAAAGCCGTTATAACCAACTTCCCATAAAGCCGTTATAACCCTTTATGGTTTAGACCAACACGTTCCTTTTTATAACCCAGAGACTTCTACTTTTTGAAACCAAGTATTATATACTTTCAAATCAATTCTCTTAACCTTCAAAAATACAATTAGTCTCTTAAAATTTAGAAAACAAGTGACTCCTTTTATTACAAAACCTTAGGCAATTGATGCCTTAAAATCAAATTGCCTTTTCACTAAAATCAAGTCATTTACCTTTCCATATAGCAAATATAACCAACTCCCCATAAAGTCGTTATATTCACTTTATACCTTAGCCAAATACAATTTCCTATCCAAGGGACTTATACGTTCAAAACGGAACAAGTATCACATACTTTAAAACTCTTCAAGTCCCTTAACTTTAAATAAAACTTAAGACATCCTTTATACTTTCAAAGAAGCGAGTTAATCTCCTAACTCACCCGACTTGGCCTTTCAATAAACTAGTAAAGGATATCAAGGTGTTGTACGTCTCTGGTACTACTGCGTGCAACTAGTCATGCTCAAAGATAGGAAAAGTTCTTCATAGAGTAAATCACACAACTACCTCTTAACTTCTAAGAGTAGAAGGAAACGTGAAATAATACCACAAGTATATTCCATACATAGAATCATGCCAAAGGAAGGAAGAGGTTCACATACCTCGCGACGATTGTCGACAAGTAGCAAAATGCTCCAAAGTACTCCAACCTTGATAGCTAATCCATCCTTCAAGTAGGATACGCTAAACTTAGTACTTCAACCTATAATGGTTACAATACGTCCATTAACCTTCTTACTTCACACGTAGAATATTCTAAGTGCTAAGTCACTAAATTCTACGGAAAATCGGACAGCACTTCCTTTGTTTTTACTTACTTTGCCACCTTTTTCAAGGCCGAATACAATAACCAAACAGCCCCAATTGGCTCACCACAATTTATAAGGTAGTCCAATACAAATGAAATAACCAAACAGCCCCAATTGGCTCACCACAAACGATATCAAATTTATACAACTTACTAGGCCAATTCGGCTAACTTGAAGTACTACAACATCAATTCTTATCCAATTTCCATTCAATCCAAGTTATTAGCCTAACATGATATCAAGTCGCAAACGATTATAGCTACTATAATCTCCTAGTAATTAACATGTGACGACTAAGCTAGTAACTAAATTGAATTACAAACTTAAAGGCTAAATCATGCAACTTTCGGATTCCATCCAAATATTCCATAACACATATCATTCTTCATAATATAATCCACATGATCATTTCTAACTACTACAACATGAAATCTTAAATTATAAAAGCAAGACGGAGATTATTACCTCCTTAAGTTCAAAATGATCCAAAACCCTAAGTCGATCCTTAGCAACTCCAAATCCTTTTCTTGACGTTCCAATCCACTATTTGCAACCCTTAGAAGCTTATGAAGAACTCCTCTTCAAGTTCCCACTTCAAAGTTGAACAACTCCTTAGGTTTTCGCCTTGCGACTAATACGAAAACACCATTTTTCCGGGATCTTTCTATTGAGATATCCTTACAATACCCTTAGGAACCTTGGGTTAAAGTATTGTGACTAATGAACCACAAACGAAAATATTTTCTTCTTCCTTGTAGCTTGGCGAAAGCTCCTTGAATGTACACAAGTTTCTCTAATTTTTTCTAAGTGTTGGAAGACAAGTCTTGCTACTAGTGTGCTTAAATAATACATTGGAGGTCTAGATTATAACACTTGCAAAGTTTGGAGGGAAGAGATCAAGCCAAGTGGCCCTTGGACTTAGTCAACAATATCAAGCTCTTAATTAGCAAGACTTTGTCATCTATACATTGGTCAAATGACCATTCTACCCTTGTACAATTTCGTCCAAGGCTATGTGGGGGAGGTGCCACGTGTCGCCTTCTCATTCGTCCATAAAATTCCGTAACCCTCGTGGGCCCCACAAAACGTAAAATTCCTCGGGTGGGCCCCACGTGACCAAATCCATAAAAATAAATTTCCATAAGGATAATAAGTTCCATATTCTACTAATAATGCATTTTGAGAATCCAATTCTCCTCAACGAATATTTTTCCTTTCCGATGTTCGGAAGGTTTTTTTTTTTCCGTCGGAAAAACAATTCTTCCTTTCGTACCAATTTCAAGTCTTGAGCTCCTTACGTACATTCTCTTAAAACATATCCTGGAGTTACGGGGTGTAACATTCTTCCCCCCTTAGAAACATTCGTCCTCGAATGTTCTTTCGGAGTCCAATCTAATTAGATAGCGACATAGTCTCCTTTTACTGCACTTTCATACTACATATGCCACCCATGTACATAACAATACTTATACTAAGATGTCAACCTTGGCACTCACGAAGCCCACTAGTCCATACTCATAATGACCTCAAAATCTGTCATAATCCTCTCTACTCGACTCTTAGTCGGCGGTATATCATTACCGGGAAAATCTCATATTCCCGCTCAGCTACCACCCCAAACACTCACGGGTGTAGTTACCTCGAAAGGTTCTTATGGATTCAGGATCTATTCCTTTACACTTGGTTGCTATCTTTCTTACTGGTCGTACTCTTTCCGTACTTCCAACTCATACTAGTATACATACATAACTTCCATACCGATTCTGGCCTCTAATCTTTGGAGTCACTCTATAAAACAATATAAGGTCATTTCCGGCTTTCACGACCTGGTACCGATGGAGCGTCCCACGAACCCGTAAAACAATTAACTAAACTTGAGCCTTGCGCCTCGTGACCCGCCACGTGGCGGAACTACTACCAACTGATCCTCTATTTCAGGCCATGGGAGACCGTGCGAGTCCTCAACCCGACTCAGCGTCGCACTTAACTCTTATCCTTGGTCTGACTTAAGGTTTTATTGCCAGAGAAAGCCTTATATATCTAAAGTCTCGGCAGTTATCAATGTTCTTAGGCTCGCAATTTTCCATGCTCCAAGCCTACCTTACCAGTCCCCCAGTAAACGGGTACAAAAACTTCTCATAATACCAAAATTGTCTCAATCACAACAACCATCACTTACTTTATACGGGCCTCATCCGTACAATTCTATTAAGCCTACTACGCATTTTTAATCTATTAACATGACATTACATTAAGTTCCTTAACATGGCTTCTTGGGGTTCACTACCTATCGAATGACTCATCCTTTCCCAAAATCTCAAAATAAAACATAAGATCTTGGCGAGAATTCACTAAATGTCCCATACCTTCCCGGTATCTAGTTAGTCTTTACCAACTCTTGGTAATCTAAAATCATTCTAGGCAACACGCGTCTGACCCTCATACATAACTCCGTATAGATGTATATCACAATACCAACTATACTACAATCATTACCAACCTGGATACGCAATCCACATAGTCCTGCTTGGTCATCGCCTTTCGTAGAATGCAATCAACATAACTCGTTAGGGAGGACGACCCTAACAACACAGCTCTATCGCACGATCTCAGAGTGAGAAGAATGGAAACCAATCCTAAATGTCCTGCGACCTCACGATTATAGATGTGGTGCACAACACATCGATAATCAAGACTCTACTAGACACGGTCTGTAGACACTTTCCGAGGACTAACTGCTCTGATACCACTTTTGTCACGACCCGACCCCGGGACCGCGACTGGTGCCCTACCTGGGCACCCTTACAGGTAAACATCAGAGAAAATCAGCGGAGCATACAGAAACTTATAAATGACACATCGGAAGTAAAACAACAGGTTAGCCGATAGGGCTACCTTCCTGAACATATATAAATATAACCGAAGCAGTTGCCTAATTTCTTTTACAAACTGACCCACAATATGTGACTACAGACCTCTAAGAGTTCTAACATAACCACTGTGGCGGGACAGGGCCCCGCCATACCCCTGAATATACATGAATCTTCTACCTCAGGGAAAACCGTACCAGGAGATAAGCCTCCGGAGCAAATGGAGCTTTCTCTCAAAAACTGAACCGAGATCCTAAGAGCAAAGATCGCCAACCTGGGTACCTAAAACCTGCGGGCATGAACGGCCCAGAAGAAGTCGATTAACAGTACCGAATATGGAGCAGAAAAAAGCGTCTGATGTGGATCATAACTGTACAAAAGAATGACAAGGACAAGTATAAAAATACATACCAGATCCTGCCGTGTCATTACCACTTATGAACTTAATCGCACCTTATTATCTTTTCCATTCTCAATAAAAACTATAGCCACATTCTTACGTACATGATTAGGAAAAATCATTAAGTTCATTACCATATAACTTATTTATCTTTTATAACACAATCCGGCCCTTTATGGAGGGACGCATATACTACCCGACCCAATCTGGGACGCGATCAAATCACACAAATATCAAAGCATGCCCGTGGAATCCCCCATCACTGTCGACAGCTATAAGTGTAAAAGATAACCATGTGACGCGCCCGTGGCATCCCACCTCACTGTCGGCGTACACATACACAATACATACATTTATCTCCTGCCCGTGGAATCCCACATCACTGTCGACAGCTATAAGTGTAAAACATAACCATGGGTCTCACGCCCATAATATCAATCAACGCAGGTGGTATAACGTCTTGGGGGTTACCCCTCATTTATACTCTTACCCTGGAGAAGGTGGTAAAGCAGGTGGTATAGCATCTTGGGGGTTTACCCCTCACTTATACTTTTACCCTGGAGAAGGTGGTACAACGTCTTGGGACTTGCCCCTCATTTATACTCTTACCCTATCTCAACCGACCATCAAACAAAACAAGCAGGGGGTATAATGTCTTGGGAGTTTACCCCTCACTTATACTCTTACCCTGGAGAAGGTGTTATAGCATCTTGGGGGTTTACCCCTCACTTATATTCTTACCCTATCTCGACCGGCCGTCAAACAAACAGAAGCACTACCATGTCTTCTATAAAATCCGGGAATTTAACCCAAGTACTACAAATAACGGAAGCATACCCGTGGAATCCCACATCACTGTCGGTATGTCCAAGTACTTACAACAAGACAGCCGGCCCTCCAACCGAGAGTCGCGGCAACGTAATGAAACATAATACTTGCACTCAAAGGCTATCACCAGTACACATAGGCTAATTCTCAATTAACAAGCCAAAGTACTTATCAAGGCACACTTAGACTAATTCTCAATTAATCAAGCCAAAGTACTAATCAAGGCACAAATAGAATAATTCTCATTTAACAAGCCAAAGTACTTATCAAGGCATACTTAGACTAATTCTCAATTAATCAAGCCAAAGTACTAATCAAGGCACAAATAGAATAATTCTCATTTAACAAGCCAAAGTACTTATCAAGGCATACTTAGACTAATTCTCAATTAATCAAGCCAAAGTACTAATCAAGGCACAAATAGAATAATTCTCATTTAACAAGCCAAAGTACTTATCAAGGCATACTTAGACTAATTCTCAATTAATCAAGCCAAAGTACTACGTACGTACATTCTTTTCAAAAGACTCCTTTCCAAATAAAACTTCCCCGATACTAACAACCGTAGTATCAAGTCCTATCTACCTTTCAAGACAAGTCACAATACCTTTTTAGAAATACAATTACCGGCTTCTAAATCAAGTGACTTCTTTATTAAAAACCTTAAGCAATTGGTACCTTTAAAACAATTTGCCCTTCTTTATTGCGAGTCATTCTTCGTTTATAACACTAGAAAACCATTCTCTTAATCTTCCATAAAGCCGTTATAACCAACTTCCCATAAAGCCGTTATAACCCTTTATGGTTTAGACCAACACGTTCCTTTTATAACCTGAGATTTCTACTTTTTGAAACCAAGTATTATATACTTTCAAATCAATTCTCTTAACCTTCAAAAATACAATTAGTCTCTTAAAATTTAGAAAACAAGTGACTCCTTTTATTACAAAACCTTAGGCAATTGATGCCTTAAAATCAAATTGGCTTTTCACTAAAATCAAGTCATTTACCTTTCCATATAGCAAATATAACCAACTCCCATAAAGTCGTTATATTCACTTTATACCTTAGTCAAATACAATTTCCTATCCAAGGGACTTATACGTTCAAAACGGAACAATTATCACATACTTTAAAACTCTTCAAGTCCCTTAACTTTAAATAAAACTTAAGACATCCTTTATACTTTCAAAGAAGCGAGTTAATCTCTAACTCACCCGACTTGGCCTTTGATAAACTAGTAAAGGATATCAAGGTGTTGTCGTCTCCGTACTACACCGTGCAACTAGTCATGCTCAAAGATAGGAAAAGTTCTTCATAGAGTAAATCACACAACTACCTCTTAACTTCTAAGAGTAGAAGGAAACGTGAAATAATACCACAAGTATATTCCATACATAGAATCATGCCAAAGGAAGGAAGAGGTTCACATACCTCGCGACGATTGTCGACAAGTAGCAAAATGCTCCAAAGTACTCCAACCTTGATAGCTAATCCATCCTTCAAGTAGGATACGCTAAACTTAGTACTTCAACCTATAATGGTTACAATACGTCCATTAACCTTCTTACTTCACACGTAGAATATTCTAAGTGCTAAGTCACTAAATTCTACGGAAAATCGGACAGCACTTCCTTTGTTTTTACTTACTTTGCCACCTTTTTCAAGGCCGAATACAATAACCAAACAGCCCCAATTGGCTCACAACAATTTATAATGTATTCCAATACAAATGAAATAACCAAACAGCCCCAATTGGCTCACCACAAACGATATCAAATTTATACAACTTACTAGGCCAATTCGGCTAACTTGAAGTACTACAACATCAATTCTTATCCAATTTCCATTTCAATCCAAGTTATTAGCCTAACATGATATCAAGTCAAAGCGATTATAGATACTATAATCTCCTAGTAATTAACATGTGACGACTAAGCTAGTAACTAAATTGAATTACAAACTTAAAGGCTAAATCATGCAACTTTCGGATTCCATCCAAATATTCCATAACACATATCATTCTTCATAATATAATCCACATGATCATTTCTAACTACTACAACATGAAATCTTAAATTATAAAAGCAAGACGGAGATTATTACCTCCTTAAGTTCAAAATGATCCAAAACCCTAAGTCGATCCTTAGCAACTCCAAATCCTTTTCTTGACGTTCCAATCCACTATTTGCAACCCTTAGAAGCTTATGAAGAACTCCTCTTCAAGTTCCCACTTCAAAGTTGAACAACTCCTTAGGTTTTCGCCTTGCGACTAATACGAAAACACCATTTTTCCGGGATCTTTCTATTGAGATATCCTTACAATACCCTTAGGAACCTTGGGTTAAAGTATTGTGACTAATGAACCACAAACGAAAATATTTTCTTCTTCCTTTAGAGCTTGGCCGAAAGCTCCCATGAATGTACACAAGTTTCTCTAATTTTTTTCTAAGTGTTGGAAGACAAGTCTTGCTACTAGTGTGCTTAAATAATACATTGGAGGGTCTAGATTATAACACTTGCAAAGTTTGGAGGGAAGAGATCAAGCCAAGTGGCCCTTGGACTTAGTCAACAATATCAAGCTCTTAATTAGCAAGACTTTGTCATCTATACATTGGTCAAATGACCATTCTACCCTTGTACAATTTCGTCCAAGGCTATGTGGGGGAGGTGCCACGTGTCGCCTTCTCATTCGTCCATAAAATTCCGTAACCTCGTGGGCCACAAAACGTAAAATTCCTCGGGTGGGCCCCACGTGACCAAATCCATAAAAATAAATTTCCATAAGGATAATAAGTTCCATATTCTACTAATAATGCATTTTGAGAATCCAATTCTCCTCAACGAATATTTTTCCTTTCCGATGTTCGGAAGGTTTTTTTTTTTCCGTCGGAAAAACAATTCTTCCTTTCGTACCAATTTCAAGTCTTGAGCTCCTTACGTACATTCTCTTAAAACATATCCTGGAGTTACGGGGTGTAACATTCTTCCCCCCTTAGAAACATTCGTCCTCGAATGTTCTTTCGGAGTCCAATCTAATTAGATAGCGACATAGTCTCCTTTTTCTGCACCCTTTCATACTACATATGCCACCCATGGCCACATAACAATACTTATACTAAGATGTCAACCTTGGCACTCACGAAGCCCACTAGTCCATACTCATAATGACCTCAAAATCTGTCATAATCCTCTCTACTCGGCCTACTAGGGTCCGGACGATATGTCATTCTGGGAAAATCTCATATTCCGCTCATTTACCCCAAACACTCACGGGTGTAGTTACCTCGAAAGGTTCTTATGGATTCAGGATCTATTCCTTTACACTTGGTTGCTATCTTTCTTACTGGTCGTACTCTTTCCGTACTTCCAACTCATACTAGTATACATACATAACTTCCATACCGATTCTGGCCTCTAATCTTTGGAGTCACTCTATAAAACAATATAAGGTCATTTCCGGCTTTCACGACCTGGTTCCGATGGAACGCGTCCACGAACCCGTAAAACAATTAACTAAACTTGAGCCTTGCGCCCTCGTGACCCCGTCACGTAGCGGAACTACTACCAACTGATCCCACTCTATTTCAGGCCATGGGGAGACGTGCAGTCCTCGGCAGGCTTCGTCGCACTTAACTCTTATCCTTGGTCTGACTTAAGGTTTTATTGCCAGAGAAAGCCTTATATATCTAAAGTCTCGGCAGTTATCAATGTTCTTAGGCTCGCAATTTTCCATGCTCCAAGCCTACCTTACGGTCCAAGATGGCAGTGCAAAACTTCTCATAATACCAAAATTGTCTCAATCACAACAACCATCACTTACTTTATACGGGCCTCATCCGTACAATTCTATTAAGCCTACTACGCAGCTTAATCTATTAACATGACATTCTGTTAAGTTCCTTAACATGGCTTCTTAAGGGTTCACTACTATCGAATGACTCATCCTTTCCCAAAATCTCAAAATAAAACATAAGATCTTGGCGAGAATTCACTAAATGTCCCATCCCTTCCCGGTATCTAGTTAGTCTTTACCAACTCTTGGTAATCTAAAATCATTCTAGGCAACACGCGTCTGACCCTCATACATAACTCCGTATAGATGTATATCACAATACCAACTATACTACAATCATTACCAACCTGGATACGCAATCCACATAGTCCTGCTTGGGTCACTGCTGCCTTTCTCGTAGCTGCAATCAACATAACTCGTTAGGGAGGGACGACCCTAACAACACAGCTCTATCGCACGATCTCAGAGTGAGAAGAATGGAAACCAATCCTAAATGTCCTGCAGCCTCCTGATTATAGATGTGGTGCACAACACATCGATAATCAAGACTACTGAACACGATGCGTAGACACTTTCAGAGGACTAATCGCTCGATACCACTTTTGTCACGACTTCGACCGGGACGCGATCGTGCCCTACAGGCACCCTTACAGGTAAACATCAGAGAAAATCAGCGGAGAATACAGAAACTTATAAATGACACATCGGAAGTAAAACAACAGGTTAGCCGATAGGGCTACCTTCCTGAACATATATAAATATAACCGAAGCAGTTGCCTAATTTCTTTTACAAACTGACCCACAATATGTGACTACAGACCTCTAAGAGTTCTAACATAACCACTGTGGCGGGACAGGGCCCCGCCATACCCCTGAATATACATGAATCTTCTACCTCAGGGAAACCGTGCGGGAGATAATTCGTTATACCGTTTTCCAGTATATGCGTGGGGAATACGCACAAAAGTTTGGCTTGAAAGTTAGCCTTGGGCGTTTTTGTACACAACTCGCTATAAGAATCGTTTCCGACGAAAGCGTTTCCACGACTTTCGTAGGAAAATTCCGGCTATGCCATTACTAATTTTTGCGGATTTTTCCGAGAGACGAAACATTTTGGACCAACGGGAGGGCAACACTTGGCACCCTCCCATTGGTGGACTTGAAAATCGTCCCTTGGACGAATTGGATGGACTTGGCACGTTTTTGTTGCCTTGGCACAAAGTCAAGGAGTTGGTAGGATATTTGTGTGTAGTAAATCTTCACCCTACACTTGCCTTGCACTTGTCTCAATCTTGGCCATTGGTTGGCCACTTCTTGACCTATAAATACCCCCTTAGTGATGAAGAGTTCTTCATCCACAAATCTTCCAAGTCTTGAGAAAAATCCTCTCCTCTTCCTTAAGCCAAATCGTCCAACACCTCTCCCCCCCCCTTTGAGTGAGCTTGGCGAGGCCTACCCCACCCTAGCCTAGCCGAAATCTACCCCCCTTCCTTGGTAGAAAAGTTGTCTTCTAGTATTGTTATAATGCCCAAAATACCCTAGCCCAAATCCCTTAGTACTTAATAGAAGTTGTGAAGAACTTCTAAGGTTCTTGGAGCATACAACTTAGGAGCAAAACCTTGCTCAGGCGCGACTTTTTCTAGGATATTATTGGGCTTACCGAGGTAATAATCCTAACCCTCTTTTGAATTAGAGAATGCTTACTGTTATAGTATAAGAATAAGTATAAATACTTAGAAGAATATCACAGAATAGAATTGAACTGTTATCACGATAGAAGGGTTTAAAGAAGAATAATTGAATGTACTCACATGACTGTTTTCACGATGAACTTATATAGCTCACGGGTAGGGTTGTCTGCCCGACTTCTAGTAGAATTATGAACCCCTGTTTAGAATGACCTTGAGTAGTCTTTAATAGATATGTGTGACTATTATGGTGACTCTCTGCTTGTGACATATTCACTTGGCGGTGGTTTTATTTGAGAAGGTATGTGATTCTTCCTAAAGCATGATATTTTACAATATATAGTACGGTGAGCGTACATGTGTTAATCGAATAATAACTACGGCAATGTCTTTGACTTAAGCTGAATAATACTTATGGCAATGCCTCACGCTTAAGCACGAATAATACTTACGGCAATGCCTCACGCTTAAGCTCGAATAACAAAGAATCAAAACATTTCAAAAGAATCTCAATCATTTTTCTGAAGATAAATATTTGGTTTTAAAACAAAGCTTAAGAGTTATACTAGCTTTATGGGAAGTTAGGTATAACAACTTAAGAAAGATAAAAGGAACTGTTTCTTGGTTTGTTTATAAAAGCCTTGTATTGATTTACATTAAGTGTAGTAAGGTTGTGTGATAAGTAGACATGTTATGATGCTACTGTGTTAGTGTCTTGTAATCTTTGTGTAAAGGGTCATTCTTCTTTGTACTTACGTTGTTAACCGTAAGTCCGTTGTCTGTTATTGTATCACCTACCCCTTGACTTATTTATACCGAGGGCTTGCCGCTGATCTTGGTCTATACGGCCTATGCGGTCTGTGAGACTATGCGAGCGGCGGTATGCTCGAGATTGATCATTCGGGCGTTTAGCTTGACGCGGGGATTCTATGCGATGCATTGAGACTATGCGGTCTTTTGAGGCTATGCGGGCTGCGGGAGCCTAGGCGGATCCGGGGTTGGCTGCCCCGTCGAGTATACCTCATGCGGGTGCTGTGTGACCTATGCGGTGCGGAAGTCGAGGACTAGGCACGCGAGAATGGTACTATGGGCGATTGGCCTTGCTTGATCATTCGCGGCCTAGACTAGACACATTCTGATTTTCCTAATCTTTATTATTGTTTGTGATATGGCACTATGTGCAATTGGTGATTGTATTTGTGAAAAGGTTTTAAATACTTTGATTTCATTTTAAAGTACTTTATAGTTTCACATACTTGGTACTGTTATCTTGACCTCCTTGAGGCTGCGTTCATCTGCCGTAAGGGCGGCAGTGCTAGATCCGCATCTTTAGGATCTCTTTGCATTGGTGTCGAGCTCCATCTTCTAGGAGGCTCTACTTTTGGTATGATCTCCTGTATTGTAGATAGTTTGTGCTGATCGAGGTATGGCGAGGCCCCGTCCGCCATAGTTGTATATTTTCCTTAAGTGCAGTAGTCATGTTATGCGATTGTCGGATGTAATGCTAAACCTTGTTCATATATATATGCGAAAAGCGACTTTGTTCACATAAAGCGTATGTCTTATTTTATAAAACTGTTTCATGTCTTGTTTTATATTCCTGGTTACTACGATGTATGACTACTTGGGTGCCCGGTGAGTACGATCCACGGGCCGGAATGGGTCGTGACAAAAGTGGTATCGAAGCGATTAATCCTCGGAAGGTGTCTACAGACCGTATCTAGTAGAGTCTTGATTATCGGTGTGTTGTGCACCACACCAATAATCAGGAGGCTATAGGATATTTAGGATTGGTTTCCATTCTTCTCATTCTGAGATCGTGCTTTAGAGCTGTGTTATAGGTTGGACCCCTCTAACGTATTCCTTTCGTATGTGATTATGCCTCGCGTAAGGCAACCGGGCCCGAGAAGGGCAAAGCGTAGAGGAGCCGCTAGCATGACACCTAGAGTCACGAGGCTCGAGCCCGATCTATACGAGGCGGTGAGTTCCACAGCGCCGCGATCCAGCGAGACCACAGTACCCACACCTCGTCCCCGGCACAGGCGGAGGTTAGAAGTCTGAGAGATGGCCCAGCTTTTGGCTAAAGTTGTGGCCCGATATGAGGAGAGGTTTGAGACAGCCATTCCAGCTCCAGCTCCAGCCCCAGTTGCACCCGTGGTACACCCGAGGGCAGATAGTTTGAGGCTACGAGATTTCCTTAGTTGTAGCCCTCCAGAGTTTTATGGGTCGAGGCCGGAGGATGATCCGCGAGAGTTCATCCGTCACCGCAGGATTATCGCGGGTGATCGGGGCTTGAGGCGAGGCTGTGACATTCGGTTCGCATCGGCTGCGTGATACCGCAGTCGATTGGTTTGATTCATGGGAGCTTTCCCGGGGAGAGCATGCACCTCCAGCAGAGTGGGATGAGTTTTCAGAGGCTTTTCTCACACACTTCTTGCCTCCGCAGATGAGGAGGGCACGAGCTGATAGATTTTCTTCTTTGAGGCGGGGGCCGCCGTCGAAGTACAATGTCGAGTTTGATTCTTTGGCTCGATATGTCCCGGCATTGGTAGCAGATATGGAGGATAGGGTACACCGCTACGTCAGGGCTAGATGATTATATGGCCGAGTCGTATGCGGGTGTTTCTCTTCGGGTATGGACATTACCCGCGTGCGAGCTCGTGCTCTAGGATGCGAGGCGGAGAGACGCGGGTAAGCGATATCAGCGGCGAGAAGAAGGCGAGGCGGCGGTTCTTTTAGTGGTCCCAGGTGGCGGCATCGTGAAGTCGGTTGCACCACGGCCAGCAGAGCGCTCTACCTCATTTTCGGCCCGGCCCAGGCGGTGGGGCGGTCGGGGCGGACCAGATTTCGGGTAGCGAGGTGCTAACCGTTCGAGTGCTTTCGGTGTGCGTTGTGGCGAATACCATTCAGGAGGCGTACTCGGGAGCTTGCTATACTTGTGGCGGCGGTCACTGCGAGTTTGTCGGCCCGGGCGGCGCGGTGGTAGGGCTCGGCCTCACGAGTGCATTGCGCTTCTTCATCCCAAGCGATTACTCGCCCGGGAGAAGGTACACATGGATCAGCGGGTCGCGGCGGAGGTCGCGCGAGTCGATTCTAGCGGTCCTCGAGCGCATATATGCTTTGTCGGTAAGCGGGATCGGAGGCCTCACGATGTAAATCACGGTACCTTATCGTTTTAGGTTTGATGTGTATGCTTTGATAGATCGGGTTCTACTCTGTCCTATATATCTCCCTTGTTGCTAGTAGGATAGGGATAGAGCACGAGTCCATAGACCACTTTCGAGGTAGCTACGCGATGGGTGATTCGGTGATAGCTCGGCGGGTATATAGAGCTTGTCTGTGACCATTCTGATCGTCGGACCACTAGCCGACTTGATAGAGTTGGAGATGATTGACTTGCGTGATCATGGGGATGGATTGGCTAGCTTCTTGCTATGCCAATGTAGGCTGAAGGAGAGTAATGCAGTTCGGTTTCTGAGAGCCGGTTGTTGAGTGGGAGGAGCACGGTATCGTAGAGGTAGGTTTATTTCCTACCTCGAGGCTAGGAAGATGGTGCGAAGGGTATATCTACCATCGTTCGAGTGTTTGATCACGAGGTGCGGTACAGTTTTGATCGATTCCGTAGTCGTGAGTTCCCAGACGTGTTCCCGGATGACCTCCGGGTATCCCTCACGAGAGGAGATCGAGTTTTGTATAGATATATTGCGGATACTCGGCCTATTTCCATTCCGCCATCTGAGAATGGCACTGCCGAGTTGAGAGAAATTTGAAGGATCGGCTTAGGGATTTGCTAGAGAAGGGCTTCATTAGGCCCAGTGTTTCTCCAGAAGCGCGTATTGTTCGTGAAGAAGAAGGGCGGGGCCAGCTGCGCATGTGTGTTGATTCTGAGCGGTGAACAAGGTGACCATTAAACGAATACCCTTCCCGAGATTGATGATTTGTTCGACGATTGCGAGCGCGAGATGTTTCTCCAAGATTGATCTGCGTTCGGGCTATCATCGAGTTCGTGTCGAGAGAGGTGGATGTCCTAGAATCGCATTCGGACGATGCGGGCATTATGAGTTGAGTCATGTCGCTTTGGGTTGACCAATGCTCGTGTATTCATGGATTTGATGAACGAGTGTTCAAACCATTTTGGAACGCGTTTGTGATAGTGTTCATTGATGATATCTTGGTTTATTCTCGCTCGAGGCGAGCATGCGGAGCATTTGAGGCTGTCTTGTGATTCTCGAGACCAGTGATTATGCGCCAAGTTTTCCAAATGTGAGTTTTGGTTGACTTGATGGCGTTTCTTGGGCATATTGCCGGTGATGGCATTCGAGTTAATCTGGCGAATCGAAGCGATCGAGACTTGGCGAGACCTCTACTCGGCGAGAGGTTCGCGATTTTACGGGCCTTGCGAGTTATTATCGGTTCGTGAGAAGTTTGCTTCTATCTACGCACCATTGACTAGGTGACTCGAGAAAGCCAAGTTTGATGGTGATGCTTGTGGCGGGGTTTCGATTCTTGAAAGAGGCGGCGGCCGCCCGTTCTTACTCTTCGGAGGTCGGATGGTTATGTCGTGTATTGTGATGCATCGGGCATCGGGTTGGGATGTGTGTTGATGCGGCATGGCGAGTTATAGCATATGCGTCGGCGGTGAAGAAACACGAAAGGAACTACCCGCGTGATTTGGGTCGGCGGTGATTCACGCTTTGAAGATCTGGAGGCACTATTTGTATGGGGTTCACGTGGATATTTATACAGACCACAAGAGCCTCGGTATATCTTGACGGAGGAGCTGAACTTACGGCGAGGCGGTGGTTAGAGTTGCTTAAGGATTACGACGTTGATATCCTCGTACCACGGGAAGGCGATGTTGTGGCGGATGCTCTTAGTCGTAGGTCGATGGGAGCCTATCGGATGTGCAGCTAGAGAGGAGGACATGGTTCGTGATTTGCATCGATTAGCGAGCCTTGGTATCCGTTTGATTGATTACGATAGCGGTGGGGTTAGAGTTCGTGAGGTTGCGAGTCTTCCATCGTCGAGGAGGTGAAGAGCAGCGATTCGAGGATCGGCTTTGATTCGATATCGTGATCTGACTCTTCGTGAGGCAAGGGTCCTTTTGAGTAGCACGATGGGGTGCTAAGGTTTGAGGCGGTATGTGTTCGGATGTTTGAGGACTTGGCGGAGTTCTTGGGAAGCACGGCGTAGCGTTACTCTATCCATCGGGTCGACCAAGATGTACCACGACCTTAGATGCGTGTATTGGTGGGATGGCTTGAAGAGGGGCGTTGCGAGTTCGTAGCTCGGTGCCGTGTTGTCGGCGGTGAAGGTAGAGCACGGAGGCACGGTGGTTTGTTCTGACGATAGAGATCCCGACACGGAAGTGGGAGGTAATCAACATGGACTTCATCACGGGATTACCTCGCTTTCGGAGGAGACATGATTCTATATGGGTTATCGTCGACGGTGTGAAATCAGCCCACTTTCTTCCGTTCGGACGACCTTTTGGTGAGGATTATGCCGACTTTATATCAGAGATCGTCGGTGCATGGAGTCCCTAGTTCGATCATATCAGACAGAGCCCGATTTCGGCTAACCGGAGGTCCTTCGAGAGTTTAGGGGCGCAGTGAGCGAGTCGCATTTCATCCACGAGCAGACGGCGAGCGGCGCACTATCCGACTCTTGAGGATATCTGCGAGCTGTGTTATTGACCCGATGGTAGCTGGGAGGATCATTTGCCTCTAGTTGAGTTTGCGTATAATAATAGCTACCACTCCAGTATTCAGATGGCGCCTTATGAGGCCTTGTATGGGAGGAAGTGCAGATCACCTATAGGTTGGTTCGATGTGGGCGAGATGCAGCTAGTGGGACGGTTGGTGCGTGACGGATGGATAAGGTGAAGCTTATCCGAGGCGGCTATTGATACTCGTAGTCGGCGAAGTCGTATCACGGATCATCGTCGTCGGCATCTTGAGTTCGAGGTTCATGATTGGGTTTTCCTAAAGGTGTCACCCATGAAGGTGTGATGAGATTCGGGAAGAAGGAAACTCGGCCCAGTACATTGGGCCATTTGGATCATCCGCGAGGTAGGCAAGGTTGCTATGAGTTGGATCTGCCGTCCGATCTGGAGGCGGTGCATCCGGTTTTCACGTATCTATCTTTGAGGAGATGTATCGGGGATCCATCTAGGGTACACCCGATTGACGATGTCGGTGTGGGGTTATCGTATGAGGAGATTCCCATAGCGATAGTCGATCGTCGAGTTAGGCGTCTGCGGACAAAGGGCGTGGCAGTCAAAGTCTTGTGGCGGAGCAGTGAGGAGGAGATGACATGGGAGGCCGAGGAGGACATGAGGCGGAAGTATCCTCACCTATTCCCATACCTCGAGTAAATTCACTTTCCTACTTGTAAATTTTCGTTATCGTTTTACGCCTATGTATTGCTCTGTGGCGCGTGTGGCATTTGCTAATTGTTTAAGCTTAACCCGATAATCGTCTTGAGAAGGAACATTCGACGAATGTTTCTAAGGAGGAGAATGTTATACCCGTTTTCCAGTATGCGTAAGGAATACGTCAAAGTTTGGCTTGAAAGTTAGCCTTGGGCGTTTTTGTACACTGACTCGCTATAAGAATCGTTTCGACGAAAGCGTTTCCACGACTTCGTAGGAAAATTCCGGCTATGCCATTAC
This sequence comes from Przewalskia tangutica, assembly GCA_029844215.1. Taxonomy (NCBI): domain Eukaryota; kingdom Viridiplantae; phylum Streptophyta; class Magnoliopsida; order Solanales; family Solanaceae; genus Przewalskia; species Przewalskia tangutica. Next base: position 70,022,577 of record CM056718.1, on the reverse strand, counting down.
TAATTTTGCGGATTTTTCCGAGAGGCGAAACATTTTGGACCAGCGGAGGGCAACACTTGGCACCCTCCCATTGGTGGACTTGAAAATCGTCCCGGGACGAATTGGATGGACTTGGCACGTTTTTGTTGCCTTGGCACAAAGTCAAGAGTTGGTAGGATATTTGTGTGTAGTAAATCTTCACCCTACACTTGCCTTGCACTTGTCTCAATCTTGGCCATTGGTTGGCCACTTCTTGACCTATAAATACCCCCTTAGTGATGAAGAGTTCTTCATCCACAAATCTTCCAAGTCTTGAGAAAAATCCTCTCCTCTTCCTTAGCCAAATCGTCCAACACCTCTCCCCTTTGAGTGAGCTTGGCGAGGGCCTACCCACTAGCCTAGCCGAAATCTACCCCCTCCTTGGTAGAAAAGTTGTCTTCTAGTATTGTTATAATGCCCAAAATACCTAGCCCAAATCCCTTAGTACTTAATAGAAGTTGTGAAGAACTTCAAGGTTCTGGAGCATCTGACTTAGGAGCAAAACCTTGCTCAGTGCGACTTTTCTAGGATATTATTGGGCTTAGAGGTAATAATCCTAACCCTCTTTTGAATTAGAGAATGCTTCTGTTATAGTATAAGAATAAGTATAAATACTTAGAAGAATATCACGAGAATAGAATTGTTATTATCACGATAGAAGGGTTTAAAGAAGAATAATTGAATTGTACTCACATAGAATTTGTTTTCCTGATGAACTTATATAGCTCATGGGTAGGGTTGTCTTTGCCCGACTTACAGTAGAATTATGAACCCACATTTAGAATGACCTTGAGTAGTCTTTAATAGATATGTGTGACTATTATAGGGTGACTCTCTGTGTGACATATTCACTTGGCGGTGGTTTTATTTGAGAAGGTATGTGATTCTTCCTAAAGCATGATATTTTACAATATATAGTGCGGTAGACGTACATGTGTTAATCGAATAATAACTACGGCAATGTCTTTGACTTAAGCTGAATAATACTTATGGCAATGCCTCACGGCTTAAAGCTGAATAATACTTACAGCGATGCCTCGGCTTAAGCTTTGAATAACAAAGCGAAAACATTTCAAAAGAATCTTGAATCATTTTTCTGAAGATAAATATTTGGTTTTAAAACAAAGCTTAAGAGTTATACTAGCTTTATGGGAAGTTAGGTATAACAACTTAAGAAAGATAAAAAGGCATTTCTTGGTTTGTTTATAAAAGCCTTGTATTGATTTACATTAAGTGTAGTAAGGTTGTGTGATAAGTAGACATGTTATGATGCTACTGTGTTAGTGTCTTGTAATCTTTGTGTAAAGGGGTCATTCTTCTTGTACTTACGTTGTTAACAGTAAGTCCGTTGTCTTGTTATTGTATCACCTACCCGCTTGACTTATTTATACAGGGCTTGCCGCGATCTTGGTCTATACGGCTATGCGATCTGTGAGACTATGCGAGCAGCGGTATGCTCGAGATTGATCATTCGGGCGTTTAGCTTTGACGCGAGATTCCCTATGCGGTCTGTTGAGACTATGCGGTCTTTTGAGGCTATGCGGGCTGCGGGAGCCTAGGCGGATGCCGGGGGTTGGCTGCCCCCGATGCGAGGTATACCTCATGCGGGTCTGTGTGTGACCTATGCGGACTGCGGAAGTCCAGGACTAGGCACGCAGAATGGTACTATGGGCGATTGGCCTTGCTTCGATCATTCGCGGCCTAGACTAGACCTGTTACAGTTTTCCTAGTACTGTTATTGTTTGTGATATGGCACTATGTGCAATTGAACTGATTGTATTTGTGAAAAGGTTTTAAATACTTTGATTTCATTTTAAAGTACTTTATAGTTTCACATACTTGGTACCTGTTATCGACCTCCTTGAGGCTGCGTTCATCTGCGCGGTAAGGGCAGTGCTAGATCCGCATCTTTAGGATCTCTTTGCATTGGTGTCGGGAGCTCCATCTTCTAGGAGGCTCTACTTTTGGTATGATCTCCTGTATTGTAGATAGTTTGTCTGATCGGGGTATGGCGGGCCCTGTCGCCATAGTTATATATTTTCCTTAAGTGCATGTAGTCATGTTATGCGATGTCGGATGTAGCTGCTAAACCTTGTTCATATATATATGCGAAAGCGACTTTGTTCACATAAACTGTGTCTTATTTTATAAAACTGTTTCATGTCTTGTTTTATATTCCGCTGGTTACTCTGATGTATGACTACTTGGGTGCCCCGGTAAGGTACCAGTCACGGGCCCCGGAATGGGTCGTGACATAAGCCTCCGGAGCAAATGGAGCTTTCTCTCAAAAACTGAACCGAGATCCTAAGAGCAAAGATCGCCAACCTGGGTACCTAAAACCTGCGGGCATGAACGCGGCCGAAGAAGTCGATAACAACAATCGAATATGGAGCAGAAAAAAGCGTCTGATAAACAGATCATAAGCGTACAAAAGAATGACAAGGACAAGTATAAAAATACATACGAGATCTGGTGTCATTACCACTTATGAACTTAATCGCACCTTATTATCTTTTCCATTCTCAATAAAAACTATAGCCACATTCTTACGTACATGATTAGGAAAAATCATTAAGTTCATTACCATATAACTTATTTATCTTTTATAACACAATCCGGCCCTTTATGGAGGGACGCATATACTACAGGCCGATGCGGGGGCGATCAAATCACACAAATATCAAAGCATGCGTGGAATCCCCAATCACCGCGGACTATAAGTGTAAAGATAACCATGTGACGCGCGTGGCATCCCACCTCACCGTCGGCGTGCATACACAATACATACATTTATCTCACCGCCTGGAAGAATCGCATCCACATCGGCGACTATAAGTGTAAAACATAACCATGGGTCTCACGCCCATAATATCAATCAACCTTGGTGGTATAACGTCTTGGGGTTACCCTCATTTATACTCTTACCACGGAGAAGGTGGTAAGCGGTGGTATAGCATCTTGGGGTTTACCCTCACTTATACTTTTACCGGAGAAGGTGGTACAACGTCTTGGGACTTGCCTCATTTATACTCTTACCTATCTCAACCGACCATCAAACAAAACAAGCGGGGGTATAATGTCTTGGAGTTTACCCTCACTTATACTCTTACCCTGGAGAAGGTGTTATAGCATCTTGGGGGTTTACCCCTCACTTATATTCTTACCCTATCTCGACCGGCCGTCAAACAAACAGAAGCACTACCATGTCTTCTATAAAATCCGGGAATTTAACCCAAGTACTACAAATAACGGGCATACAGTGGAATCCCACATCACTTGTCGGTATGTCCAAGTACTTACAACAAGACAGTAGGCCTCCAACGAGAGTCGCGAACGTAATGAAACATAATACTTGCACTCAAAGGCTATCACCGATTACACGTAGGCTAATTCTCAATTAACAAGCCAAAGTACTTATCAAGGCACACTTAGACTAATTCTCAATTAATCAAGCCAAAGTACTAATCAAGGCACAAATAGAATAATTCTCATTTAACAAGCCAAAGTACTTATCAAGGCATACTTAGACTAATTCTCAATTAATCAAGCCAAAGTACTAATCAAGGCACAAATAGAATAATTCTCATTTAACAAGCCAAAGTACTTATCAAGGCATACTTAGACTAATTCTCAATTAATCAAGCCAAAGTACTAATCAAGGCACAAATAGAATAATTCTCATTTAACAAGCCAAAGTACTTATCAAGGCATACTTAGACTAATTCTCAATTAATCAAGCCAAAGTACTACGTACGTACATTCTTTTCAAAAGACTCCTTTCCAAATAAAACTTCCCCGATACTAACAACCGTAGTATCAAGTCCTATCTACCTTTCAAGACAAGTCACAATACCTTTTTAGAAATACAATTACCGGCTTCTAAATCAAGTGACTTCTTTATTAAAAACCTTAAGCAATTGGTACCTTTAAAACAATTTGCCCTTCTTTATTGCGAGTCATTCTTCGTTTATAACACTAGAGAAAACCATTCTCTTAATCTTCCATAAAGCCGTTATAACCAACTTCCCATAAAGCCGTTATAACCCTTTATGGTTTAGACCAACACGTTCCTTTTTATAACCCAGAGACTTCTACTTTTTGAAACCAAGTATTATATACTTTCAAATCAATTCTCTTAACCTTCAAAAATACAATTAGTCTCTTAAAATTTAGAAAACAAGTGACTCCTTTTATTACAAAACCTTAGGCAATTGATGCCTTAAAATCAAATTGCCTTTTCACTAAAATCAAGTCATTTACCTTTCCATATAGCAAATATAACCAACTCCCCATAAAGTCGTTATATTCACTTTATACCTTAGTCAAATACAATTTCCTATCCAAGGGACTTATACGTTCAAAACGGAACAAGTATCACATACTTTAAAACTCTTCAAGTCCCTTAACTTTAAATAAAACTTAAGACATCCTTTATACTTTCAAAGAAGCGAGTTAATCTCTAACTCACCCGACTTGGCCTTTGATAAACTAGTAAAGGATATCAAGGTGTTGTACGTCTACCGTACTACACACGTGCAACTAGTCATGCTCAAAGATAGGAAAAGTTCTTCATAGAGTAAATCACACAACTACCTCTTAACTTCTAAGAGTAGAAGGAAACGTGAAATAATACCACAAGTATATTCCATACATAGAATCATGCCAAAGGAAGGAAGAGGTTCACATACCTCGCGACGATTGTCGACAAGTAGCAAAATGCTCCAAAGTACTCCAACCTTGATAGCTAATCCATCCTTCAGTAGGATACGCTAAACTTAGTACTTGACTATAATGGTTACAATACGTCCATTAACCTTCTTACTTCACGTAGAATATTCTAAGTGCTAAGTCACTAAATTCTACGGAAAATCGGACAGCACTTCCTTTGTTTTTACTTACTTTGCCACCTTTTTCAAGGCCGAATACAATAACCAAACAGCCCCAATTGGCTTACCACAAACGATATCAAATTTATACAACTTACTAGGCCAATTCGGCTAACTTGAAGTACTACAACATCAATTCTTATCCAATTTCCATTTCAATCCAAGTTATTAGCCTAACATGATATCAAGTCATGACGATTATAGCTACTATAATCTCCTAGTAATTAACATGTGACGACTAAGCTAGTAACTAAATTGAATTACAAACTTAAAGGCTAAATCATGCAACTTTCGGATTCCATCCAAATATTCCATAACACATATCATTCTTCATAATATAATCCACATGATCATTTCTAACTACTACAACATGAAATCTTAAATTATAAAAGCAAGACGGAGATTATTACCTCCTTAAGTTCAAAATGATCCAAAACCCTAAGTCGATCCTTAGCAACTCCAAATCCTTTTCTTGACGTTCCAATCCACTATTTGCAACCCTTAGAAGCTTATGAAGAACTCCTCTTCAAGTTCCCACTTCAAAGTTGAACAACTCCTTAGGTTTTCGCCTTGCGACTAATACGAAAACACCATTTTTCCGGGATCTTTCTATTGAGATATCCTTACAATACCCTTAGGAACCTTGGGTTAAAGTATTGTGACTAATGAACCACAAACGAAAATATTTTCTTCTTCCTTTAGAGCTTGGCCGAAAGCTCCCATGAATGTACACAAGTTTCTCTAATTTTTTTCTAAGTGTTGGAAGACAAGTCTTGCTACTAGTGTGCTTAAATAATACATTGGAGGGTCTAGATTATAACACTTGCAAAGTTTGGAGGGAAGAGATCAAGCCAAGTGGCCCTTGGACTTAGTCAACAATATCAAGCTCTTAATTAGCAAGACTTTGTCATCTATACATTGGTCAAATGACCATTCTACCCTTGTACAATTTCGTCCAAGGCTATGTGGGGGAGGTGCCACGTGTCGCCTTCTCATTCGTCCATAAAATTCCGTAACCCTCGTGGGCCCCACAAAACGTAAAATTCCTCGGGTGGGCCCCACGTGACCAAATCCATAAAAATAAATTTCCATAAGGATAATAAGTTCCATATTCTACTAATAATGCATTTTGAGAATCCAATTCTCCTCAACGAACATTTTTCCTTTCCGATGTTCGGAAGGTTTTTTTTTTTTCCGTCGGAAAAACAATTCTTCCTTTCGTACCAATTTCAAGTCTTGAGCTCCTTACGTACATTCTCTTAAAACATATCCTGGAGTTACGGGGTGTAACACCTTAACCCTCTAGAGACTAGTTTGTATTGATGTTATGATGATGTGTTAAGTGTTATGTTCATATAACATTGTGATAATTGTGATTAGAAAAAATGGGCAGTTAAAAAGGTAAGTTTGGGGTCAGGAAATTTGTGAACCTTAGAAATTGTGACAGTTGAGACCTTAGATGTAAGGCCGTCTTGAGTAAAAGATTTTGCGGGTGATCTTTGTCGGAGTGCATTATATGCATAGGGTGTATTAGTGCGATATTTCCATGAGTTGTGTAAGATGAAAGTGGTAGCTTTCATGACTTGTATAGGTAAGATTGTTCCGGATCGGGGAACAAGAGTTTGGCGCGATAGCGGGTCGGGTTGAGGCCAGATCGCGGGTCAACCCGCAGCCCGGAATGAGGTGGGGTCAGTTTGAGGTGGTCCCGCCAGGTGGTAGGGTCACGAGGGTGCTAGTGTCACGACCCGAACCCGGGCCCGTGACTGGTGCCTTACCCCGGGCACCCTAGTGATACAACATCAGAGAAAATCAGCGGAAATAAAACATGAACATGAATTAAGAGACATGATAAATAAACAGGCCAACCAAAACAGTTGCCTTCAGTATATATACATAAATACGACGATTATCCTTTTCTGGACTACGCCCAGCGGTACTATGGACCTCAGAAGTGACAACAACTATGACGGGACAGGGCCGCCATACCCCGAATGTACAAGAACCTCGGACTCGGGTAACATACCAATGATAAGCCTCAGAAGAACGGAGCTTCCAACACTTGAAATGTGATCCTATAAGCGGGGATCGGCGGTCGATGTACCTCACTGCGGCATGAATGCGGCCCCGAAGGAGGTCGATCTAACAGTACCAAGTATGTGAAGCGTAAAATCACGTAAATGAAATCATAATAGTCTATATAAAGCGGAGACATGTATGATAACCAAACTACGATTCACAACATAAGCGATCATGTCAAGTCGAGGACTCACGCCTCAAAGTCATCCTCCATGCGTGGAACTCCTTCCTCATCGCCGGCGATCTAGGTACAAATCATGTGATACGTATAACGAGTCTCGGCCCATCTTATGGACCAGTATAGAAAGCGTGTAGGATACATTCCCGGTTCATCCATGAACCGATAGTCGAGTGAAATACATTCCGGATGAACCGTGGTCGAGTGAAATACATTCCCGGATGAACCGGTAGTCGAGTGAAATACATTCCCGGATGAACCGGTAGTCGAGTGAAATACATTCCCGGTTCATCCCATGAACCGGTAGTCGAGTAGAACACATTACTTGCACAACAAGGCTATCACACGTAACATGGTCAAGTTTCACAACAACAAGCATAGGCAATTTATACACAACTCAAGGTAATTTCATCTTATTACAAAGTCAAGGATTTTAACCCAAAGTACTACGTATTTTAAACTCTTTTTAAAGGATCCATTTCTTTTACAAAGGTCACCCGATACCCGTAGTATAAAAATAGAGTGACTGACATTGTTAAGTAAACCAAAATGCTTTCCTTTGTAAAATCAAGTAACAACCTTGTTTTCCAAACGTTCAAGTTTGCCTAATTTCAAATGCTCAAGTTTCTCATTTTAGAAAAGGTTTCGTAGTTCATAGTTTTGATCCTTTAAAACATAATTCTCCTTTAAGCGTTTTGAGAAACATATGTCTTATATGTGAGTAGGTTATTCTTGTTTATAATCAATCTTATTAAGACCATGATCTAGGAAATGTAATATCATTTTGTCTCATCTTAGCTTCATGCGGATGGAGGTTTCTCTTGGTTTTAATACCATACTTCATTATTCAATACATTTTCCTTTATTAACTGCGGTGGTTTGTCGATACTCATTCTGATTTCCAAAATCAGTAAAACATTATTCATTTTAAAACCAAGTACTCATTACTCACGAATGAGGTTTCACACTTTTAACAAAATTCATATCAATACCATTAAGTCAAGTCTCTTATCTTCAAAAAATCAGTAAACCATTCTTTTATTCACTCTTAAGACGTTATACCTAACTTCCCATAAAGCTAGTACAACTCTTATGTTTTCAAAGCCAAGTATTACTCTTCTTTCAAAAGGTCTTTTGAAACACTTCAAGTTCTTTATTACTACACATCAAATCCGTTATAAGTCAAATCGATTTACCTTTGAAACCACAAAGCATTTTCTTACCTACATAAAGTTGTTATAACCAACTTCTCATAAAGCCGTTATAACACTTTATGTTTCAAACCAATCAAATACATTAAACACATGTACGTCTACCGTACTACATAGTTATACACATATCATGCTAGAACAGATAGGAAGAGGTTCACATACCTCGCGACGATTATCGACTAATAGCAAAATGCTCCAAGTACCTCAAACCGTCGGCTACTCCTTAAGCTAAGTAGATCACGCCATCGTAGTACTTCAACCTATAGAGGCCACGAGCGCCTATTAACATCCTAGATCTCAATGTAGAATATTCTCAGAAAATTGGCACCTCCCATGCAGCGGCGTAAATCTCCTCAATCGAGGTAGCTGCCAAGCCAACCCGGGGTTGCGTCTAACGGGCGTGTACAATTCTACTACGTGATAATGCTACACAAGTCTCATGTCTGATCCTATGTAATTACTGATTCGATTCTCTTATTTAAATTCAGGCTTAAGTCGCAAGACATTGCGTAAGTATTATTCAGGCTTAAGTCAAAAGACATTGCCGCACAACTATGTTCAATTCTATATATAGTATACTTCAACTATATATTCCAACAACATGTAATTTCCAATTACAATAGAAGGTCAAGAGTGTTTACCTCGATAAGCCCAAAATTATCCGAGTTTATATGTCGATCCTGAGCAATGTTTAACTCCTATTCCGTGCGCTCCAACCCGCTCCAAACAACCCTTAGAAGTTCTAACCAACTTCTACTTAACACTTCAACTACGGGTGAAGATTTACTTAGGGTTTCGTTTTTGTGACTGAGGGAAGTATAATAGTATTTTCTGGGCTTTTGTATAAGTGTAACCTTGGGAATACTATAAGGTATTTGGGCCAAGGTATTTGGGTTGTTATACCCCGTATTTTCCAGAGTATGTACGTAAGGACGTACGTAGAAAAATTTGAACTTTTACATAGGCTTGGCCGAATTAACTTTGTTCACAACACCCGATTAGAGTCGTGTTTTGTGAAAGCGTTTCCCTGACTTTCGTAGGGAAAATTCCGGCTATGTCATTTTTATTTTTTGCGGATTTTTCCGAGAGACGAAACATTTTGGACCAACAAGAGGGCGACACTTGTCACCCTCTCATTGGAACACCTTGGGCGGTAATAGTGGTGGCCGAAAGTATGGCCATTGTGGTCAAGGGTTGGTAGGATATTTTGTGGTAGTTGGCTAGTGTGCACTTGGCAAGATCTTGGCCCTACACTTGCTATGCACTTGGCAAGATCTTGGCCATTGGTTGGCCTTGGCTTGTCCTATAAATACCCACCCCTTTGGAAGACTAATTCATCCATAAATTTGCCTAAGTCTTGAAAGCTCTCTTTCTCCCCTTTGTGTGTTGAGTTCGGCCGAGAGGCCTCCCCCTCTCCTAGAGGCCTTGGCCGAGGGGTACCCCCCCTAGCCTAGTTGCTTTCGTATAATACCCCCCCCTTTGTGGTGTAGAAATACTCTCAAAAGTATTGTTATAATGCCCAAATTACCTTAGCCGTATACCTTGTAGTATTCTAAGGTTATACCTATACGAAAAGCCGGAAAATACTATTATACTTCCCGTCAGTCACAAAACCGAAACCCTAGGGAAATCTCCATAGTCAGTTGGAGTATATTGTAGAAGTTGGTTAGAACTTCTAAGGGTGGTTTAGAGCGGGTTGGAGCGCTCGGAGTTGGAGCTAAACGTTGCCCAGGATCGACATTTATACTTGGATAATTATGGGCTTATCGAGGTAATTATCTTGTCCCCCTATTGTAATTGGAGTTTACATGTTGTTAGAATATATAGTTGAAGTATACTATATATAGAACTGAACTTAGTGTTGTGGCAATGTCCTTGGACTTAAGCCTGAATTTAAAGAAGAAAGCTGAGCTGTAATTACGTAGGCTGTATCAGATGAACTTGTGTAGTTGGCGGGTAGGAAGAAGCTGCCCAATTTCGTAGGATCTTGCATCTAGATTTATTCTACCGAGTAGTCTAGACTTTGATAAACTTGTGTAACTTTGTATAGGTTGAATGTTACGCAAGTAGCATGTGCTACTTGAGAAGGTGGACCAGGCTAGCCGGGTTATAGCCGTGGAGCGATTTGCTAATAGTCGATAATCGTCGCGAGGTATGTGAACCTCTTCCTATCTCTCCTAGCATGATATGTGTATAACTATGTAGTACGGTAGACGACGTGTGTTAATTGAACGTGGTTATGCGGCAATGTCTTTTGACTTAAGCCCGAATAATAATAATCTTGAAGTAGTTCAAGAGAATTAAAGCATTTTAGAAGAAGAGTAATACTTGGTTTTAAAAGCTTAATAGTCATACTAGCTTTATGGGAAGTTAGGTATGACGGCTTAAGAAAGATAAAACGAATGATTTAATTATTTTTAGAAGTTAAGAGACTTGATCTTGTAAGATAAGAGACTTAACTTAAATGAATTATGTGAATTTTGTGTGAAACCTCATTCGTGAGTAATGAGTACTTGGTTTTAAAAGGGTTAATGTTTCTTGATTTTGGAAATCGAGAATGTGTATCGACAAACCAACTGCGGCGTTAATAAAAGGAAATGTTTTGACTAATGAAGTATTATTAAAACCAGTAGAAACCTCCATCTGCATAGGAGCTAAGATGAGACAAAATGATATTACATTTCCTAGATCACGGCTGCTTTAATAAGGTTGATTATGAACAAGAATAACCTACTCACATATAAGACATATGTTTCTCGAGTTGTTCTAAAGAGGATTATATTATTATGTGGTTAATAATATGAGCAGCGAAACCTTTCTAAAATAAGAAACGTGAACATTTGAAATTAAGCAAACTTGAACGTTTGGAAAATAATGTTGTTACTTGATTTTACAAAGGTAAGTGTTTTGGTTTACTGAAAAAGACAGTCACTCTATTTTATACTACGGGTATTGTGTGACTTATGTGAAAGCAACGGATCTTTTAAAAGATTTAATGTAGGAAGTACTTTAGGGATAGATACCCGAACTTGTTAGCATAAAGTACCTTGTGTGAATAACTTGATTGTGTTGGTTTGAGATAGCCTTGTAAATACTTTCTTGTTGACGTGATAAGTAAACATGTTAGGATGCTACGTGTGTTAGTATATTGTATGATCATAATGTAAGGGGGTCATTCTTGTTGTGCTTACGTTGTTAAGCGTTAAGCCCGTTGTACTATTATTATATCACATACCCCTTTGACTTATTATACCGAGGGCTTGCCACCCTTGATGCGGGTCTATACGGCCTATGCAGTCCTTGTGACTATGCGGAGTGCGGTAGCTCCAGGATTGATCATTCCGGATGTTTAGCCTGATGCGGGGGATTCCCTATGCGGTCTGTTGAGACTATGCGGTCTTTTGAGACTATGCGGGTTGCGGGAGCCTAGGCGGATACCGAAGGTTAAAGCTCGCCGATGCGGGTGTACCTCGGGCGGTCTAGGACCATGATTCGAGAATACCTTATGCGGGTGCATGTGTGACCTATGCGGGCTGCGAGAGTTCGAGGATAGACCGCGGCATTGATCTGCGGGCAAATGGCGGCCGATCATGTGGTGCGGTCTAGAAAGACCTCGTGATACGATTTATGGCATTTGTGGTGCGAGGTCTTAGTAGTCGGCTATGCCTTCGTACTTACCGTGCGGTTTCTTGTGATGACTTTGAGGCGTGAGTCCCTAACTTGACATATCGCTTATTTATTGTGAGCGTAGTTTGGTTATCATACATGTCTCTGCTTTATATAGACTACTATGATTTCATTTCTGATTTATTTTAAGTTTCACATACAAATTTTTGTTGTCTTGACCTCCTTCGAAGCTGCGTTCATCCGCAGTAAAGGTACACCGATCGTTGATCCTCGCTCTTAGGGTCACGATTCAGCGTTTGGGAAAGCTCCGTTTCTCGGAGGCTTATCTTCGTATAGTCCTGTCGTTGTAGGTATTTACATTCGGGGTATGGCGGGGCACTGTCCGCCATTGTTATCATATCATTTCTTAGAAGTGCATGTAATCTTGTTGTGGGCGGGGTTTGTAAAAAGATTAAACTGTTCATTTGTAAGAGTTGTTATTTATATATATCGAAAAGGCAAGTTTTCCTCAATTCTTGTTTTGTACTTCATTTGTTTCATGTATGTGTTTTATGTTCGTGATTACTCGATGTTGTATCACTAGGGTGCACGGGGTAAGGCACGATCCACGAGTTCGGTCGTGACAAAAGTGGTATCGAGCGATTAATCCTCGGAAGGTGTCTGAACCGTATCGATAGAGTCTTGATTATCGGTGTGTTGTGCACCACACCAATAATCGAGAGGCTATAGGGTATTTAGGATTGGTTTCTATTCTTCTCACTCGAGATCGTGCCTTAGAAATTTGTGTTGTAAGTTGGACCTCCGACGAAATTATTTCCTCATCGTTATGCCTCGCGTAGAGGCAACCCGGCGGGAGGGCAAGCGGCCGAGGAGGCTGCGAGTAGAGTTCGAGGGTGGCGAGGCACAAGCCAATCATTACCTAGAGTAGTGCTTCATTCGGGAGTTCTGCGACATCACTAGCCCCACAGAGTTTAGCACGGCGGCGATTCCTACTGCGGCCACGATGTTTGGACCTTCGATTCGCGGCCAGGGAGCAGTATAGAGTATACCGATGTACGCGAGTCTTGATGACTATCTAAGAGAGGTTGTGCAAGAGTAATTCTTGATTGGGCTTGGCATGGCACGTGGTCGGGCTTATGCCTGACGGCGAGAAAGCGTAGAGATCGACGGGTTAACGAGGCGAAGAGGGCGAGCAGCAAGGTCCTTTGGTAACGTTCGAGGCAAGTCGCCTCACCGGCAGATTAGGTTATGCACATCCACGGTCGCAGTGGTCTTCCACGGATTCGGGGCGTTCGGGTATGCAGGAGTTGGTCGAGAACTCGGGGCTTGGTTCCGCGGTGTGGCCGACGTCATCGGGAATGTCGTCTTTTAGTTAGTCTTGGTTGTACTATGACCGTCAGTGCGATGTCGAGAGAGTGTCTGGTAGGAGGACTCGGCCGAGATCGGTGGGTAGTTCGTCACCTTCCAGCTATGCCCTGCAGGCGAGTTTGTTTAGAAACGACTAAGGGAGTGGCGGTGGTTCAGAATAGATCTTTAACCTACAGAGTTGATGAGTGTGATAAGATGGGTATATCATAAGTGCTATGTTTTGATAGCAGTGTGTTAATATTGTGATTAGAAATCTTGGTTAGTTAACCAAGTAAGATTTGGGAGATAGAGAAGGTGTGAGCCTTAGAGTTTTACGTAGAGACCTTAGAGGTAAGGCCATCTCGAGTAAAGGTGTAGTGTTATGGTTGACCCTTATCGGAGTGCATAGTGCACGTGAGCTATGTTTATGGGATAAGTCACGAGTAGTATGGAATGAAAGATGGTAGTTGAGCTAAGAAGACCGTTAGGTTTTCGTAACGTGATTAATGAGAGTTTTCCTTCGGGGAGCTAGCGTTTGCGCGTTGCCGGGTCGGGTTGAGGCCACGTTGCGGGTCAACCCGCGGCATGTTTGGTGGTGGGGTCAGTTTGGGGTGGTCCCGCCTTGTGATAAGTCACGAGGTGTTAGGCCCAAGTTTAGTTAACCACGTCTGCGAGTTCGTGGATCGTTCGACCGATGGCGGGCGATGGGGCGGCCGTCGTGTTTTTCGGTCGGGACCATGTACTCAGCAGTGTTGTTATATCAGAAAGGTTGTAAGGCCGCACGGGGTGCCTACCTTCACCTTATGGAAGACAGTGGAGCCCAGGGTACGGCTGTTTTGTTTCTGAAAGTTTTACCAGGCAGGGTTAAGAACTCAGGTGAGTCTCAGAATCGCATTCGCCCTCGGGCCAGTGTGTGGATTTCAGGGGTAGTTGCGAGGATTGTTGTCTCCTGTGGAGGGAGCATTTAAGCTACCATTTCAGTGTTCGGATGTCGCCTTATGAAGCCTTGTAAGGGCGGAAGTGTAAGTTCTTGGTCGATTGGTTCGATGTTGGCAAGTTGATCGATGTTGAGCTTGTTCCGGTATGTGGATAGTGAAGCTTGTCTAGAAGAGGTTACGGCAGCTCGGAGATATCGTGCGGATAATCGGCGACGGCTTAGAGTTCGAGTTGACGGTCGGTCTTCTTGAAGGTACCACCGGTTAGGGTGTGGCGAGTTTTGGAAAGCAGAGAAACTTAGCCCGAGTTACTTTGGGCCTTTTTAGTTCATGTGAAGAATAGGCGGGTTGCCTATATGTTAGCAATTGCCGTCCGACTTAGGAGGCGACGTCCGATCTTCGTGTTGTTATGTTGGAAAGTATCGAAATCCATCCAAAGTGTTCCCGATTAATGATGACCACGTTAGAGATAGTAACCCGAGTTTTGAAGCGAAGCGATATCAAGAGTTCGAGTGTATGGCGACCTCGGTGATCGCATGCGATCCGATACCATTTGTTGGGTCGCTTGAGAAGGTTAATGCCTCAGGCAAAGTGACAAAAGTGGTATCATTTTGGTGATGTTAGAGGTGTTTCCTCGTGGACTTGGATGTTAGTATTTTGCGTGGGTGTTTCTGTGGCCAGTTGTGGCAGGTATGTCCTCGTAAGTATAGTAGTGAAGACTATACTGGCGCGCGTTTGTTTTGAGACTTAGAAGGAACATTCGGGACGAATGTTTCTAAGGAAGGAGAATGTTATACCGTATTTTCCAGTATGCGTGGGGCGTGCGTAGAAAAATTTGAACTTTTACATAGGCTTGGCGAATTAACTTTGTTCACAACACGATTAAGTCGTTTTTGGCGAAGCGTTTCCTGACTTTCGTAGGAAAATTCCGGCTATGTCATTTTTAATTTTTGCGGATTTTTCAGAGAGGCGAAACATTTTGGACCAACAAGAGGCGACACTTGTCACCTCTCATTGGAACACCTTAGGCGGTAATAGTGGTGGCCGAAAGTATGGCCATTGTGGTCAAGGGTTGGTAGGATATTTTGTGGTAGTTGGCTAGTGTGCACTTGGCAAGATCTTGGCCCTACACTTGCTATGCACTTGGCAAGATCTTGGCCATTGGTTGGCCTTGGCTTGTCTATAAATACCACCCTTTGGAAGACTAATTCATCCATAAATTTGCCTAAGTCTTGAAAGCTCTCTTTCTCCCCTTTGTGTGTTGAGTTCGGTAGAGGCCTCCTCTCCTAGAGGCCTTGGCCGAGGGGTACCCCCCCCTAGCCTAGTTGCTTTCGTATAATACCCCCCCCTTTGTGGTGTAGAAATACTGTGACGGCTTGGTATAATGCCCACATTTGCGTAGCCGTCTACCTGGTAGTATTCTAAGGTTATACTATCTGGCGGAAAATACTATTATACTTCCGTCGACCACAAAACCGAAACCCTAGGGAAATCTCCATAGTCGGTTGGAGTATATTGTAGAAGTTGGTTAGAACTTCTAAGGGTGGTTAGAGCGGGTTGGGCGCTCGGAGTTGGAGCTAAACGTTGCCGGGATCGACATTTATACTTGGATAATTATGGGCTTATCGAGGTAATTATCTTGTCCCTATTGTAATTGGAGTTTACATGTTGTTAGAATATATAGTTGAAGTATACTATATATAGAACTGAACTTAGTGTTGTGGCAATGTCCTTGGACTTAAGCACAATTTAAAGAAGAAGCGACTGTAATTACGTGGGTGTATTCTGATGAACTTGTGTAGTTTGGCGGGTAGGGAAGGGCTGCCCAATTTCCGTAGGATCTTGCATCTAGATTTATTCTACAGTAGTCTAGACTTTGATAAACTTGTGTAACTGTATAGGTTGAATGTTCTGCAAGTAGCATGTGCTCTTGAGAAGGTGGACAGCTAGCGGGTTATAGCGATGGAAGCGATTTGCTAATAGTCGATAATCGTCGCGGTATGTGAACCTCTTCCTATCTCTCCTAGCATGATATGTGTATAACTATGTAGTACGGTAGGCGTCGTGTGTTAATTGAGCGTGGTTGTACGGCAATGTCTTTTGACTTAAGCGAATAATAATAATCTTGAAGTAGTTCAGAGAATTAAAAGCTGTTTTAGAAGAAGAGTAATACTTGGTTTTAAAAGCTTAATAGTCATACTAGCTTTATGGGAAGTTAGGTATGACGGCTTAAGAAAGATAAAACGAATGATTTAATTATTTTTAGAAGTTAAGAGACTTGATCTTGTAAGATAAGAGACTTAACTTAAATGAATTATGTGAATTTTGTGTGAAACCTCATTCGTGAGTAATGAGTACTTGGTTTTAAAAGGGTTAATGTTTCTTGATTTTGGAAATCAGAATGTGTATCGACAAACCACTGCAGCGTTTAAAAGGAAATGTTTTGACTAATGAAGTATTATTAAAACCAGTAGAAACCTCCATCTGCATAGGAGCTAAGATGAGACAAAATGATATTACATTTCCTAGATCACGGCTGCTTTAATAAGGTTGATTATGAACAAGAATAACCTACTCACATATAAGACATATGTTTCTCAGGTTGTTCTAAAAGAGGATTATATTATTATGTGGTTAATAATATGAACGACGAAACCTTTCTAAAATAAGAAACGTGAACATTTGAAATTAAGCAAACTTGAACGTTTGGAAAATAATGTTGTTACTTGATTTTACAAAGGTAAGTGTTTTGGTTTACTGAAAAAGACAGTCACTCTATTTTATACTACGGGTATTGTGTGACTTATGTGAAAGCAACGGATCTTTTAAAAGATTTAATGTAGGAAGTACTTTAGGGATAGATACCCGAACTTGTTAGCATAAAGTACCTTGTGTGAATAACTTGATTGTGTTGGTTTGAGATAGCCTTGTAAATACTTTCTTGTTGACGTGATAAGTAAACATGTTAGGATGCTACGTGTGTTAGTATCTTGTATGATCATGATGTAAGGGGGTCATTCTTGTTGTGCTTACGTTGTTAAGCGTTAAGCCCGTTGTACTATTATTATATCACATACCGGCTGACTTATTATACAGGGCTTGCCACCCGATGCGGTCTATCGGCTGTCACGATCCTTGTGACTATGCGGAGTGCGGTAGCTCCAGGATTGATCATTCCGGGTGTTTAGCCTGATGCGGGGGATTCCCTATGCGATCTGTTGAGACTATGCGGTCTTTTGAGACTATGCGGGTTGCGGGAGCCTAGGCGGATACGAAGGTTAAGCTGCGCCGATGCGAGGTGTACCTCGAGCGGTCTAGGACCATGATTCGAGGAATACCTTATGCGGGTGCGTGTGACCTATGAGGCTGCGAGAGTTCGAGGATAGACACGCACATTGATCTGCGGGCAAATGGCCGCCGATCATGGTGCGGTCTAGAAAGACCTCGTGATACTGATTTATGGCATTTGTGGTGCGAGGTCTTAGTAGTCGGCTATGCGCCGTACTTACCGTGCGGTTTCTTGTGATGACTTTGAGGCGTGAGTCCCTAACTTGACATATCGCTTATTTATTGTGAAGCGTAGTTTGGTTATCATACATGTCTCTGCTTTATATAGACTACTATGATTTCATTCTGATTTATTTTCGATTTCACATACTTTTTTGTTATCGACCTCCTTGAGGCTGCGTTCATGCGCGAGTAAAGGTACACCGATCGTTGATCCTCGCTCTTAGGGTCACGATTCGGCGTTTGGGAAAGCTCCGTTTCTCGGAGGCTTATCTTAGTATAGTCCACGTCGTTGTAGGTATTTACATTGTGGTATGGCGGGCCACTGTCCATACGTTGTTATCATATCATTTCTTAAGTGCATGAAATCTTATTGTGGGCAGGGTTTGTAAAAAGGATTAAACTGTTCATTTGTAAGAGTTGTTATATATATATATGCCGAAGGGCAAGTTTTTCCTCAGATTACTGTTTTGTACTTCATTTGTTTCATGTATGTGTTTTATGTTCCGCTGATTACTCTGATGTTGTATCACTAGGGTGCCCGGGGTAAGGCACCAGTCACGGGCCCAGGTTCGGGTCGTGACATGGGCATTATAACAATACTTGGAGAGTATTTCTATACCACAAAAGGGGGGTATTTATACGAGACAACAAGGCTAGGGGGGGGGGGTGTACCCCACGGTTAGGGCACTACAAAGGGGAGGGGGTGGCTCTCGGCCAAACTCACTCAAGGGGGAGGGGGTGTGGTGGACGAAAACAACAAGAGGGAGAGGGAGGGATTTTTCAAGACTTAGACAATTTTTGGATGAATAAGTTCATCAACTTAGAGGGGTATTTATAGGTCAAGAAATGGCCAACCAATGGCCAAGATCTATCCAAGTGTAAGGCAAGTGTAAGGTCAAGATGAAGCCATGTGTTTGTGGGTCCCACTTGCTCATCAACTACACAAAATATCCTACCTAACCCTTGACCACAATTTTTGCACAAAAAACGTGCCCACTTTTCCCTTTGGCCATCCACTTCCTTCCAATGTGAGGGTGACACATGTCACCCTCCCGTTGGTCCAAAATGTTTCGTCTCTCGGAAAAATCCGCAAAAATTATTAATGACATAGCCGGAATTTTCCCTACGAAAGCTGTGGAAACGTTTCGTCGAAAAACGACTCCTTTCGGTACTTGTGCACAAAATTTCATTCTTGCCTAATCTTTAAGGCTCAAATTTATATACGTACGCCCTCACGTACATACCCTGTAAATACGGGGTATAACAGCTAGGCCCAAGTTTAGGTAACCATTGTATGAGTTCGTAGGCGCGTTCGACCAGAATCGGATCATGAAGGCCGGGTTTCGCCTTAAAGGAATTTGAGGCTAGTAAGATGACCAAGTTTGGAAGTAGTGACTCCAAAAGTTTTGGAACCAGGCGATGGTGGAGTATGGTACGTGTACTAGAAAGAGTTCGGGTGTACGAGAAGGGTACGTCGAGTAAGGAAAGAAGTGAATCTGTGTTAAGAGATCAGAAGTGACCATTTCTTTTGTGAAGTGAAGATGCGAAGGGAGTATCCTTTAGACCTTGGGTGGGAGCTTTTTTTTGATGTTAGAGGTGATTCCTCGTTGGCTTGGATTTGAGTTTTGCGCGTATGTTATACTATGGCCATTGATGACATGATTAGTTTCGTAAGTATAGTAGTGAAGGCTATCTGGCGTATGCGTTTGGAGACTTAGAAGGAACATTCGGGACGAATGTTTCTAAGGGGGGAAGAATGTTACACCCCGTAGTTCCAGGGTATGTATATGAGGACGTACGTACGAGAATACGACATTTAAATTAAAAGGAAGAAAGATGTGATTTTTTCGACGGAAAAGTTTCCGGATTTTGTGAAGGAAAAAGGTTCGTTTATGGGAATTGGATCCTCGGATTCGGTATTCGGACTTTTTGGAATATTTGAGAATTATGGAATTTTATTTCTGGAATTGGTCACGTGGGGCCCACGGGAAAATTTACGGTTTTGTGGGGCCCACTTTATTTTCGGATTTTTGGCATTACGGATATTTTCGGAAGATGAAATATTTTGGACGAGCGGGGGGCGACACGTGTCAACCCCATGTGTCCAAGTGGCCGAATTGATGAGGGACACATGGCTTGGACGTTTTTTTGGGGGACAAGTGGCAAGCCACTTGTCCCATTTTTTGTGGTGGGCAAATGGTTGGCAAACTACCCACACACATGTACCCCATCCTCACCTTACACTTGCTTTAATCATAGCCCTTGATTTCTCTATAAATACCCCCTTGTTTCAAGACTTTATTCATCCACACTTAAGAGTTTCAAAGGCAAAATTCTCCCTCCCTCCTTGTGTTGTTCTCGTCCAACACCCCCCCTTTTGTGTAGAAAAATCCTTCAAGTGTTGTTATTATCCCATATACCTTAGCCTAAAAATCCCTTGTAGTATTCCAAAGTTATCTTTATACTAAGAGCCCGAAAATACTACTTTACTTCATTAGTCGCAAAAGTGAAACCCTAAGAAAATCTTCATAGTTGGTTGAAGTGTTAAGAGAAGTTGTTTAGAAACTTCTAAGGGTTGCTTGGAGCGGGTTGAAGCGTAAGGAATTGGAGCTAAGCGTTGCTCAGGATCGACTTATTAATCTTGGATAATTTTGGGCTTATCGAGGTAACTATCTTTGTCCCCCTATTGTAATTGGATATTACATGTTGTAGTAATGTATAGTTGAGTATACTATATGTAGAATGAATATGGATAAGAATTGAACTGTATTTACATTGGACTGTATTTATTGTAGACTTGTAGTATTATTGTGGGGCAGTGTTGTACCCGTCCGGTTAGACGTGTAACCCCCCCTAGGAGTTGTTGGCTTGGTAGCGGGCCTTGATAGAGGAGGATATTTATGTGGTTACGGGGGGGAGGTGCTGCCGAATTTTCCGTAGAATAAGGAACCTTGTACTTAGAATTGTTCTACGAAGAGATCTAGAGGTTGATAGACGTTTTGTGGCCTTTATAGGTTGAAGTACTACGAGTAGCGTATTCTACTTGAAGGGTGGAAAAGGCTAGCAGGGTTATAGTACTTTGGAGCGTTTTGCTAATTATCGATAATCGTCGCGAGGTATGTGAACCTCTTCCTATCTTTTCTAGCATGATTGTGTGAACTATGTAGTACGGTAGACGTACGTGTGCTAAACGAATTTGATTGGTTTAAAACATAAAGTGTTATAACGGCTTTATGGGAAGTTTGTTATAACAACTTTATGTAGGTAAAGAAATGGTCTGTGGTTTTTTAAAAAGGTAAGAGACTTGACTTATAAATGACTTGATGTGAAATATTAAGGACTTGGTTTGTGATAAAAAGTTGTGAAACCGCATTTATGATAAATGGGTAATTGGGTTTTAAAAGGAATAAGTTATATTGATTTCGGAAATGAGAATAAGTATCGAACAAACCACTGCAGCGTTAATAAAGGAAAATGTATTGACAAATAATTAATTATATTAAAACCAGTAGAAACCTCCATCTGCATAGAAGCTAAGATAAGACAAAATTGTATTACATTTCCTAGATCATGGCTGCTCTAATAAGAATTATTATAATCAAGTTTTGATTTTCTTAAAATTCCAAAGTAAGGAACTTGATTTCTAAAAGAAAAGAGACCTAAGAATTTGAAGTGTTTTGGTTTAAAAGAAAGGCATGGTTTTGTCTTAAATTGGTTTAAAACATAAAGTGTTATAATAGCTTTATGGGAAGTTAGTTGTAACGACTTTATGGAAACAAAAGAATGGTTTTATTATTGGATTTAAAATGGTAACTTGCTTTTGGGAAAAGAGAATTACTTGAGTTTAAAAGTATAAGTAACTTATTTTCAAATATCGAACTTTTCTTGATGAGAAAAATATAAGTGGCTTGGTTTTAAAAGGTAGTACCTTGATCTTAAAAGAGTTAGTTACTTGGGTTTTAAAAGTATACTTGACGTTGTTCTAAAAGTGTAAGCCACTTGGTTTAAAAAGTGTAAAGTACTTGATTTTAAAACATGACGTATTTGGTACTACGGATAATAGTATCGAGTTGTTTTTACGTAAAAAGAGATCTTTTTGAAAGGATTAACGTATATAGTACTTTGGGGTTAAAACCCGGATTTGTTGTAATAAAAATGAAAGTCTATGAGTATGTTGAACTTGCTATGCTTGTGGTGATAGCCTTTGTTGTGCAAGTGTTGTATTTACGTGCTCTGGCGTCTCGTTGGAGTGCCGACTATCCGGTTGATTGATGGACATCTCGACACGATGGGTGGCCACGGGTATGCTTCCTATATCGATCCTTTTGGACATCGACACGATGGGTGGCCGGGTATGCTTCCATTAAGTGTTATCTTGTTATTTGCTTTGGACATCGACACGATGGGTGGCCCACGAGTATGCTTCCATTATGATTGTTATCTTGTTATTTCCTTTTGGACATCTTCGACGATGGGTGGCCCACGGGTATGCTTCCATTAAGTGTTATCTTGTTATTTGCTTTGGACATCCGACACGATGGGTGGCCACGAGTATGCTTCCATTATGATTGTTATCTTGTTATTTCATTTAGACATCTTGACACGATGGGTGGCCACGGGTATGCTTCCATTAGGATGGTTCCATGGCCATGCTTATACAGGAGTAAAATGGGGCATGCGGCCGTTGTGCGGGTTAAATTCCCGGGTTATATTTGAGTGATGACTTTACGGGCGTGAGTCCCTTACTTGACATGACTGCTAATATATATTGTGAACTGTAGTTTGGTTATCATACATGTCTCCTGTTTTATATAGACTATTATGATTTCATTCTGATATTTCGATTTCACATACTTGGTACTTTTATGCGACCTCCTTGAAGTGCGTTCATGCCGCGGTAGGTACACGGTTGTTGATCCTCGCTCATAGGATCACGGATTCGGCGTTGGGAAGCTCCGTTTCTCCGGAGGCTTATCTTTTGGTATGTTTCCCTGAGATTGTAGGTTCTTGTACATTCAGGGGTATGGCGGGGCCCTGTCCCGTCATAGTTGTTGTTAAACTCTTAGAGGTTTGTAGTACTGTTGTGGGCAGGGTTTGTAAAAAGGATGTAACTGTTCAGGTTTAATCATTTATAAATATATATGCAGAAAGGTGACCGTTTTGGATAAGCCTGTTTTCTTATATTTTATCGTTTCATGTCTTTGAGTTTTTATTTCCGCTGGTTTTTCTCTGATGTATTATCACTAGGGTGTCCGGGGTAAGGCACCAGTCGCGGGCCCGAGGTCGGGTCGTGACAAAAGTGGTATCAGAGCAGTTAATCCTCGGAAAGTGTCTACAGGCCGTGTCTAGTAGAGTCTTGATTATCGGTGTGTTGTGCACCACATCTATAATCAGGAGGCTACAGGATATTTAGGATTGGTTTCCATTCTTCTCACTCTGAGATCGTGCCTTAGAGCTGTGTTATAAGTTGGACTCCATCTGACGTATTCTTTTGTACGATTATGCCTTCACGCAAGGCAACGAGCCCGAAGGCGGCGAGAGGAGTTGCGAGTAGAGCACGAGAGGTTACCGAGCGAAGGCCCGTCTTTACCTGGTGGTACTTGGATGGGGAGTTACTGCGGCGTCGTTAGCGGGGAGTTTAGAGCGGCGGCGGTAGCTCACGAGGCTACGATACCTGAGTCTCCAGTTCCACGACCAGTCGCCGAGGATATGGGTTACAAGGAGATGACCGATTACTAGTTAGGTTTATGGCGAGACTTGAGGACAGACGGAGCCGGTGATGCCGTGAGTGCACCTGAGCCGATAGTTGGAGACTTGGGACTTCTTGAGTTGTAGTCCACGAGTTCTACGGGTCGAGGCACGAGGATGATCCACGGGAGTTCATCAAGCGATTCTGGATCATGAGTGATCAAGGCTTGAAGACCGAGTCGGTGGTCTTAGGTTCGCATCGCTGCGTGATCTGCACGATCGTGGTTTTGATTCGTGAGCTGTCGGGGAGCATGCGCCTCCAGCTATTTGGGACGAGTTCTCGGAGGCATTTCTCAGCCATTTCTTGCCTCCGCAGATGAGAAACGCAGGCGACAGATTTACGATCTTTGAGGCGAGAGGCGTACGGTTCGGGAGTACAACGTGGAGTTCGACTCGTTGGCTCAATATGTCCCTGCGTTAGTAGCAAATATGGAGGACAGAGTGCACCGCTACGTCACGGGGCTCGATGACTATTTGGCAGAGGCTTGCTCGGGTGTAGCTCTTGTAGGGCATGGACATGCCGTATACTGAGCTTATGCACGGGGATGGAGGAACGTAGAGGCCGGCGTAGGAACCATGATCGGCGTAAGAGGGCGAGCAGCAGGTCCTTTGGTAACTTTGAGCGGCGACTGTTATACCGTATTTCCAGTATATGCGTGAGGCGTATGTCACGACCGAACCGGGCCGTGTATGGTGGCTTACCCCGGGCACCCTAGTGATACAACATCAGAGAAAATCAGCGGAAATAAAAACATGAACATGAATTAAGAGACACGATAAATAAACAGGCCAACCAGCGATTGCCTTCATCATATATACATAAATACCCGACGATTTATCTTTTTTACAAACCACGCTTACAATTGCTCTGAGACCTCTAAGATTTTTACAACAGGTATGACGGACAGGCCCGCCATACCACGAATGTATAAGAATCTCTGGACTCGTGGTAACATACCAAAAGATAAGCCTCGAAGAAATGGGGCTTCGACACATTTGACGTGATCCTATGGCGAGGATCCACAACCGATGTACTTCCACTGTGGCATGAACGACCCGAAGGAGGTCGATAACAGTACCAAGTATGTGAAATCGTAAAGGCGTAAATGAAATCATAATAGTCTATATAAAGCAGGAGACATGTATGATAACCAGATGAAATACGTGTCCCTGCCCATCTCGTGGGACTCAGTGTAGAATCAGATGAAATACGTGTCCCTGCCCATCTCGTGGGACTCGGTGTATAAATCAGATGAAATACGTGTCCCTGCCCATCTCGTGGGACTCGGTGTATAATCAGATGGAATACGTGTCCCTGCCCTTCTCGTGGGACTCGGTGTATAATCAAATGGAATACGTGTCCCTGCCCATCTCGTGGGACTCGGTGTAGAATCGTTCATAACAAATCAACCGGCCCTCCATCGAGAGACGCGGGGTACATAAATACAACAAAGGCTATCACAACAAGCATAGGTAAGTTTCACAACAACAAGCATAGGCAAGCTTCACAACAACAAGCATAGGCAAGCTTCACGACAACAAGCATAGGCAAGCTTCACGACAACAAGCATAGGCAAGTTATACCCAACTCAAAGTACTTTCATTTTATGCCAAAGTCCGGGTTTTAACCCTAAGGTACTACGTACGTTAAATTACTTTTAAAGATCCATTTCTTTTACAAAGGTCACCCGATACCCGTAGTATAAAAATAGAGTGACTAACATTGTTAAGTAAACCAAAATGCTTTCCTTTGTAAAATCAAGTAACAACCTTATTTTCCAAACGTTCAAGTTTGCCTAATTTCAAATGCTCAAGTTTCTCATTTTAGAAAAGGTTTCGTAGTTCATAGTTTTAATCCTTTAAACATAATTCTCCTTTAAACGTTTTGAGAAACATATGCCTTATAGGTGAGTAGGTTATTCTTGTTTATAAACAATCTTATTAAGCAGTCATGATCTAGGAAATGTAATATCATTTTGTCTCATCTTAGCTTCTATGCAGATGGAGGTTTCTCTTGGTTTTAATACCATACTTCATTATTCAATACATTTTCCTTTATTAATTTGCGATGGTTTGTCGATACTTATTCTGATTTCCGAAATCAGTAAAACATTATTCCTTTTAAAACCAAGTACTCATTACTCACGAATGAGGTTTCACACTTTTAACAAAATTCATATTAATACCATTAAGTCAAGTCTCTTATCTTCTAAAAATCAGTAAACCATTCTTTTTATCACTCTTAAGATGTTATACCTAACTTCCCATAAAGCTAGTACAACTCTTATGTTTTCAAAGCCAAGTATTACTCTTCTTTAAAAAGGGTCTTTTTGGAACACTTCAAGTTCTTTGTTACTACACATCAAATCCGTTATAAGTCAAATCAATTATCCTTTGAAACCACAAAGCATTTTCTTACCTACATAAAGCTGTTATAACCAACTTCCCATAAAGCCGTTATGACACTTTATGTTTCAAACCAATCAAATACATTAAACACATGTACGTCTACCGTACTACATAGTTATACACATATCATGCTAGAACAGATAGGAAGAGGTTCACATACCTCGCGACGATTACCGACTAATAGCAAAGCGCTCCAAGTACCTCAAACCGTCGGCTACACCTTAAGCCAAGTAGACCGCGCCACACGTAGTATTTCAACCTATAGAGGCCACAAGGCGCCTATTAACATCTTAGATCTCAATGTAGAATATCTTACAGAAAATTCGGCAGCACCTCCCCCCGCAACAACGTAAATCTCCTCCTCTATCGAGGCCGGCTACCAAGCCAACCAGGGGGGGGGGAGGGTTTGCACGTATAATCGGACGTGTACAATTCTACTCACAGTAATACTACACAAGTCTCATGTCTGATACGCCCTATGTAATTACGATTCGATTCACTTCTTAAAATTCAGGCTTAAGTCGCAAGACATTGCCGTAAGTATTATTCA
Organism: Przewalskia tangutica; assembly: GCA_029844215.1. Lineage (NCBI taxonomy): Eukaryota > Viridiplantae > Streptophyta > Magnoliopsida > Solanales > Solanaceae > Przewalskia > Przewalskia tangutica. Next base: position 69,996,082 of record CM056718.1, on the reverse strand, counting down.
GGCTTAAGTCAAAAGACATTGCCGCACAACTATGTTCAGTTCTATATATAGTATACTTAACTATATACTCCTACAACATGTAATTTCCAATTACAACAGAAGGTCAAGAATGTTTACCTCGATAAGCCCAAAATTATCCGAGTTTATATGTCGATCCTGAGCAAGGTTTAGCTCCTACTCCGTGCGCTCCAACCCGCTCCAAACAACCCTTAGAAGTTCTAACCAACTTCTACTTAACACTTCAACCGACTATGAAGGTTTTTCCTTAGGGTTTCGTTTTGTGGCTAAAGGAAAGTATAATCGTATTTTTCCAGGTTTTTTCGTATAAAGGGTACTTTGGAAAGTACTACAAGGTATTTGGCTAAAGTATTTTGGGCATTATAACAATACTTGTAGAATACATTTCTACCAAGGGGGGTAGTATTTCGACTAGCACAACTAGGCTAGGGGGTTCTCGGCTAGAACCACTAGGCAAGGGGTTGCTCGCCGAGGGCCTGAGAGCGGGGAGAGGGGTGGTGTTTGGACGAGAACAAGGTTGAGGAGAGGGAGGATTTTTAACACTTAGAAATTTTGGATGAAGAAGTTCATCAACTTAGAGGGGTATTTATAGGTCAAGCAAAGGCCAACCAAGGGCCAAGATGAAGCCAAGTGCAAGGCAAGTGTAAGTCCAAGATTAAGCCATGTGCTACCTTATCCATCTACACAAAATATCCTACCTAACCCTTGACTAAAATTCCAACACAAAAAACGTGCCAAGGGCCTCACTTTGCCGTCCAAGTCCTTCCAATGTGAGGGTGACACATGTCACCCTCCCGTTGGTCCAAAATGTTTCGTCTCTCGGAAAAATCCGCAAAAATTAAAAATGACATAGCCGGAATTTTCCCTACGAAAGCTGTGGAAACGTTTCGTCGAAAAACGACTCCTATCGGGTGTTGTGTACAAATTTCGAAACATGCCTAACTTAAGGCTCAAATTATTATACGTACGCCCTCACGTACATACTCTGGAAATACGGGGTATAACAGCGTACGTACGAAAACTTAGCCTTAAAGTTTAGGCATGGGACGTTTTTTTGGGCACAACTCACTAAGAGAATCGTTTTCCGACGAAACGTTTTACACAACTTGCGACGGGAAAATTCCGGCTATGTCATTTCTATTTTTTGCGGATTTTTCCGAGAGACGAAACAACGAGAGCGCTTACACTTGTCACCCTCTAATTGATGGATGTGTGGGCGGTATAGGGCCGATTGGAAGGGCTTGGAGTTGGTAGGATATTTGTGATATTTTGTGGATAAGGGCACTTGGGTGAATCCTCACCCTACACTTGCCTTGCACTTGGCATCATCCTAGCCCTTAAAAGCCCTATAAATACCCCCCCTAACTTGAAGAGTTCTTCATCCACAAATCACACTTTCCAAGTCTAAAAACCTTCCCTCCCTTTGTGTTGAGTTCGTCCAACACTCCCCTTCCTCTTGATAAGGCTTTGGCGAAACCTCTCCCCCAGCCTAGTAGTCCTAGCCGAAATCTACCCCCCTCCCTTGGTAGAATTGTTGTCTTCCAAGTATAGTTACTATTCCTAAATACCCTAGCCCAAATCCCTTAGTACTTAGTAGAAGTTGTGAAGAACTTCTAAGGGTTCTTGGAGCTATCGGAGCATTCAGACTAGGAGCTTAACCTCGCTCAGGATCGACTTATATCTAGGATATTTTTGGGCTTACCGAGGTAAATAATCTTATCCTTCTTTTGTAATTAGAGAATACATACCGTAGAAGTATAGGAATATGTATAAAATACTTAGAAGGATATTAAAGAATAGAATTGAACTGTTATTACAGTAGAAGGGTTTAAAAGAAGAATAATTGAACTATACTTACTTAGGACTGTTTTCACAGTAGACTTGAGTAGCTCGACGGGTAGGGAAGTGCTGCCCAATTTTCCATAGAATAGAGAACCCTCTACTTAGAAGCTTACTGAGAATAGTCTAGACGTTGATAGACGTATTTGACTATTATAGGCTGATTCTCTGCGCGCGACATATTCGACTTGGCAGGTGGATTTCGCCGAGAAGGTATGTGATTCTTTCTATACTCTTGAGCATGATATTTTAAAATATATATAGTACGGTAGACGTACGTGTGTTAACTAAATAATAATTACGGCAATGTCTTCGGACTTAAGCCTGAATAATAACTACGGCAATGTCTTTTGACTTAAGCCTGAATAATAAGAATCTTGACGTATTTCAAAAGAATACTGAATCATTTTTAACAGAAGAGAAATATTTGGTTTTTAAACAAAAAGCTTAAGAGTTATACTAGCTTTATGGGAAGTTAGGTATAACAACTTAAGAAAGATAAAAGGAACTGTTTACTTATTTGTTTGTAAAAACCTTGTATTGATTTCTGTAAAGTGTAGTAAGATTGTTTGATAAATAGACATATTATGATGCTACGTGTGTTAGTGATGTTGTGAAAGGGGTCATTCTTGTTGTGCTTACGTTGCTAAGCGGTAAGTCGGTTATCTTGTTATTATATCACCTACCCTCGAATTATTATACCGAGGGCTTGCCACCCGATGCGGTCTATACGGCTATCTGATGCTGTGAGACTATGCGAGTCAGCGGAGTTCGTGATTGATCATTCGGGTGTTTTAGCCCGACGCGGGGATGCCTATGCGGTGCGTGTGACTACGCGGTCTATTGAGACTATGCGGTGCGGGAGTCGGGAGGGTGCAGGGGTTAGCTACCCCGTCGAGGAATACCTCATGCAGTGCATGTGTGACCTATGCGGTGCGGGAAGTCCAAGATTAGGCACGCATAATGATACTATGGGCGATTGGCCTTGCCCGATCATTCGCGGCCTAGGAAAGACCAGTTACATTATATCTATTAGTGTTCTTGTGTGTGATATGACACTATGTGCAATTGAACTGATTGTATTTGCAAATGGTTTTAAATACTTTGATTTCATTTAAGTACTTTACAGTTTCACATACTTAGTACCTGTTGTACTGACCTCCTTCGGGGGGCTGCGTTCATGTCGCAGGTAAGGGCAAGCAGGTGCTAGATCCATATCCTTAGGATCTTTGCTTTGGTGTCGTGAGCTCCATCTTCTCGGAGGCTCTACTTTTGGGTATGATCTCCTGTATTGTAGATAGTTTTGTACATTCAGGGTATGGCGGGCCCCGTCCGCCATAGTTGTTTACTTCCTTAGAGGTCTGTAGTCCTATTATGCAGTTGGGATGTATCGCAAAACTTGAGTTATATATATATGCGAAAGACAAGCTTTTCATCGATAAACTGCTTCTCTTTTCATAATGTTTCTTGTCTTGTCTTATGTTATTGATTACTCGATGTATGACTACTTGGGTGCGGGTAAGGCACGATCCACGCCCGAACGGGTCGTGACAAAAGTGGTATCGAGCGCTTAATCCTCGGAAAGTGTCTACGACCGTATCTAGTAAGTCTTGATTATCGGTGTGTTGTGCACCACACCAATAATCGAGAGGCTATAGGATATTTAGGATGGTTTCCATTCTTCTCACTCGAGATCGTGCCTTAGAGCCGTGTTATAAGTTGGACCTCTAACGTATTCCTTTTATGTGATTATGCCTCCACGTAAGGCAACCCGGCCTGAGAAGGCAAAGCGGTAGGAGCCGCTAGTAGGACACCGAGAGTCACGAGGCTCGTGCCCATCTATACCCGACGGCGAGTTCCATGACACCGCCCGGCCCAAAGAGACCACGATGCCGCGCACCTCCCGTCCCACGGCTGGGCGGAGAGTTAGGTACAAAGAGATGGCCCGACTATTGGCTAGGATTGTGGCGAACATGAGGATAAATTTGAATCTCCGATTCGATTCGGCCCGATCGTGCCGTAGTTCACGAGGCGAGATAGTTTGAGGCTACGAGATTTTACGAGTTGTAGCCCGCGAGTTTTACTGGTCGAGGCGAAGGATGATCCGCAGGAGTTCATCCGTCGATTCTGAGGATTATGAGGGTGATCAGCGTCGGAGACCAAGTCCGTGATCTTGGTTCGCGTCGGCTGCGTGATACCGCGATCGATTGGTTTGATCGTGGGAGTTATCGGGAGAGCACGCGTCCCAGCTACTTGGGATGAGTTCTCGGAGGCTTTCCTCACTCACTTCTTGCCTCGCGAGATGAGGAGCGCGGGTAAACGATTTTTATGCGAGACAGAGGGGCCGCAGTTAGAGTACAATGTCGAGTTCGATTCTTTGGCTCGATATGTCCACTGCATTGGTAGCGGATATGGAGGGCGAGTGCATCGCTACGCCACGGGCTAGATGATTATATGGCCGAGTCTTGTGCGGGTGTGGCTCTTCAGCCAGGCATGGACATTACCCGTATGCAGGCTCATGCACTTGGATGCGAGGCGCGCAGACCGGCAGTCGGCGGATATCGGCATCGAGAAGAAGGCGAGCGGCGGTTCTTTTGGTAGTTCGGGGTGGACGGCCTCAACAGCAGTCTAGATTTGCACCCCAGCCAGCTCAGAGCACTCCCACATCATTGTCGGTACAGCGAGCATTGGGGCGGTCGGGGCCCTGGACTTGGACTTCGGGTAGCAAGGGTGCTAACCGATCGAGGTCTGCTCAGTGTGTCCGTTGTGGTAGATTCCATTCAGGGAGTTGTAGTACTACTCCAGGAGCTTGCTATACTTGTGGCCAGCAGGGTCATTATGTGAGAGTTTGTCCGACCGGGGGCGGCGCTGGTGGTAGGGCTCGGCTACGGTGCATTCGGTTCATCATCTCCTACGATTACTCGCCTCGGAGGCGGTACTCATGGTCCAGCAGTCGCGGCGAGTCGTGCACGGGTCCCGATTCTAGCGGTCCTCGAGCGCATTTATGCCTGTCGGCCGGCGAGACGGGAGGCCTCACCGATGTCGTCAGTACCTTATCGATCTCCGATTATGATGTGTATGCCTTGATAGATCCGGTTCTACTCATCTATATATCCCCCCTTGTTGCTAGTAGGATAGGGATAGAGCCTGAGTCCATAGACCCTTTCGAGGTAGCTACGCCAGTGGGTGATTCGGTGGTAGCTCGGCGGGTATATAGAGCTTGTCCAGTGACCATATACAGTCGTCAGACCCTAGCCGACTTGATAGAGTTGGATATGACTGATTTCAACGTGATCATGGGTATGGATTGGCTAGCTTCTTGCTACGCCCATGTAGACTGCAGGGAGAGAGTAGTACGGTTCCAGTTTCCTGATGAGCCGGTTGTCGAGTGGGAGGGGAACACAGTATCGCCGAGGGGTAGGTTTATTTCCTACCTCAAGGCTAGGAAGATGGTGCAGAAGGGGTACATCTACCATCTCGTTCGGGTGTTTGATCTCGAGGTGCGGTGCGATTTTGATCGATTCGATAGTCGAGAGTTCCCAGGGCGTGTTTCGGGCGACCTCGGTATCCCTCCTGAGAGGGAGATGGAGTTTTGTATTGATGTGCTGCCAGACACTCGGCCTATTTCCATTCCGCCATACAGGATGGCACCTGCCGAGTTGAGAGAGTTGAAGGACCAGCTGCGAGATTTGCTGGAGAAGGGCTTCATCAGGCCTAGTGTTTCTCCCTGGGGAGCGCCGGTATTGTTCGTGAAGAAGAAGGACGGGACGCTGCGCATGTGTGTTGATTCTGACGGTGAACAAGGTGACCATTAAGAACAGATACCCCCTTCCCAGGATTGATGATTTGTTCGACCAGCTGCAGGGTGCGAGATGTTTCTCCAAAATTGATCTGCGATCGGGCTATCATCAGGTACGAGTCAGAGAGGCGGATGTTCCTAGGACTGCATTCCGGACCCGGTACGGGCATTATGAGTTCCGGGTCATGTCTTTTGGGTTGACCAATGCTCCGGCGGTATTCATGGATTTGATGAACCGAGTGTTCAAACCATTTTTTGACACGTTTGTGATAGTGTTCATTGATGATATCTTGGTTTATTATCGCTCAGAGCAGGAGCATGCGGAGCATTTGAGGACTGTGCTGAGAGTTCTCCAGGACCAGCAGTTATACGCCAAGTTTTCCAAATGTGAGTTTTGGTTAACTTCGGTGGCTTTTCTTGGGCATATTATGGGTGATGGTATTAGTAACGCCCGAACCGGGCCGTTGCGGTGCCTTACCCCGGGCACCCTAGTGATACAACATCAGAGAAAACCAGCGGAAAATAAAACATGAATCATGAAACAAGAGATATAATAAAAAAACAGGCCAACCAAAGCGATTTGCCTTGGTATATACATAAAACGAGCAGTTTAATCCTTTTACAACCACGCCCACAATTCTCTGGACCTTAAGATTTACAACGACTATGACGGACGGGGCCGCCATACCCCGAATGTACAAGAACCTACAACTCAGTGGAACACATACTAAAAGATAAGCCTCCGAGAAAGCGGAGCTTCCCAAAACGGCCGAGATCCTAAGAGCGAGGATCCACGATCGATGTACCTCTACTGCGGCATGACGCAGCCCCGAAGGAGGTCGATAACAGTACCAGTATGTGAAATCACAAATCAGTAAATGAAATCATAATAGCTTAAAAAGCAGGAGACATGTATGATAACCAAAAATACAGTACGCAACATAAAAACAGTCAAGTCAGGGACTCACGCCCTCAAAGTCACCACTCAAATATAACTATGGGTCTCACGCCCATAACATCCATCATGTCCGCATCATGGCCGCATGCCCCCGGAATACTGCCTCGGTGTAGACATGTCCATGATGCAACAATAATAACAAGGCCGCATGGCCACATGCCCCCGGAATACTGCATCGGTGTAGACATGCCCATGTAACCTCAATAACAATATACTGGGTGGTCAACCCTGCCGCATGGCCACATGCCCCCGGAATACTGCATCGGTGTAGACACGTCCATGTTGCAGTAATAACCATCTATCGGGTAATCAACGGCGCGTGGCGCGTGCCGAATCTTGCGACGGTGTAGACATGTCAATGTGATATCAACAACAATACAGTATTCAAAATGGAAACATTCCCGTGGAATTCTCCATCACCGCCAAAGACGCCCAAGTAAGTTATCAACAAGTCAACCGCCTCTATCGAGACGCGGTAACACGAAATACCACACTTGCACAAAAGGCTATCATCACAAGCATAGGCAAGTTTCACAACAACAAGCACAGCAAGTTTCACAACAACAAGCATAGGCAAGTTTCACACAACTCAAAGTACTTTCATTTTATGCCAAAGTCCGGTTTTTAACCCCAAAGTACTACATCGTTAAATTCTTTTAAAGAGATCCATTACTTATAAAAGTCACCCGATACCCGTAGTATTAGAATGACCAACCCACATTCCCTTTTAAAAATCAAGTAACAACATTCTTTCCTAAGTTCGGCTTTTGCCTAGTTTCAATTACTCAAGCTTCTCATTTTCAAATGGTTTCATAGTTCCCAAACTTAATCACTTGATTCCTTTTAGAACAATTGAGTAATATATGTCTCACGTGAGAGTAGGTTATTCTTCTTTACAACATTCTCATTACTGACCATGATCTAGAAAATGTATATCATTTTGTCTCATCTTAGTTTCTATGCAGATGGAGGTTTCTCTGGTTTTAATACAATTCATCATTTTTCAATACATTTTACTTTATTAACGCCGTGGTCCTGTCGATACACATTACGATTTCAAATCGGTAAAACATTATCCCTTTAAATAAAACCAAGTACTCATTACTCACGAATGAGGTTTCACACAAACATTCACATTAAAACAAATAAGTTAAGTCTCTTATCTTATAAGATCAAGTCTCTTAACTTCTAACATCAGTAAACCATTTTCTTTACCTCTCTTAAGACATTATACCTAACTCCCCATAAAGCTAGTATAACTCTTTTTAAAACCTTTAAAACCAAGTGTTACTCTCCCTTCAAAACGATTTATAAATCTTTTGAAATACATCAAGTTCTTTATTATAACTAGCCAGTTATAATTCACATCAGTTACCTTTTTAAAACCACAAAGAATTTTCTTACCTACATAAAGCTGTTATAACCAACTTCCCATAAAGCCGTTATAACACTTTATGTTTTAAGAACAATCAAACACGCTTAACACGTACGCGTCTACCGTACTTACATAGTTCACATATCATGCTAGAAGAGATAGGAAGAGGTTCACATACCTCGCGACGATTGTCGACTAATAGCAAAACGCTCCAAGTACCTCAAACCGCCGGCTACTCCTTAAGCCAAGTGGATCACTCCACACGTAGTACTTCAACCTATAAGGCCACAAGGCGCTTATTAACATCTAGATCTCAACGTTCCATAATCTACAGAAAATTCGGCAGCACCTCCCCCCCCCGCCACAGCGCAAATCTCCTTCTCTATCGAGGCCGGCTACCAAGCCAACCAGGGGGGGGGGTTTACACGCCTAACCGGACGTGTACAATTCTACTACGAGAATACTACACAAGTCTCATGTCTGAATACACCCTATGTAATTACTGATTGATTCGATTCTTAATTCTTCAGGCTTAAGTCAAAAGACATTGCCACAGTACTAAGTATAGTTCTATATATAGTATACTTCAACTATATATTCAAACATGTAATTTCCAATTACAATAGAAGGACATTAGTGTTTACCTCGATAAGCCCAAAATTATCCAAGTATAAAGTCGATCCTGAGCAACGCTTAGCTCTACTCAGCGCTCCAAACAACCCTTAGAAGTTCTAACCAACTTCTACTTACAACTTCAACAACGGGTGAAGATTTCCTTAGGGTTTCGTTTTTGTGGCTAAAGGAAGTATAATCGTATTTTCTGGGCTTTGTATAAGTGTAACCTTGGGAATACTACAAGGTATTTGGGCCAAGGTATTTGGACATTATAACAATATTAGGAGAGTATTTCTATACCACAACAAGGGGTATTATACGAAAACAACTAGGCAGGGGTACCACTGCCAAGGCACCACAAGGGGAGGGTGGCCTCTCGGCCAAAGCCAAACTTTAAGGGGGAGAGGGGCTCTTGGACGAGAGTCAACAAGAGGAGGAGGGTTTCCAAGACTTGGAAGCTTTTGGATGAATGAAGTCTTCAAAGAGAGGGGGGTATTTATAGCAAAACCAAAAGCCAACCAATGGCCAAGATCCTTCCAAGTGTATAGCAAGTGTAAGGCCAAGATCAAGCCAAGTGCACCCTAACCCCTACTCCACAAAACAAGCCACAAAACAAGGCACAAAACCATGAACCAATCGGCCAAGGCCAAGCCTCCTCTTTGCCGTCCAATGAGGGTGACAAGTGTCACCTCCGGTTAATCCAAATGTTCCGTCGCCGGAAAAATCCGCAAAAATACTAAATGACATAGCGAATTTTCCCAACGTAAGTCGTGAAACGTTTCGTCGAAAAACGACTTATTCGCACTTGTGCCCAAATTTCGAACCAAAGCCAATTCTTAAGGCAAAAAAATTTAATCGCACGCCTCACGCACATACTCGTGAAATACGGTATAACATTCTTCCTTAGAAACATTCGTCGAATGTTCCTTCAAGGTCTTAAAACAACAGCGCCGAGATAGTCTTCACCGCTATACGTCTGAAAACAATCATGCCACACTGGTCACAAAAACACGCCACTTCTCCTTTCTCGCGGATTCGTCACGAACACTCGAACTCGTTCTAGTGTCCGTACCACACTTCAACGCTCGTTTCCCAACCCTTGGAGTCACTACCTCAAACTTGGTCATCTCACTAACCTCGATTTCCCTAAGGCCATTCCCGCCTTCACGAACTGATTCGATCGAACGTATCCACGAACTCATACGATGGTCATCTAAACTTGGGCTAGCACCTCGTGACCACGCCACTGGCGGGACCACTGAGCTGACCCTTCCTCAAGCGGGGCGGGTTGGCCCGCAACATGGCCCCAACCCGACCATCTGTAGCGCCAACTCTCTAATTTCTTGATCCGAACAATCTTACCTCTACAGTCGCGAAAGCTACCACTTCCATTTCACACCACCTGTGACTTACCCTTTTCACTAACTGTGTTTCTAAATCACATTTTAGCACAAAGCTATCCAAACATATCATTAAACACATCAACAACATCAATACACACAAAACTCTAGGGTTAAGGATATACTCAAACTAGGCGGTTCAAGGACCGCTAAGCTGGAACTTCCACCGCGACCTCTCCGTGGCCCGCAATCGCTCTAGTAGCTGTGCTATCCTACCAGTGCTACCTGGTCGGACAGTCTCGTCATATGGCCACGTTGGCCGCAAGAATAACAAGCTCTCTTGGTACTACGACACTCCCCGAAATGCGGTCTACCACATCGACCACACCGAGGTAGGGGTGTGCATCCGCCAACACCCTACTCCCGAACATCTCAAACACAGGAGCCACGACACGCTCTGAATATCCTGAGGTCGAAAGCTGCGGAGGACCACTGCGCAATGGCGGAGGTACATAACTAGTCTGCTGAGGCGGTCCGCCTCGAAAGTCGCCAAAATATCCGGCCGTCTTGGCCTTCTTACCTGTGGCGGTCCACCTGCGTCGATCTCGCGCTCGCCGCGCAGTGCATGAGCACGAATGCGGGCAATGTCCATGCGGTGAAGAAACACCGAACAACTCTGCTAGGTAATCATCGAGCCTCGTAACATATCGGTGCACTCGATCCTCCATACTAGCTACTAATGCGGGAACATACCGCCAATGAGTCGAACTCACATTGTACTCCCGAATGCGCCTGCTCGCCTCAACATCAAAAATCTATCGCCCGAGCCCTCCTCATTTGTGGAGGCAAGAAATGTGCGGGAAGGCCCCGAAAACTCGTCCCAAACGGCCGGAAGTGCATGCTCTCCCGGAAAGCTCCGCGAGTCAAACCAATCGATCGCGGTATCACGCGGCCGATGCGAACAAATGTCACAGACTCGGTCTCGAAGCCTTGATCACCGCATGATCTCTGCAATCGACGGATGAACTCCTGCGGATCATCCTCGGCCTCGACCAGTAAAACTCAGGCGGGCTACAACTAAGGAAATCCGTAGCCTCAAATGCGCCTCGGGTGCCTACAGTCTTCTTTGCCGGAACTGCTGCGTCCGGCCTATCTCATATCGGCCCTGACCACGGCCAATAATCGCCATCACCTTGTGACCCATCTCCCCGCTCGGTGTGGGGCGGAGACTCGAATCTTGTAGTCTCAGCACCATCGCTGCGACTCTAAACTCGCTTTGGTCTGGCGGCGTCGCAAAACTCGCCGTCTCAAGCACTACTCAGTCTTGACCGGCTGCGCCTCGTACTCCTCTGAATCCCACTAGCGGCTCCTGGCTGCCTTGCCCTTCGGGCCACGGTTGCCTTCGTAGAGGCATAGCGGTAAAAACGAAACACGTCAGAGGGGTCCAACTTACAACACAGCTCTAAGGCACGATCTCAGATTGTGAAGAATAGAAACCAATCCTAAATGTCCTATAGCCTCCGATTATAGATGTGGTGCACAACACACCGATAATCAAGACTCTACTAGACACGGTGCAGTAGACACTTTCCGAGGACTAATCGCTCGATACCACTTTGTAATCGTGCGGCTGCTCGAGGCATTAACCTTCTCAGCGACCTACAAAGTGTACCGGGCTGCTGCGATCCCGAGGCATGCCCAGCCCTTCTCGGGATGTGCCATACGGAGAGCCACGGTTCGCTCTGTTCGAGTGAGAGGCTCGCCTCTTTATACTCTCGGCCCGAAGGAGGTCGACAACAGTACCAAGTATGTGGCGTCAAATCAGTAAATGAAATCATAATAGCTTAAAAATGCAGGAGACATGTATGATAACCAAAAATACAGTACGCAACATAAAAGCAGTCAAGTCAGGGACTCACGCCCTCAAAGTCACCACTAAATATAACTATGGGTCTCACGCCCATAACATCCATCATGTCGCATCGGCGCATGCCCCGGAATCTCGCCGGTGTAGACATGTCCATGATGCAACAATAATAACAAGGCGCATGGCCGTACCGAATCGCGACGGTGTAGACATGCCCATGTAACCTCAATAACATATCTGGGTGGTCAACCACGCGTGGCCACATGCCCCGGAATCTTGCATCGGTGTGAATCGCCCATGTTGCGGTAATAACCATCTATCGGGTAATCAACCCGGCGTGGCGCGTGCCGGAATCGCGACGGTGTAGACATGTCCATGTGATATCAACAACAAGACAGTAATCAAAATGGAAACATACCCGTGGAATTCTCCATCACTGCCAGCACGTCCAAGTAAGTTATCAACAAGTCAACCGGCCCTCTATCGAGAGCGGTAACACGAAATACCACACTGCACGCAAGGCTATCATCACAAGCATAGGCAAGTTTCACAACAACAAGCGAGCAAGTTTCACAACAACAAGCATAGGCAAGTTTCACACAACTCAAAGTACTTTCATTTTATGCCAAAGTCCGGGTTTTTAACCCCAAAGTACTACATACGTTAAATTCTTTTAAAAGAGATCCATTACTTATAAAAGTCACCCGATACCCGTAGTATTAGAATGACCAACATTCCTTTTAAAAATCAAGTAACAACATTCTTTTCCTAAGTTCGGTTTGCCTAGTTTCAATTACTCAAGCTTCTCATTTTCAAATGGTTTCATAGTTCCCAAACTTAATCACTTGATTCCTTTTAGAACAATTGAGTAATATATGTCTCACGTGAGAGTATGTTATTCTTCTTTACAACATTCTCATTACTGACCATGATCTAGAAAATGTATATCATTTTGTCTCATCTTAGTTTCTATGCGGATGGAGGTTTCTCCGGTTTTAATACAATTCATCATTTTTCAATACATTTTCCTTTATTAAAGCTGCAGTGGTCTGTCGATACACATTCTGATTTCCGAAATCAGGAAAACATTATCCCTTTAAATAAAACCAAGTACTCATTAATCACGAATGAGGTTTCACACAAACAGTCACATTAAAACAAATAAGTTAAGTCTCTTATCTTATAAGATCAAGTCTCTTAACTTCTAACATGAGTAAACGATTTTCTTTACCTCTCTTAAGACATTATACCTAACTCCCCCTAAAGATAGTATAACTCTTTTTTTTTAAAACATTTAAAACCAAGTGTTACTCTCCCTTCCAAAACGATTTATAAATCTTTTGAAATACATCAAGTTCTTTATTATAACTAGCCGCTTATAATTCACATCGATTACCTTTTAAAACCACAAAGAATTTTCTTACCTACATAAAGTATTATAACCAACTTCCCATAAAGCCGTTATAACACTTTATGTTTTAAGAACAATCAAACACGATTAACACGTATGCGTCACCGTACTACATAGTTCACACATATCATGCTAGAAGAGATAGGAAGAGGTTCACATACCTCGCGGCGATTGTCGACTAATAGCAAAACGCTCAGTACCTCAAACCGCCGGCTACTCCTGCCAAGTGGATCACTCCACGTAGTACTTCAACCTATAAGGCCACAGCGCTATTAACATCTAGATCTCAACGCTCCATAATCTACGAAAATTCGGCGCACCTCCCCGCTCTGGCGCAAATCTCCTTCTCTATCGAGTAGCTACCAAGCCAACCGGGGGTTTTACGCCTAACCGGACGTGTACAATTCTACTACACAATACTACACAAGTCTCATCAGATACACCCTATGTAATTACTGATTGATTCGATTCTTAATTCTTCAGGCTTAAGTCAAAAGACATTGCCACAGTACTAAGTATAGTTCTATATATAGTATACTTCAACTATATATTCAAACATGTAATTTCCAATTACAATAGAAGGACAGTAGTGTTTACCTCGATAAGCCCAAAATTATCCAAGTATAAAGTCGATCTTGAGCAACGCTTAGCTCCTACTCCGAGCGCTCCAAACAACCCTTAGAAGTTCTAACCAACTTCTACTTACAACTTCAACAACTGGTGAAGATTTCCTTAGGGTTTCGTTTTTGTGGCTAAAGGAAGTATAATCGTATTTTCTGGGCTTTGTATAAGTGTAACCTTGGGAATACTACAAGGTATTTGGGCCAAGGTATTTGGACATTATAACAATATTAGGAGAGTATTTCTATACCACAACAAGGGGTATTATACGAAAACAACTAGGCTAGGGGGGGGGGGGGGGGTACCCCACGGCCAAGGCACCACAAAGGGGGGAGGGGTGGCCGCTCGGCCAAAGCCAAACTTTAAGGGGAGAGGGCTCTTGGACGAGTCAACAAGAGGAGGAGGGTTTCCAAGACTTGGAAGATTTTTGGATGAATGAAGTCTTCAAAGAGAGGGGGGTATTTATAGCAAAACCAAAAGCCAACCAATGGCCAAGATCCTTCCAAGTGTATAGCAAGTGTAAGGCCAAGATCAAGCCAAGTGCACCCTAACCCCTACTCCACAAAACAAGCCACAAAACAAGGCACAAAACCATGAACCAATCGGCCAAGGCCAAGCCTCCTCTTTGCCGTCCAATGAGGGTGACAAGTGTCACCCTCCCGTTGGTCCAAAAATGTTCCGTCGCTCGGAAAAATCCGAAAAAATACTAAATGACATCGCCGGATTTTTCCCAACGTAAGCTGTGGAAACGTTTCGTAATAAAACGACTCTATTCGGCACTTGTGCCCAAATTTCGAACCAAAGCCAATTCTTAAGGCAAAAAAAATTTAATACGTACGCCCTCACGTACATACTCAGGAAATACGGGGTATAACAATTCGGGTGGATACGGCCAAGATCGAGGCAGTCAGGACTTGGCCTAGACCTACTACTCCGACAAAGGTTCGCGATTCGGGCCTTGCAGTTATTATCGGTTCGTAGAAGTTTGCTTCTATCTCTCGCACCATTGACTAGGTGACTCGGAAAGCGGCTAAGTTTCGTGGTGATGTGTCACGACCGAACGGGCCCGTGATCGTGCCTTACCGGGCACCCAAGTAGCCATACATCGAGTAATCGTGAACATAAAGACAATACATGAAACCGATTGTAATAAGCGCAAAGCTAACCAAAAACAGTTACCTTCGGTATATATATAAATAACAACTCTTTCAACATGAGCAGTTTAATCCTTTTTACAAACCACGCCTGGCGGTACTCTGAGACCTCACAGAATGATACGACAACAATGGCGGGGACGGGCCCGCCAAACCCCCGAATGTAAACACTTACGACGGCGGACTATACCACTGATAAGCCTCGGAGAAACGGAGCTTCCCAACGCTCAAGCGTGACCACGAGCTAGGATCAACGGCGGTGTACCTTACTGCGGCATGACGCAGCCCGAAAGAGTCAAGATAACAGTACCAAGTATGTGAAACGAAAATAAATCAGTAAATGAAATCATAGTAGTCTATATAAAGCGGGAGACATGTATGATAACCAAAATACGATTCACAATAAATAAGCGGTCATGTCAAGTCGGGGACTCACGCCTCAAAGTTATCACAATAAAACCGTGCAGGGCAAGTGCGAAGGCATAGCCGACTACTAAGACCCACGGTACCAAAAATACCACAAATCGTATCTCGAGGTCTTTCTAGACGCACCACATGATCGAGGCGGCCACTCGCCCGCAATATCAATGTGCGCGTCTATCCTCGAACTCTCGCGACTCGCATAGGTCACCCGGACCGCATGAGGTATTCTCGAATCATGGTCCTGCATCGCTGAGGTATACCGCGTCGAAGCGGCCCAACCCTCGGTATCCGCCTAGGCTCCGCAGCCGCATAGTCTCAAAAGACCGCATAGTCTCAGCGGACCGCATAGGAATCCCCGCATCGGGCTAAACACCGGAATGATCAATCACGGAGCTACCGCGCTCCGCATAGTCACAAGTGCGCATAGGCGTATAGACCCGCATCAAGGGTGGCAAGCCCTCGGTATAACAAGTCAAGGGTATGTGATACAATAACGATAACGGGCTTAACGTTTGACAACGTAAGCACAACAAAGTGACCCCTTTACACAATAATCACAAGATACTAACACACGTAGCATCCTAACATGCTTACTTATCAAATCAACAAGAAAGTATTACAAGGCTATCACAAACCAATACAATCAAGTTATTCACACAAGGTACTTTCTACTAACAAGTTCGGGTACCTATCCCCAAAGTACTTCATACATTAAATCTTTAAAAGATACGTTACTTCACAAAAACCACACAATACCTGTAGTATATGAAAATAGAGTGATTATCTTTTAAAGTAAATCAATTACTTCTCTTTGTAAAATCAAGTAGCAACCTTCTTTTCCAATGTTCAAGTTTCTTATTTTAGAAGGGTTTCGTAGTTCATAGTCTTATTCAGTTAAGAATATAATTCTCTTTTAACTATCTGAGAAACATAAGTCTTATATGTGAGTAGGATATTCTTGTTTATAACAATCTTATTACAGCAGCCATGATCTAGGAAATATCATTTTGTCTCATCTTAGCTTCTATGCAGATGGAAGTTTCTCCGGTTTTAATAATACTAAATTAGTCAAAACATTTCCATTTATTAACGCCGCATGATGGTTTGTCGATACATTACGATTTCCGAAATCAGTAAAACATTCTTAAGCCGTTATACCTAACTTCCCATAAAGCTAGTATAACTCTTAAGTTTTGCAAAAACCAAGTATTACTTCTTCTTTCAAAATGATTCAAAAATCTTTTGAAATACTTCAAGTTCTTTACTAACACATAACAAGCCAGTTATAGTTCAAATCGCTTTACCTTTTAAAGACCACAAGTATTTTCTTACCAACATAAAGTCGTTATAACCAACTTCCCATAAAGTCGTTATAACACTTTATGTTTTAAACCAATCAAATACATTTAGCACATGAAAACGTCTACCGTACTACATAGTTCACACATATCATGCTAGAAGAGATAGGAAGAGGTTCACATACCTCGCGACGAGTATCGACTAATAGCAAAACGCTCCAAGTACTTCCAACCGTCGGCTACTCCTTATGCCAAGTAGATCGCGCCACACGTAGTACTTCAACCTATAAGGCCACAAGGCGCTTATTAACATTTAGATCTCATCGTAGAACATTCTACAGAAAATCGGCAGCACCTCCCCCGCAACAACAGAAATCTCCTCCTCTCTATCGAGGCCGCCACCAAGCCAAGGGGATTATATGTCTAACCCTAGGTACAATTCTACTCCACGGTACTACTACACAAGTCTACTGTGTCTGACCCTATGTAATTACAGTTCAGTATTCTTCTTTTAAATTCAGGCTTAAGTCGCAAGACATTGCCGTAAGTATTATTCAGGCTTAAGTCAAAAGACATTGCCGATAACTACGTTCAGTTCTATATATAGTATACTTCAACTATATATTCTAACAATATGTAATTTCCAATTACAATAGAGGGACAAGATAATTACCTCGATAAGCCCATAATTATCCTAGTTAAAGTCGATCTGGTAATCGTTTAGCTCGACTCAGCGCTCAACCGCTCTAAACCACCCTTAGAAGTTTTAACTAACTTCTACACAATACTCAACGGACTATGGAGATTTTCCTAGGGTTTCGGTTTTGTGGAGCGGAAGTATAATAGTATTTCGGGCATTTCAGATAGGTATAACCTTAGAATACAACAAGGTATCTGGCTAAGGTAATTTGGGCATTATAACAATACTTTTGAGAGTATTTCTACCAAGAGGGGGGTATATTATACGAGAAAAACACCACTAGGCGGGGGGGTGAAGTCTCGGCCATAAGGCCACATGAGGGAGGGCTCTCGGCGAGGGAGGGGCGAGAACCACAACAAGAGAGGAATTTTACACTTAGAGATTTGTGGAAAGGATGAATAATTCATCAAAGGGAGAGGGGTATTTATAGGTCAAGGGATGGCCAACCAAAGGCCAAGATTAAACCAAGTGTTAGGCAAGTGTAGGGCTAGGACTTATTACACACAAATATCCTACCAACCTCGACTTTAGCCAAGGCACAAAAACGTGCCTTACTAGCCCATTTCGTCAATCTATCACCAATGAGAGGGTGCCAAGTGGCGCCTCTTGTTGGTCCAAAATGTTTCGCCTCCGGAAAAATCCGCAAAAATTAAAATGACATAGCCGGAAATTCCCTACGAAAGTGTGAAAACGTTTTCGAAAAACGACTTAATCGGTGTTGTGAACAAATAAATTTCGCCAAGCCTAATTCTCAAGTTCAAATTTTCTACGTACGTCCTTACGTACATACTCTGGAAATACGGGGTATAACATTCTCCCCTCCTTAGAAACATTCATCCCGAATGTTCCTTCTAAGCCTCAAAACAAACGTGCGCCAGTATAGTCTTTACTACCATACTTACGAAACAATCGCCACAATGGCCACGAAACAATCTGCGAAAATACTTACATCCAAGTCCACGAGGAATCACCTCTAACATCACCACAAACACCTCTCTCCGGGGTCTAAAATATACTTCCTTCGCACCTTCTCTTTACAAAAGAAATGATCACATCAATGCTCGCCATACATGCTCGCTTCTTCCCGATACCACTTTTGTCACTTTGCCGCGAGGTTCTAGTGCCACTCCGGCGACCCAACAAATGGTACGGACTACATGCGATCCCCGAGGTCGTTCACTCGAACTCTACCACATTTACGATCTCGCCGGTTCCAAAACTCGGGGTTACTAACTCTAACGTGGTCATCATTAGCGGGAACACTCGGATGGATCTCCGATACTTTTCCGATCATAACAATACGAAGACCGGTCATCGCCTCCTAAGTCGGACGGCAAAAGCTAACATATAGGCAACCGCCTATTCTTCACATGGACTCAAAGGCCCAAAGTAACTCGGGCTAAGTTCCTCTGTCTTCCAAAACTACACCCACCCCGGTGGTACTTTCAAGAAGACCGACCGTCAACTGAACTCTGGCGTCGTCGCCGATTATCCGCACGATTTCTCGAGTGCGTAACCTCTTCTAGACAAGCTTTACTCTATCCACGTCTGTGGAACAAGCTCAACCAATTATCGAATCCGCCAACATCGAACCAATCGACGGCGACTCACACATCCGCCCTACAAGGCTTCAAAGGCGACATCCAACAACGAAATGGTAGCTTAAACACTCCTTCAACAGGAGACAACAATTCTCGCAACTATCCCTGAAATCCAAACACTGGCCCGAGGGCGAATGTGATTCTGGGACTTACTCGAGTTCCTAACCTTGCCTGGTAAAACCCCCAGAAAAAGCGGTATGCAACACGGGCTCCACTGCGACATAAGGTGAAGGTAGGCACCTCGTGCAGCCTTACGACCTTTTCTGATATATCATCTCGCATAACCCCCTGCCGAGTAAACGGTCTTAGCTAGAAGACAACACGGCTGACCTCCTCGGCCCAACTACTGGTAGAATGCATCCACGAACTCGTACGCTAGTTAACTAAACTTGGGCCTAACACCCTCACAACCCTAACACAAGGCTGGACCACCACAACCTGACCCCACCAAACCTACCGCGGGTTGACCCAACGTGGCCTCAACCCGACCCAACGCGCACAATACTAGCTCCCGATTGAACAATCTCACAAATCACGTTTGAAAACCTAGCGGTCTTCTTAGCTCAACTACCCTTTCATTCCACACTACTGTGGACCTATCCCAAACATAACTCACGTGCACTATGCACTTCCGATAAGGTCAAACATAACACTACACCTTTTACTCGAGATGGTCGCCACGACCTGTTCGGGGCGTGATCGTGCCTTACCGGCACCCAAGTAGTCATACATCGAGTAATCAGCGGAAATATAAAGCAAGACATGAAACGCTTTATAAAATAAGACACGCTTTATGTGAGAAAACATCGCCTTTCGGCATATATATATAATCATGGTTTAGCGCTACATCCGACAATCGCATAACATGACTACTGCACTTAAGGAAATATACAACTATGGCGACAGGGCCCGCCATACCGATCAGATAAAACTATCTACAACAGGAGATCATACCAAAAGTAGAGCCTCCAAGAGACGGAGCTCCGACACCAACGTAGAGATCCTAAGGATGCGGATCTAGCACTGCCGCTCTTACCGCGGCATGAACGCAGCCCCAAGGAGGTCGAGACAACAGTACTAAGTATGCGAAATCAGAAAGTACTTAAATGAAAACATATCATTTTAAAACCAGCTTTACAAATATGTGTGAAACAACCAAGGAAACCGCACGTAGTGCCACATCACAAACAAGAGCAACAATAGGTACTGTAATAGGTCTTGTCTAGGCCGCGAATGATCAAATAGGCCACTCGCCCATATCATCATTCCGCAAGCCTAATCCTCGACTCGAGTCCGCATAGGCCACTCACACGGGCCCGCATGAGGTATAACCCCGCATCGAGGGTAGCTACTCCTCGCATCGCCCCGACTCGCTGTCCGCACGGCCACATAGACCGCATGAGGTATAACCCCGCATACTAACTCCGAACTCTCGTAGCTCGCATAGGCCCCGACCCGCATGAGGTATTCTCGAATCATGGTCCTGCATCACCGAGTCTACCCCGCAGACGGAGGGCGCCTTAACCCCAGATCATCTCAAGAGGTGAGTGATAGTATACTAACATAACAAATTATCTTTAAACAACATAAGCACAACAAGGATACTCACCTATACAAACGTTACAAGATACTAACACACATAGCATCATATCATGTCTACTTATCAAACCATCTTATTATCCTTTTCACAATTCAATATAAGTCTTATAAACACATAGGCAAACTGCTTTCTTTTATCAATCTTAAGTGGTTATACTTAACCTCCCATAAGGTTAGTATAACTCTTAAGCTTCGCTTTAAAACCAATTAGTCTTCTTCTCATAAAAAGATTCAATATTCTTTAAAAATGCTTTCAGATCTTTATTATTCAAAGCTTAAGCCGTGAGGCATTCGTAAGTGTTATTCAGCTTAAGCTTGAGGCATTGCCGTAAGTATTATTCAGCTTAAGTCAAAGACATTGCCGTAGTTATATTTTAGTTAACACATGTACGCCTACCGCACTATATATATTGTAAAATATCATGCTTTAGGAAGAATCACATACCTTCTCAAATAAAACCACCGCCAAGTCAATATGTCGCGTAGAGAGTCACCTATAATAGTCACAGATATCTATCAAAGACTACTCAAGGTCATTCTAAACAGGGGTTCATAATTCTACGGTAAGTCGGGCAGCACTTCCCTACCGGTGAGCTATATAAGTTCATCAGGAAAACAAATTCTATGTAAGTAGCTTTGATTATTCTTCTTAAACCCTTCTACTGTGGTAATACCAATTCTATTCTCGTGATATTCTTCTAAGTGATTAATACTTATTCTTATACTTCTACAAAGATGCATTCTCTAATACAAGAGAGGGTTAGGATTATTACCGTAAGCCCAATAATATCCTAGAAAAAGTCGCGCCTGAGCAAGGTTTTGCTCCTAAGTTGTATGCTCCAAGAACCTTAGAAGTTCTTCACAACGTCTACTAAGTACGAAGGTATTTGGGCTAGGTATTTTGGGCATTATAACGATACAAGAAGGTAACTTTTCTACCAAGGGAGGGGGTAGATTTTTGGCTAGGCTAGGGGTATTCGCCAAGGGCCACTTAGGCTAGAGGGAAGAGGGCTTGGACGAAATGGCTAACAAGGAGAAGGGAGGATTTTCAAGACTTGAAAGTAATTTGTGGATGAAGAACTCTTCATCTTAAGGGGGTATTTATAGGTCAAGAAGTGGCCAACCAATGGCCAAGATTTAGACAAGTGCAAGGCAAGTGTAGGGTGAGGATTAACTATACACAAATATCCTACCAACTCCTCGACTTGTGCACAAGGCACAAAAACGTGTTCTCTTAGCCCAAATCGTCCAAATGGACGATTTCAAGTCCATCAATCGGAGGTGACAAGTGTCGCCTCCCGTTGGTCCAAAATGTTTCGCCTCTCGGAAAAATCCGCAAAATTAGAAATGGCATAGCCGAATTTACCCTACGAAAGTCGTGGGAAACGCTTTCGAAAACGATTCTTTTAGTGAGTTGTGTACAAATAAAAACGCCCAAGGCTTATCTTTAAGGCTAGACTTTCGACGTATTCCCTTACGCATACATACTGGAAATACGGGTATAACATTCTCCCTTAGAAACATTCGTCCGAATGTTCCTTCCCAAGACGATTATCAAGAAGCTTAAACAGCTTGTAAATGCCACACACGCCACAGAGCAACACTTAGGCGTAAACGATAACGAAAATTTACAAGTAGGAAAGTGAATTTACCCGAGGTGGGAATAGGTGAGGATACTTCCGCCTCATGTCCTCCTCGGCTTCCCACGCCATCTCCTCCCGAGCTCGTTCCGCCACAAGACTTTGACGGAAGCCACGCCCTTCGTCCGCAGACGCCTAACTCGACGATCGATTATCGCTATGGGAATCTCCTCATACGATAACCTCACACCGACATCGCCAATCGGATGTACCCTAGATGGATCCCCGATACATCTCTCAAAGATAGAAACGTGAAACACCGGATGCATCGCCTCCGATCGGACGGCAGATCCAACTCATAGGCAACCTTGCCAACCTCAAGCGACAATCAAACGCCCAATGTACCTTGGGCCGAAGTTTCCTTCTTCCCGAATCTCATCACACCCTTCATGGGTGACACCTTTAGAAAACCCAATCATGAACCTCGAACTCAAGATGCCGACGACGATGATCTGCATACGATCGCCGACTACGAGTCATTAATAGCCGCCTTCGGATAAGCTTCACCTTATCCATCGTCACTGTACCAAATCTGGTCCTACTAGCCGCACTCGCCCACATCGAACCAACCTATAGGCGACCGCACTTCCTCCCATACAAGGCCTCATAAGGCGCCATCCGAATACCGGAGTGGTAGCTATTATTATATGCGAACTCAACTAGAGGCAAATGATCCTCCCAACTACCATCGAAGTCAATAACACAGCTCGCAGATATCCTCAAGAGTCCGGATAGTGCGCTCGCTCGTCCGTCTGCGTGGATGAAATGCGCACTGTGCTCACCGGCCCCTAAACTCCTCCGAAGGACCTCAGGTTAGCCAGAAATCGGGCTCCCATCGATATGATCGTAGGGACTCCATGCACCGACGATCTCACGGATGTAAAGTCCGCATAATCCTCACCAAAAGGTCGCCCCGACGGAAGAAAGTGGGCTGATTTCACACCGTCGACGATAACCCATATAGAGTCATGTCTCCTCCGAGTGCGAGGTAATCCCGTGATGAAATCCATGTTGATTACCTCCCACTTCCGTGTCGATCTCAATCGTCGCAACAAACCACCGTGCCTCCGTGCTCTACCTTCACCGCCGACAACACGCACCGAGCTACGAACTCGCAACGCCCCTCTTCAAGCCATCCCACCAATACACGTATCTAAGGTCGTGGTACATCTTGGTCGACCCGGATGGATAGAGTAACGCCGCTGTGTGCTTCCCCAAGAACTCCGCCAAGTCCTCAAACATCCGAACACACACCGCCTCAAACCTTAGCACCCCATCAAGTGCTACTCAAAAGGACCCTTGCCTCACGAAGAGTCAGATCACGATATCGAATCAAAGCCGATCCTCGAATCGTTGCCTCTTCACCTCCTCGACGATGGAAGACTCGCAACCTCACGAACTCTAACCCCACCGCTATCGTAATCAATCAAACGAACACCAAGGCTCGCTAATCGATGCAAATCACGAACCATGTCCCTCCTCTCTAGCCGCACATCCGATAGGCTCCCATCGACCTACGACTAAGAGCATCCGCCACAACATTGGCCTTCCCGTGGTACAGATATCAACATCGTAATCCTTAAGCAACTCTAACCACCGCCTCGCCGTAAGTTCACTCCTTCGGTGAAGATATACCGAGGCTCTTGTGGTCGTATAAATATCCACGTGAACCCCATACAAATAGTGCCTCCAGATCTTCAAAGCGTGAATCACTACCGCTAACTCCAAATCATGGGTGGGGTAGTTCCTCGTGTTTCTTCACCGCCGATGCATATGCTATAACCCCGCCATGCCGCATCAACACACATCCCAACCCGATGCCCGACGATCACAATACACGACATAACCATCCGACCCTCCGAAGAGTAAGAACGGGCGGCCGTCAATCTCTTTCAAGAATCGAAACCCCGCCACAAGCATCACCATCGAACTTGGCCGCTTACGAGTCACCCTAGTCAATGGTGCGTAGATAGAAGCAAACTTCTCCACGAACCGATAATAACTCGCAAGGCCCGTAAAATCGCGAACCTCTGCCGGAGTAGTAGGTTCAGGCCAAGTCCTCGATCGCCTCGATCTTGGCCGTATCCACTGAATGCCATCACCCGACAATATGCCCAAGAAACGCCATCAAGTCAACCAAAACTCACATTTGGAAAACTTGGCGCATAACCGCTGGTCTCGAGAATCACAAGACAGCCTCAAATGCTCCGCATGCTCCTCGCTTGAGCGAGAATAAACCAAGATATCATCAATGAACACTATCACAAACGTGTCCAAAATGGTTTGAACACTCGGTCATCAAATCCATGAATACCGCGAGCATTGGTCAACCCAAAAGACATGACTCGAACTCATAATGCCCGCATCGTCCGAATGCGATCTAGGGACATCCACCTCTCTCGACACGAACTCGATGATAGCGAACGCAGATCAATCTTGAGAAACATCTCGCGCCTCGCAATCGGGTCGAACAAATCATCAATCCCGGGAAGCGGGGTATTCGTTTTAATGGTCACCTTGTTCACCGCTCGTAATCAACACACATGCGCAGCTGGCCCCGCCCTTCTTCTTCACGAACAATACCGGCGCTTCTGGGGAAACACCGGGCCTAATGAAGCCCTTTCTCCAAAGAAATCCTCACCGCCTTCACTCTCTCAACTCGGCAGTGTCATTCAGATGGCGGAATGGAAATAGGCCGAGTATCCGCAATATGTCAATACAAACTCAATCTCCTCTCGTGAGGATACCCGAGGTCATCCGGGAACACGTCTGGGAACTCACGACTACGGAACCGATGAAAATCTGGTACCGCACCTCGTGATCAAACACTCGAACTAGATGGTAGATATACCCTTCGCACCATCTTCCTAGCCTTGAGGTAGGAAATAAACCTACCTCGGCGATACCGTGCTCCCACCCACTCAACAACCGGCCTCGTGAAATCGAACCGCATTACTTCTCTCTCAGCCTACATTGGCATAGCAAGAAGCTAGCCAATCCATCCCCATAATCACGCCGGTCAATCATCTCCAACTCTATCAAGTCGGCCGTGGTCCGACGATCAGAATGGTCACAGACAAGCCCTATATACCCGCCGAGCTACCACCGAATCACCCACCGCGTAGCTACCTCGAAAGGTCTATGGACTCGTGCTCTATCCCTATCCTACTAGCAACAAGGGAGATATATAGGACAGTAGTAGAACCCGATCTATCAAGGCATACACATCAAACCTGAACCGATAAGGTACCGTGACGACATCGTGTGAGGCCTCACGATCCCGCTTACCGGACAAAGCATAGATGCGTTTCGAGGACCGCTAGAATCGGGACCCGAGCCACGACTTCGCCGCGACTGGCCGACCCATATGAACCCCGCCTCCGGGCGAGTAATCGTAGGAGATGATGAAGCGGCAATGAACCCGGCCGAGCCCTACCACCGCCGGGCCGCTCGGCCGACAGCCTCGCAGTGACCGCCGCCACAATCGTAACAAGCTCCAAAAGTAGTACCACACTTCCGTAATGGGATCCACCGCACGGCCACACCGGGTGGTCCCGACGCCGCATTCTCGCTACTCGACGCTCAAGCCCTGGCCCTGGCCCGCCGAAAACTCGGGCCGTGGCTGAGGACGGTGCAGAGTGCTCAATCGGCCGTGGTGCGACCCAGATCGCTGCCGAGGCCGCCACCACGATAACCACCGGAAGACCCTCCCGCCCCGCCTTCTTCTCGCCGCCGTTCGCCCACTCGCCGACCTTCGCCTCGCATCCAAGGGCGTGAGCTCGCATGCGGTAATGTCCATACCCTACCGAGAGAAACCCCGCACATGACTCGCCATATAGTCGTCTAGCCCGTGACATAGCGGTGCACCCTATCCTCCATATTCGCTACCAATGCCGGGACATATCGGGCCAATGAATCAAACTCGACATTGTACTCCCGACAAGGCCCTCTCCGCCTCGAAGAAAAATCTATCACCGCGCCTCCTCATCCGCGAGGCAAGAAGTGAGTGAGAAAGCCTCCGAGAACTCATCCCAAGTAGCTGGGACGCGTGCTCTCCCGGATAACTCCCATGAATCAAACCAATCGATCGCGTATCACGCACTTATGTGAACCAAAGATCACGGACTCGGTCTCCGACGCCCGATCACTCTCAAAATCCTCAAGCCGACGGATGAACTCCTCGCGATCATCCTCCGCCTCGACCCATAAAACTCCGCGGGCTACAACTCAAGAAGTCTCGTAGCCTCAAACTCTCTCGCCTCGGTGAACAACGGCACGACCGAGCCGAGCCGAACTGAATCGCCAGATCCAGCCTCTCTCTCGTATCGGGCCACAACTTTAGCCAAAAGTCGGGCCATCTCTCACTTCTAACCTCCGCCTGTGCCGCGGGATGCGAGGTGTGGGTACTGCGGGTCTCGCTGGGCTGGCGGCGTCATAGAACTCGCCGCCTCGTATAGACCGGGCCGAGCCCTCGTGACTGGGTGTCTCGCTAGCGCCTCCCGCCTTGCCCTTCTCGGGCCCGGGTTGCCTTCGTGGAGGCATAATCATACAGAAAGGAATACGTTAGAGGGTCCAACCTATAACACACTTCTAAAGCACGATCTCGGAATGAGAAGAATGGAAACCAATCCTAAATATCCTATAGCCTCACGATTATTGGTGGTGCACAACACACCGATAATCAAGACTTACTAGATACGGTTCGTAGACACTTTCCGAGGATTAATCGCTCGATACCACTTTTGTCACGACTGCCCGGTTCGTGGATCGTGCCTTACCGGCACCCAAGTAGTCATACATCGAGTAATCGTGAAATATAAAGCAAGACATGAAACAGCTTTATAAAATAAGACATACGCTTTATGTGAGAAAACATCGCTTTCTATATATATATAATCATGGTTTAGCGATTACATCCGACAATCGCATAACATGACTGCACTTAAGGAAATATACAACTATGGCGACAGGGCCCGCCATACCGATCGCATACAAAACTATCTACAACAGGAGATCATACCAAAAGTAGAGCCTCCAAGAGATGGAGCTCCCGACACCAACGTAGATCCTAAGGATGCGGATCTAGCACCGCTGCCCTTACCTGCGGCATGAACGCAGCCCAAGGCGAGGTCAAGACAACAGTACTAAGTATGCGAAATCAGAAAGTACTTAAATGAAAACATATCATTTTTAAAACCAGTTTACAAATATGTGTGAAACAACCAAGGAAACCGCACGTAGTGCCACATCACAAACAAGAGCAACAATAGGTACCTGTAATAGGTCTTGTCTAGGCTGCGAATGATCGAAATAGGGCCACTCGCCCATATCATCATTCTGCAAGCCTAACTGGACTCCCGGAGTCCGCATAGGCCACTCACCTGGGCCCGCATGAGGTATAACCCCGCATCGAGGGTAGCTACTCCTGCATCGCCCGACTCGTCCGTGATGGCCACATAGACCGCATGAGGTATAACCCCGCATACTAACTCGAACTCGTAGCTCCGCATAGGCCCCCTGGACCCGCATGAGGTATTCTCGAATCATGGTCCCAGACCGCCTGAGTCTACCCCGCATCGGAGGGCAGCTTAACCCCCGGTATCATCTCAAGAGGTGAGTGATAGTATACTAACATAACAGCTTATCTTTAAACAACATAAGCACAACAAGGATACTCACCTATACAAACGTTACAAGATACTAACACACATAGCATCATATCATGTCTACTTATCAAACCATCTTATTATCCTTTTCACAATTCAATATAAGTCTGTTATAAACACATAGGCAAACTGTTTCTTTTATCAATCTTAAGTGGTTATACTTAACCTCCCATAAGGTTAGTATAACTCTTAAGCTTCTGTTTAAAAACCAATTAGTCTTCTTCTGTTAAAAAAAGATTCAATATTCTTTAAAAATGCTTTCAGATCTTTATTATTCAGGCTTAAGCCGTGAGGCATTGCCGTAAGTGTTATTCAGGCTTAAGCCGTGAGGCATTGCCGTAAGTATTATTCAGGCTTAAGTCAAAGACATTGCCGTAGTTATATTTTAGTTAACACATGTACGTCTACCGTACTATATATATTGTAAAATATCATGCTTTAGGAAGAATCACATACCTTCTCAGCGAAAACCACCTGCCAAGTTGAATATGTCGCGCGTAGAGAGTCAGCCTATAATAGTCACAGATATCTATCAAAGACTACTCTGAAGGTCATTCTAAACAGGGGGTTCATAATTCTACGGTAAGTCGGGCAGCACTTCCCTACCCGGTGAGCTATATAAGTTCATCAGAAAACAAATTCTATGTAAGTACAGTTTGATTATTCTTCTTTTAAACCCTTCTACTGTGGTAACAGTTCAATTCTATTCTGTGATATTCTTCTAAGTGATTAATACTTATTCTTATACTTCTACAGTATGCATTCTCTAATACAAGAGAGGGTTAGGATTATTACCTCGGTAAGCCCAATAATATCCTAGAGAAAGTCGCGCCTGAGCAAGGTTTTGCTCCTAAGTTGTATGCTCCAAGAACCTTAGAAGTTCTTCACAACTTCTACTAAGTACTAAGGTATTTGGGCTAGGGTATTTTGGGCATTATAACGATACAAGAAGGTAACTTTTCTACCAAGGGAGGGGGGGTAGATTTTTGGCTAGGCTAGGGGGGGTATTCGGCCAAGGGCCACTTAGGCTAGAGGGAAGAGGGCTTGACGAAATGGCTAACAAGGGAGAAGGGAGGATTTTCAAGACTTGGAAAGTAATTTGTGGATGAAGAACTCTTCATCTTAAGGGGGGTATTTATAGGTCAAGAAGTGGCCAACCAATGGCCAAGATTTAGACAAGTGCAAGGCAAGTGTAGGGTGAGGATTAACTATACACAAATATCCTACCAACTCCTTGACTTGTGCACAAGGCACAAAAAACGTGTTCCTCTTAGCCCAAATCGTCCAAATGGACGATTTCAAGTCCATCAATTGGAGGGTGACAAGTGTCGCCCTCCCGTTGGTCCAAAATGTTTCGTCTCTCGGAAAAATCCGCAAAAATTAGAAATGGCATAGCCGGAATTTACCCTACGAAAGCTGTGGAAACGTTTCGTCGGAAAACGATTCTTTTAGTGAGTTGTGTACAAATAAAAACGTCCAAGGCTTATCTTTAAGGCTAGACTTTCGTACGTATTCCCTTACGTACATACTCTGGAAATACGGGGTATAACAATGGCCTTGCCTCTAAGGTCTCTACGTAAAAAGCTCTAAGGTTCACACCTTCTCTATCCCCCAAAATCTTACTCGGTTAAACAACCATGATCTAATCACGACTAACACACTGCTATCAGAACATAGCACTTAAGGTATACTCACCTTATCACACATACTGATCTCTAGAGGGTTAAAGATATATCTATATCTACTGCTTCACTCCCCTTAGTCGTTCTAATCAAACCTGCCCCGTAGGGCGCATAGCTAAGGAAGATGACGAACTACCCACCAATCCTGAAGGCTAAGTCCTCCTACAAGGACACTCTCTCGACACATGGCCCTGACGGCCGCAGGTACAACAAGTACCAACTAAAAGACGACATTCCCCGGGATGACGTCTGTCACACTGTGAACCGGAAGCCCTGGAGTTCTGACCAACTCCTGCATACTCCGAACGTCCCGATATCCGTGGAAGACCACTCTGCACTGGCGGAGGTGCATATCAAATCTGCTGGTGAGGCGACTTGCCTCGAAAGTTACCAAAGGACCTTGCTGCTCTGGCCCTCCTCTGCTGTCCTTCGTTAACCCGTCGATCTTTACGCTTCTCGGCCTGCTGCGCATAAGCCCGTACACAGGCCATGCTCAAGCCCAACTGAAGAATTACTCTTGCACAACCCTCTTTTAGATAGTCATCAAGACTCGCGGTACATCGGTATACTCTCTGGTAGCCAAATCCATAGCTAGTAACAGGGTCGCCTCCTTGCAATCTATATTCACTATTCCCGGTCGTGGAACTGAAGGTTCAAATATCATGGCCGCAGTGGGAACTGCCGCTGCCGTGCCAAACTCTGCTGGGGCTAGTGACGTCGCAAAACTCCCCGAATGAAGCACTACCCTAGGTAATGATTGGGCCTGTGCCCTCGCCACCCTCTGAACTCTACTCGCAGCTCCCTCGGCTGCCTTGACCTCCTAGGCGGTTGCCTACGCGAGGCATAACGATAAGGAAATAATTTCGTCGAGGGTCCAACTTACAACACACTCTAAGGCACGATCTCAGAGTGAGAAGAATAGAAACCAATCCTAAATACCCTATAGCCTCACGATTATTGGTGGTGCACAACACACCGATAATCAAGACTCTACTGGATACGGTCTGTAGACACTTTCCGAGGATTAACTGCTCTGATACCACTTTTGTCACGACCCGAACCCGGGCCCGTGACTGGTGCCTTACCCCGGGCACCCAAGTAGCCATACATCAGAGTAATCAGCGGAACATAAAGACAATACATGAAACCAGTGTAATAAGCAGACAGGCTAACCAAAAACGGTTACCTTCAGTATATATATAAATAACAACTCTTTCAACATGAACAGTTTAATCCTTTTTACAAACCCTGCCCACAACAAGATTACTGCACCTAAGAATGATACGACAACAATGGCGGGACAGGGCCCCGCCAAACCCCTGAATGTAAACACTTACGACGACAGGGGACTATACCACTGATAAGCCTCCGGAGAAACGGAGCTTCCCAAACGCTGAAACTGTGACCCTGAGAGCTAGGATCAACGACTGGTGTACCTTTACCTGCGGCATGAACGCAGACCCGAAGCGAGGTCGACAACAGTACCAAGTATGTGAAATCGAAAATAAATCGTAAATGAAATCATAGTAGTCTATATAAAGCAGAGACATGTATGATAACCAAAATACAGTTCACAATAAATAAGCAGTCATGTCAAGTCAGGGACTCACGCCCTCAACGTTATCACAATAAAACCGTAATGGGCAAGTACGACGGCATAGCCGACTACTAAGACCCACGCATCCAAAAATACCACAAATCAGTATCTCGAGGTCTTTCTGCACCGCACCATGATCGACGCCGCCACTCGCCCGCAATATCAATGCGCGTCTATCCCCGAACTCTCGCGACTCCGCATAGGTCACCCGGACCCGCATGAGGTATTCTCGAATCATGGTCCTGCATCACCGAGGTATACCCCGCATCGGCGCAACAACCTCGGTATCCGCCAGGCTCCGCAGCCCGCATAGTCTCAAAAGACCGCATAGTCTCAATGCACCGCATAGGGAATCCCCGCATCGGCTAAACACCCGGAATGATCAATCTCGAGCTACCGCGACTCGCATAGTCACAAGGATTTGCATAGGCCGATAGACCGCATCAAGGGTGGCAAGCCCTCGGTATAACAAGTCAAGGGGGTATGTGATACAATAACAGTACAACGGGCTTAACGTTTGACAACGTAAGCACAACAAGAGTGACCCCCTTACACAATAATCACAAGATACTAACACACGTAGCATCCTAACATGCTTACTTATCAAATCAACAAGAAAGTATTACAAGGCTATCACAAACCAATACAATCAAGTTATTCACACAAGGTTTTTCTACTAACAAGTTCGGGTACCTATCCCCAAAGTACTTCATACATTAAATCTTTAAAAGATACGTTACTTCAAAAAAACCACACAATACCTGTAGTATATGAAAATAGAGTGATTATCTTTTTAAAGTAAATCAATTACTTCTCTTTGTAAAATCAAGTAGCAACCTTCTTTTCCAATGTTCAAGTTTCTTATTTTAGAAGGGTTTCGTAGTTCATAGTCTTATTCAGTTAAGAATATAATTCTCTTTTAACTATCTGAGAAACATAAGTCTTATATGTGAGTAGGATATTCTTGTTTATAACAATCTTATTACAGCAGCCATGATCTAGGAAATATCATTTTGTCTCATCTTAGCTTCTATGCAGATGGAAGTTTCTACTGGTTTTAATAATACTAAATTAGTCAAAACATTTCCATTTATTAACGCTGCAGTGGTTTGTCGATACACATTCTGATTTCCGAAATCAGTAAAACATTCTTAAGCCGTTATACCTAACTTCCCATAAAGCTAGTATAACTCTTAAGTTTTGCAAAAACCAAGTATTACTTCTTCTTTCAAAATGATTCAAAAATCTTTTGAAATACTTCAAGTTCTTTACTAACACATAACAAGCCAGTTATAGTTCAAATCAGTTACCTTTTAAAGACCACAAGTATTTTCTTACCAACATAAAGTCATATAACCAACTTCCCATAAAGTCGTTATAACACTTTATGTTTTAAACCAATCAAATACATTTAGCACATGTACGCTCACCGCACTACATAGTTCACACATATCATGCAAGAAGAGATCGGCAGAGGTTCACATACCTCGCGCCGAGTATCGACGAAGAGCAACACGCTTCAAGTACGTCCAACCGTCGGCTACTCCTTAAGCCAAGTAGATCGCGCCACACGTAGTACTTCAACCTATAAGGCCACAAGGCGCTTATTAACATTTAGATCTCATCGTAGAACATTCTACCAAAATTCGCAAGACCTCCCGCAACAACAGAAATCTCCTCCTCTATCGAGGCCGGCTACCAAGCCAACCGGGGGGATTATACATCTAACCCTAACGGGTACAATTCTACTCCACGGTACTACTACACAAGTCTACTGCAATACAGCCCTATGTAATTACAGTTCAGTATTCTTCTTTAAATTCAGGCTTAAGTCGCAAGACATTGCCGTAAGTATTATTCAGGCTTAAGTCAAAAGACATTGCCGATAACTACGTTCAGTTCTATATATAGTATACTTCAACTATATATTCTAACAATATGTAATTTCCAATTACAATAGAGGGACAAGATAATTACCTCGATAAGCCCATAATTATCCTAGTTAAAGTCGATCCTGGGTAATCGTTTAGCTCCAACTCCGAGCGCTCCAACCCGCTCTAAACCACCCTTAGAAGTTTTAACTAACTTCTACACAATACTCCAACGGACTATGGAGATTTTCCTAGGGTTTCGGTTTTGTGACTGACGGAAGTATAATAGTATTTCTGGGCATTTCGTATAGGTATAACCTTAGAATACAACAAGGTATACGGCTAAGGTAATTTGGGAATTATAACAATACTTTTGAGAGTATTTCTACCAAGAGGGGGGTATATTATACGAGAACAACACCACTAGGAGGGGGGGTGAAGTCTCGGCCACAAGGCCACACAAGGGGGAGGGGCTCTCGGCCAAGGGGGGGAGGGACGAGAACCACAACAAGAGAGGGGGGGATTTTTACACTTAGAGATTTGTGGAAAGGATGAAGAATTCATCAAAGGGAGAGGGGTATTTATAGGTCAAGGGATGGCCAACCAAAGGCCAAGATTAAACCAAGTGTTAGGCAAGTGTAGGGCTAGGATTTATTACACACAAATATCCTACCAACCCTTGACTTTAGCCAAGGCACAAAAAACGTGCCTTACTAGCCCATTTCGTCCAATCTACCGCCACCAATGAGAGGGTGCCAAGTGGCGCCCTCTTGTTGGTCCAAAATGTTTCGTCTCTCGGAAAAATCCGCAAAAATTAAAAATGACATAGCCGGAAATTCCCTATGAAAGTCGTGGAAAACGCTTTCGAAAAACGACTTAATCGGGTGTTGTGAACAAATAAATTTCGCCAAGCCTAATTCTCAAGTTCAAATTTTCTACGCACGCCCCACGCATATACCGAAATACGGGTATAACATGATGCGTGTGGAGCGTGGTTTCCGATTCTTGAAGAGATCGACGACCGCCCCCGTTCTTACTCTTCCAGAGGGTCCAGACGGTTATGTCGTGTATTGTGATGCGTCAGGCATCGGGTTGGGATGTGTGTTGATGCAGCAGGGCAAGGTTATAGCGTATGCATCCCGACAGCTGAAGAAACACGAGAGGAACTACCCCACCCATGATTTGGAGTTGGCAGCGGTGATTCACGCCTTGAAGATCTGGAGGCACTATTTGTATGGGGTTCATGTGGATATTTATACAGACCACAAGAGCCTACGATATCTTCACCAGAGAGCTGAACTTACGACAGAGACGGTGGTTAGAGCTGCTTAAGGATTACGATGTTGATATCCTGTACCACCCGGGGAAGGCCAATGTTGTGGCAGATGCTCTTAGTCGTAGGTCGATGGGGAGTCTATCAGATGTGCAGCCAGAGAGGAGGGGCATGGTTCGCGATTTGCATCAGTTAGCGAGCCTTGGTATCCGTTTGATTGATTCTGATAGCAGTGGGGTTCGAATTCGTGAGGTTGCCGAGTCTTCCATCGTCGAGGAGGTGAAGAGGCAACAATTTGTTGATCCGGTTTTGACGCGGTACCGTGATACGGCTCTTCGTGAGGGGAAGGGTCCTTTTGAGGTAGCACCTGATGGGGTGCTAAGGTTTGAGGGCAGGTTGTGTGTTCCAGATGTTTCAGGACTTCGGCAGCAGGTTCTTGGGGAAGCACACAGCGCGCGTTACTCTATCCATCCAGGGTCGACCAAGATGTACCACGACCTTAGATCTGTGTATTGGTGGGATGGCTTGAAGAGGGACGTTGCAGAGTTCGTAGCTCAGTGCCCGTGTTGTCAGCAGGTGAAGGTAGAGCACCAGAGGCCTGGTGGTTTGTTGCAGATGATAGAGATCCCGACCTGGAAGTGGGAGGTGATCAACATGGACTTTATCACAGGATTACCTCGCACTCAGAGGAGACATGATTCTATATGGGTTATCGTCGACAGGCTGACGAAATCAGCCCACTTTCTTCCCGTCAGGACGACTTTTTCGGCTGAGGATTATGCCAGACTTTACATCCGAGAGATCGTCGATCGCATGAGTCCCTATTTCGATCATATCGCATGCAGGAGCCCGCCATTTACTAACTGGATGTCTTTCCGTAAGGGTTTAGGACGCAGTGAGCACGAGTACGCATTCCATCCACGCATGCACGGACAGCAGAGCGCACTATCTAGACTCTTGAGGATATGCTGCGAGCCTGTTATATCGACTTCAGGGGTAGCTGGGAGGATCATTTGCCTCTAGTTGAGTTTGCATATAATAATAGCTACCACCCAAAGATTCGGATGGCGCCTTATGAGGCCTTGTATGAGAGGAAGTGCAGATCGCCGATAGGCTGGTTTGATGTTGGCGAGGTGCAGTTAGTGGGACCAGATTTGGTGCAGCAGGAAGTGGATAAGGTAAAACTTATCCAGAGCGGTTCATCGACACCGAGTCGGCGAAGTCATATGCAGATCATATTCTTCTGCATCAGGAGTTCGAGGTTGATGATTGGGTTTTTCTGAAGGTGTCACCCATGAAGGGTGTGATGATATTCGGGAAGAAAGAGAAACTCAGCCCAAGGTACATTAGGCCCTATCAGATTGTCCGCAGGGTAGGCAAGGTTGCCTACGAGTTGGATCTGTCGTCCGATCTGGAGGCAGTGCATCCGGTGTTCCACGTTTCTATGCTGAGGAGATGTATCGGGGATCCATCTAGAGTACACCCGATTGACGATGTCCAGGTGACCGAGGGGTTATCGTATGAGGAGATTCCCATAGCGATAATCGATCGTCAGGTTAGGCGTCTGCGGACCAAGGACGTGGCTTCCGTCAAAGTCTTGTGGCGGAACGAACTCAGGGAGGAGATGACGTGGGAAGCTGAGGAGGACATGAGGCAGAAGTATCCTCACCTATTCCCCACACCTTCAGGTAATTCACTTTCCTACTTATAAATTTTCATTATCGTTTATGCCTAAGTGTTGTTTTGTGGCCGTGTGTGGCATTTGCAAACTGTTTAAGTTATGAGGAACCTTATCGTTAACTGTCTTGGGAAGGAACATTCGGGACGAATGTTTCTAAGGAGGGGAAAATGTTATACCCCGTATTTCCAGAGTATGTACGTGAGGGCGTACGTACGAAAACTTAGCCTTAAAGTTTAGGCATGGGACGTTTTTTTGGGTACAACTCACTAAGAGAATCGTTTTCCGACGAAACGTTTTACACAACTTGCGACGGGAAAATTCCGGCTATGTCATTTCTATTTTTTGCGGATTTTTCCGAGAGACGAAACACTTTGGACCAACGAGAGGGCGTCACTTGTCACCCTCTAATTGATGGATGTGTGGGCGGTATAGGGCCGATTGGAAGGGCTTGGAGTTGGTAGGATATTTGTGATATTTTGTGGATAAGGGCACTTGGGTGAATCCTCACCCTACACTTGCCTTGCGCTTGGCATCATCCTAGCCCTTAAAAGCCCTATAAATACCCCCCCTAACTTGAAGAGTTCTTCATCCACAAATCACACTTTCCAAGTCTAAAAACCTTCCCTCCCTTTGTGTTGAGTTCGTCCAACACTCCCCCTTCCCTCTTGATAAGGCTTTGGCCGAAACCTCTCCCCCCCTAGCCTAGTAGTCCTAGCCGAAATCTACCCCCCCTCCCTTGGTAGAATTGTTGTCTTCCAAGTATAGTTACTATTCCTAAATACCCTAGCCCAAATCCCTTAGTACTTAGTAGAAGTTGTGAAGAACTTCTAAGGGTTCTTGGAGCTATCGGAGCATTCAGACTAGGCGCTAAACCTCGCTCATGATCGACTTATATCTAGGATATTTTTGGGCTTACCGAGGTAAATAATCTTATCCTTCTTTTGTAATTAGAGAATACATATTGTAGAAGTATAGGAATATGTATAAAATACTTAGAAGGATATTAAAGAATAGAATTGAACTGTTATTACAGTAGAAGGGTTTAAAAGAAGAATAATTGAACTATACTTACTTAGGACTGTTTTCACAGTAGACTTGAGTAGCTCGACGGGTAGGGAAGTGCTGCCCAATTTTCCATAGAATAGAGAACCCTCTACTTAGAACGTTTCTGAATAGTCTGACGTTGATAGACGTATTTGACTATTATAGGTGATTCTGCGCGACATATTCGACTTGGCAGGTGGATTTCGCCGAGAAGGTATGTGATTCTTCCTATACTCTTGAGCATGATATTTTAAAATATATATAGTACGGTAGACGTACGTGTGTTAACTGAATAATAATTACGGTAATGTCTTCGGACTTAAGCCTGAATAATAACTACGGCAATGTCTTTTGACTTAAGCCTGAATAATAAGAATCTTGACGTATTTCAAAAGAATAC
Source organism: Przewalskia tangutica (assembly GCA_029844215.1). NCBI lineage: Eukaryota > Viridiplantae > Streptophyta > Magnoliopsida > Solanales > Solanaceae > Przewalskia > Przewalskia tangutica. Next base: position 69,958,610 of record CM056718.1, on the reverse strand, counting down.
TGAATCATTTTTAACAGAAGAGAAATATTTGGTTTTTAAACAAAAAGCTTAAGAGTTATACTAGCTTTATGGGAAGTTAGGTATAACAACTTAAGAAAGATAAAAGGAACTGTTTACTTATTTGTTTGTAAAAACCTTGTATTGATTTCTGTAAAGTGTAGTAAGATTGTTTGATAAATAGACATATTATGATGCTACGTGTGTTAGTGATGTTGTGAAAGGGGGTCATTCTTGTTGTGCTTACGTTGCTAAACGGTAAGTCAGTTGTACTGTTATTATATCACCTACCCCCTTGACTTATTATACCGAGGGCTTGCCACCCTTGATGCGGGTCTATACGGCCTATGCGGTCTGTGAGACTATGCGGAGCTGCGGGAGTTCCAGGATTGATCATTCCGGGTGTTTTAGCCCGATGCGGGGGATGCCCTATGCGGTCTGTGTGACTATGCGGTCTATTGAGACTATGCGGACTGCGGGAGTCCAGGAGGGTACCGGGGGTTAGCTACCCCCGATGCGAGGAATACCTCATGCGGGTCTGTGTGTGACCTATGCGGACTGCGGGAAGTCCAGGACTAGGCACGCATAATGATACTATGGGCGATTGGCCTTGCTTCGATCATTCGCGGCCTAGGAAAGACCAGTTACATTATATCTATTAGTGTTCTTGTGTGTGATATGACACTATGTGCAATTGAACTGATTGTATTTGCAAATGGTTTTAAATTAATTGATTTCATTTAAGTACTTTACAGTTTCACATACTTAGTACCTGTTGTACTGACCTCCTTCGGGGGGCTGCGTTCATGCCGCAGGTAAGGGCAAGAAGGTGCTAGATCCACATCCTTAGGATCTTTGCTTTGGTGTCAGGAGCTCCATCTTCTCCGGAGGCTCTACTTTTGGGTATGATCTCCCTGTATTGTAGATAGTTTTGTACATTTAGGGTATGGCGGGGCCCTGTCCCGCCATAGTTGTTTACTTCCTTAGAGGTATGTAGTCCTATTGTACAGTTGGGATGTAACTGCAAAACTTGGGTTATATATATATGCCGAAAGGCAAGCTTTTCATCAGATAAACTGTTTCTCTTTTCATAATGTTTCTTGTCTTGTCTTATGTTCCTGATTACTCGATGTATGACTACTGGGTGCGGGTAAGGCACGACCACGCCCCGAACGGGTCGTGACACGCCTCCGCAGCAGATGAATATATACCTCATCCGATTGAGTGGTCCTCCGCGCCTTCTTGACGTCGGGAGTGTTCAGGAGCAGGTCAGTGCTCCAAGGGTTCAGATTTTCGGGGGAGCAGGGGTGTTAGCCAGACGAAGCCACCCCTACCTCGTTGTGACCGTTGTGGTAGGCTCCATTGTGGGGAGTGCCGTGCTAGTTTGGGAGTTTGTTTTACATGCGGCCAGCAGGGCCATTTTGCGAGAAACTGTCCGACCAGAGGTGGCACTAGTGGGATAGCACAGACTACGGGATCAGTTGCGGGTTCTTCACCTTCCATAGCTAGGCAGGATGTTCATACACCGGCAGGCCACGGCAGAGGTCGCGGTGGAAGTTCCCAGTTTTAGCGGTCCTTTGAACCGCCTATTTGATTTTCAGGTATATCCTTAACCCTCTAGAGACTAGTTTGTATTGATGTTATGATGATGTGTTAAGTGTTATGTTCAGATAACATTGTGATAATTGTGATTAGAAAACATGGGCAGTTAAAAAGGTAAGTTTGGGGTCAGGAAATTTGTGAACCTTAGAAATTATGACAGTTGAGACCTTAGATGTAAGGCCGTCTTGAGTAAAAGATTTTGCGGGTGATCCTTGTCGGAGTGCATTATATGAATAGGGTGTATTAGTGCGATATTTCCATGAGTTGTGTAAGATGAAAGTGGTAGCTTTCATGACTTGTATAGATAAGATTGTTCCGGATCGGGGAACAAGAGTTTGGCGCGATAGCGGGTCGGGTTGAGGCCAGATCGCGGGTCAACCCGCAGCCCGGAATGAGGTGGGGTCAGTTTGAGGTGGTCCCGCCAGGTGGTAGGGTCACGAGGGTGCTAGGCCCAAGTTTAGGTAACCATTGTACGAGTTCGTAGGTGCGTTCGACCAGAATCGGATCATGAAGGCCGGGTTTGGCCTTAAAGGAATTTGAGTCTAGTAAGATGACCAAGTTTGGAAGTAGTGACTCCAAAAGTTTTGGAAACTGAAGCGATGACTGGAGTATGGTACGTGTACTAGAAAGAGTTCGGGTGTATGAGAAGGGTACGGCGAGTAAGGAAAGAAGTGAACCTGTGTTAAGAGATCAGAAGTGACCATTTCTTTTGTGAAGTGAAGATGCGAAGGGAGTATCCTTTAGACCTTGGGTGGGAGCTTTTTTTTGATGTTAGAGGTGATTCCTCGTTGGCTTGGATTTGAGTTTTGCGCGTATGTTATACTATGGCCATTGATGGCATGATTAGTTTCGTAAGTATAGTAGTGAAGGCTATACCGGCGCATGTACGTTTGGAGACTTAGAAGGAACATTCGGGACGAATGTTTCTAAGGGGGGAAGAATGTTACACCCCGTATTTCCAGGGTATGTATATGAGGACGTACGTACGAGAATACGACATTTAAATTAAAAGGAAGAAAGATGTGATTTTTTCGACGGAAAAGTTTCCGGATTTTGTGAAGGAAAAAGGTTCGTTTATGGGAATTGGATCCCCAGATTCGGTATTCGGACTTTTTGGAATATTTGAGAATTATGGAATTTTATTTCTGGAATTGGTCACGTGGGGCCCACGGGAAAATTTACGTTTTTGTGGGGCCCACTTTATTTTCGGATTTTTGGCATTACGGATATTTTCGGAAGATGAAATATTTTGGACGAGCGGGGGGAGACACGTGTCACCCCCATGTGTCCAAGTGGCCGAATTGATGAGGGACACATGGCTTGGACGTTTTTTTGGGGGACAAGTGGCAAGCCACTTGTCCCATTTTTTGTGGTGGGCAAATGGTTGGCAAACTACCCACACACATGTACCCCATCCTCACCTTACACTTGCTTTAATCATAGCCCTTGATTTCTCTATAAATACCCCCTTGTTTCAAGACTTTACTCATCCACACTTAAGAGTTTCAAAGGCAAAATTCTCCCTCCCTCCTTGTGTTGTTCTCGTCCAACACCCCCCCTTTTGTGTAGAAAAATCCTTCAAGTGTTGTTATTATCCCATATACCTTAGCCTAAAAATCCCTTGTAGTATTCCAAAGTTATCTTTCTACTAAGAGCCCGAAAATACTACTTTACTTCATTAGTCGCAAAAGTGAAACCCTAAGAAAATCTTCATAGTTGGTTGAAGTGTTAAGATAAGTTGTTTAGAAACTTCTAAGGGTTGCTTGGAGCGGGTTGGAGCGTAAGGAATTGGAGCTAAGCGTTGCTCAGGATCGACTTATTAATCTTGGATAATTTTGGGCTTATCGAGGTAACTATCTTTGTCCCCCTATTGTAATTGGATATTACATGTTGTAGTAATGTATAGTTGAGTATACTATATGTAGAATGAATATGGATAAGAATTGAACTGTATTTACATTGGACTGTATTTATTGTAGACTTGTAGTATTATTGTGGGGCAGTATTGTACCCGTCCGGTTAGACGTGTAACCCCCCCTAGGAGTTGTTGGCTTGGTAGCGGGCCTTGATAGAGGAGGATATTTATGTGGTTACGGGGGGGGGGGGGGAGGTGCTGCCGAATTTTCCGTAGAATAAGGAACCTTGTACTTAGAATTGTTCTACGAAGAGATCTAGAGGTTGATAGACGTTTTGTGGCCTTTATAGGTTGAAGTACTACGAGTAGCGTATTCTAATTGAAGGGTGGAAAAGGCTAGCAGGGTTATAGTACTTTGGAGCATTTTGCTAATTGTCGATAATCGTCGCGAGGTATGTGAACCTCTTCCTATCTTTTCTAGCATGATTGTGTGAACTATGTAGTATGGTAGACGTACGTGTGCTAAACGAATTTGATTGGTTTAAAACATAAAGTGTTATAACGGCTTTATGGGAAGTTTGTTATAACAACTTTATGTAGGTAAAGAAATGGTCTGTGGTTTTTTAAAAAGGTAAGAGACTTGACTTATAAATGACTTGATGTGAAATATTAAGGACTTGATTTGTGATAAAAAGTTGTGAAACCGCATTTATGATAAATGGATAATTGAGTTTTAAAAGGAATAAGTTATATTGATTTCGGAAATGAGAATAAGTATCGAACAAACCACTGCAGCGTTAATAAAGGAAAATGTATTGACAAATAATTAATTATATTAAAACCAGTAGAAACCTCCATCTGCATAGAAGCTAAGATAAGACAAAATTGTATTACATTTCCTAGATCATGGCTGCTCTAATAAGAATTATTATAATCAAGTTTTGATTTTCTTAAAATTCCAAAGTAAGGAACTTGATTTCTAAAAGAAAAGAGACCTAAGAATTTGAAGTATTTTGGTTTAAAAGAAAGGCATGGTTTTGTCTTAAATTGGTTTAAAACATAAAGTGTTATAATAGCTTTATGGGAAGTTAGTTATAACGACTTTATGGAAACAAAAGAATGGTTTTATTATTGGATTTAAAATGGTAACTTGCTTTTGGGAAAAGAGAATTACTTGAGTTTAAAAGTATAAGTAACTTATTTTCAAATATCGAACTTTTCTTGATGAGAAAAATATAAGTGGCTTGGTTTTAAAAGGTAGGAGTACCTTGATCTTAAAAGAGTTAGTTACTTGGGTTTTAAAAGTATACTTGACGTTGTTCTAAAAGTGTAAGCCACTTGGTTTAAAAAGTGTAAAGTACTTGATTTTAAAACATGACGTATTTGGTACTACGGATAATAGTATCGAGTTGTTTTTACGTAAAAAGAGATCTTTTTGAAAGGATTAACGTATGTAGTACTTTGGGGTTAAAACCCGGATTTGTTGTAATAAAAATGAAAGTCTATGAGTATGTTGAACTTGCCTATGCTTGTGGTGATAACCTTTGTTGTGCAAGTGTTGTATTTCTGTGTTACCGCGTCTCTCGTTTGAGGGTCGGCTATCTGGTTGATTGATGGACATACTGACACGATGGGTGGCCCACGGGTATGCTTCCACTATATCGATCCTTTTGGACATACTGACACGATGGGTGGCCCACGGGTATACTTCCATTAGGAGTGTTATCTTGTTATTTGCTTTGGACATACTGACACGATGGGTGGCCCACGAGTATGCTTCCATTATGATTGTTATCTTGTTATTTCCTTTTGGACATACTGACACGATGGGTGGCCCACGGGTATGCTTCCATTAGGAGTGTTATCTTGTTATTTGCTTTGGACATACTGACACGATGGGTGGCCCACGAGTATGCTTCCATTATGATTGTTATCTTGTTATTTCCTTTGGACATACTGACACGATGGGTGGCCCACGGGTATGCTTCCATGACCATGCTTATACCGAGGTAAGATGCCGGGGCATGCGACCGTTGTGCAGGTTAAATTCCCGGGTTATATTTGAGTGATGACTTTACGGGCGTGAGTCCCTGACTTGACATGACTGCTAATATATATTGTGAACTGTAGTTTGGTTATCATACATGTCTCAAGTTTTATATAGACTATTATGATTTCATTTACAGTATTTTCAGTTTCACATACTTGGTACTTGTTGTACTGACCTCCTTCGGGGGGATGCGTTCGTGCCGCAGGTAGGGGTACACCGGTTGTTGATCCTCGCTCATAGGATCACAGTTCAGCGTTTGGGAAGCTCCGTTTCTCCGGAGGCTTATCTTTTGGTATGTTTCCCTGAGATTGTAGGTTCTTGTACATTCAGGGGTATGGCGGGGCCCTGTCCCGTCATAGTTGTTGTTAAACTCTTAGAGGTCTGTAGTACTGTTGTGGGCAGGGTTTGTAAAAAGAATGTAACTGTTCAGGTTTAATCATTTATATATATATATGCAGCCAACTTTAAGGCTCAAACTGTATACGTACGCCCTCACGTACATACTCTGGAAATACGGGGTATAACATTCTCCCCTCCTTAGAAACATTCGTCCCGAATGTTCCTTCTCGGAACAGATAACGAAGTTCTTCTAACAAGTTGCCAACGCCACACCTGGCCACGAAATATCACACGTTCTCTTCCTTTCTTACTCGTCGTGCCCTTCTCGGACACTTGAACTCCTCTCGCATACGTACCACACTTCAGTCATTGCTTTCCCAAAACTTTGGAGTCACCACCTCCAAACTTGGTCATCTTACTAGCTTCAATCTCCCTTAAGGCCATTCCCGGCCTTCACGATCCGCCTCTGGTCGAACACATCCACGAACTCATACGATGGTTATCTAATCATGGGCCTAGCGCCCTCGTGACCCTACCACCTGGCGGGACCACCCAGAGCTGACCCCACTTTGAAACCGGCCGCGGGTTGGCCCTCAACATGGCCCCAACCCGACCCACTTACGCATCACGCTCTTGTTCCCCGATCCGGAACAATCTTACCTATACAGGTCATGAAAGCTACCACTTCCATTACACACTACCCAGGGATTTTATCACACAAAACGTTCTAGGCATAAAAATGCACTCCGACAAGGATCACTTGCAAAATCTGGTACTCAAGACGGCCTTACATCTAAGGTCTCAACTGTAATATTCTAAGGTTCATCATTTTCTCACCCTCAAGCTTACCCTTCTCACAACCAGGTTCTACATCACGTTTTAGCATAACGCTATCCGAACATAACACTAAACACATCATCAATACATACAAAACTCTAGAGGGTTAAGGATATACCTGAAAATAGGCGATTCAGAGGACCGCTAAAACTGGGAACTTCCACCGCGACCTCTACCGTGGCCCGCCGGTGTATGAACATCTGCTCGACTATGGAGGTGAAGAACCCGCCCGATCCGTAGTGCATGCTATCCTACCAGCGCTACCCACAGTCGGACAATTTCTCCCAAATGGCCTGCTGGCCGCATGTAAAACAAACTCCCGACTAGCACGACATTCCCATCGTGAGTCTACCACGCGGTCACAACGAGGTATGGGTGGCTTCACCGTTAACACCCCGCTTCTCCAAAAAATCTGAACCTCGAGCCCGACTGCACACGAAAACTCGACGCCTCAAGATTGTAGAGACCACTGCATCGGGCGGAGGCACATAACTAGTCTGCCGAGGCGGTTCGCCTCGAAAATCACCAAAGGACCTGCAGATTCGCCCTTTTCACGACTTTGGTCATTCCGTCGATTTCTCCGCCTCACCTCCAAGTGCATAAGCTCGCATGCGGCAATGTCCATGCCCTGAAGAGCTACACGAACAACTCTGCTAGGTAATCATCGAGCCTCAGTAACATATCGGTGCACTCGATCTTCCATACTAGCTACTAATGCGGGACGCGTCGCCAACGAGTCGAACTCACATTGTACTCGAACCGTCGCCTGCTTCGCCGCAACCCCAAAAATCTGGCCCGAGCCTCCTCATCTGTGGAGGCAAGAAATGTGCAAGAAAGGCCTCGAGAACTCGTCCCATAAAGCCGGAAGTGCATGCTCTCCCGACAGCTCCACGAATCAAACGATCATTGCGGTATCACGCGGCCGATGCGAACCTAGGACCACCGACTCGGTCTCCGATGCCTTGATCACTCTCATGATCCGCTGCAATCGCCGGATGAACTCTGCGGATCATCCTCGTGCCTCGACCCATAAAACTCGCGGGTTACACTCGGAAAATCCCGTAATCTCAAGTATGCGCTCGGGGTGAACTACGGTGCTCTCGGGACCGAATCGCTGCTGGCCCGGCTTATCTCAAGTTCGCCACAACCACGCCATTAATCGGGCCATCTCTTGTAACCCATCTCATTCGCCTCACTGTAGGATGGAGGCTCGTGTATCGTGGTCTCAGAGATCGCCGCCGCTCTACTCGTATCTTCCTCTGCCGCTTGCCCTTCAGGCCGGGTTGCTGCGCGAGGCATAGCGGTAAAGGAAAGGAATACGTCGGAGGGTTCAACTCATCACACGCCTCTAAGGCACGATCTCGAATGAGAAGAATGGAAACCAATCCTAAATGTCCTATAGCCTCACGATTATAGATGTGGTGCACAACACACCGATAATCAAGACTCTACTAGACACGGTGCAGACACTTTCCGAGGACTAATCGCTCGATACCACTTTTGTCACGACCGAACCGGCCCGTGGATCGGTGCCTTACCGGGCACCCTAGTGATACAACATCGGAGAAAATCAGCGAAATAAAAACATGAACATGAATTTAGAGACAAAATAAATAAACAAAGCAACCAAAACAGCTTTCATCATATATATATATAAATACCCGAACAGTTATCCTTTTTACAAACCCTGCCCACACAGTGCTACAGACCTCTAAGAATTTATACAACAACTATGACGGGGCAGGGCCCCGCCATACCCCTGAATGTACAAGAACCTACTGCACTGTGGTAACATACCAACAGATAAGCCTCGAAGGAACGGAGCTTCCCAAACGCTGAAATGAGATCCTAAACGCGGATCGATAGATGTACTCTACCGCGGCATGAACGCAGCCCCGAAGGAGGTCGATAACAGTACCAAGTATGTGAAATCAGAAATATCAGAATCGAAATCATAATAGTCTATAAAAGCAGGAGACAGGTATGATAACCAAACTACAGTACATACACATAACAGTTATATCAATTCAGGGTCTCACGCCCACAACATCAATCCTGCCCGTGGAGTACCTTCCTCACTGCCGGCAGTCTATGATATGATAACAACAAGATAGCAATCCAAATGGGAGCATACCCGTGCGCTACGCATCGTGTCAGTATGTCCAAAGGGAACAAATAAGACAACATTCCAAATGGAAGCATACGAGTGCGCTACGCATCGTGTCAGTAGGTCCAAAGGGAAACAATAAGACAGCATTCCAAATGGAAGCATACCCGTGCGCTACGCATCGTGTCAGTATGTCCAAAGGGAAACAATAAGACAGCATTCCAAATGGAAGCATACCCGTGCGCTACGCATCGTGTCAGTATGTCCAAAGGGAAACAATAAGCAACAAGGCGGTAATCAAAGTGGAAGCATACCCGTGCGCTACGCATCGTGTCAGTATGTCCAAAGTGATTTAACAAAAGTAACACTATCAGCGAACGCACTGCGGAATTTATCCGTCACGCCGGCCACGCCCAAGTAAGTTCTCAACAAGTCAACCGATCCTCCATCGAGAGACGCGGTAGTATAGAAACACAATTCTTGCACAACAAAGGCTATCACAACAAGCATAGGCAAGTTTCACAACAACAAGCATAGGCAAGTTTCACAACAACAAGCATAGGCAGGTTTCACCACAACTCAAAGTACTTTCATTTTTATGCCAAGGTCCGGGTTTTAACCCTAAAGTACTACGTACGTTAAATTCCTTTTAAAGAGATTTATTCCTTTTATAAAAGTCACCCGATACCCGTAGTATAAAAATAGAGTGACTTATATCTTTTAAGTAAACCAAAACAACTTCCATACTTTCTTTTTTTAAAGTCAAGTTACCACGTTAAAACCAATGATAAAACCTTTCTTTTGTTTTCATAAGCTCGTTATAACCAACTTCCCATAAAGCTGTTATAACACCTTATGCTTTAAACCATTTTAAGACAACACAATGCCTTTCTTTTCCCTAAGGTTCCAGTTTGCCTAATTTTTAATTACACAAGTCTCTTTTTGAAAAGTTTCATAGTTCAATGTCTTTATCTCTTTTAAAACAATTGAGTAACATATGCCATAGGCGAGTAGGTTATTCTTGTTCATAATCAATCTTATTAAGCAGCCATGATCTAGAAAATGTAATATCATTTTGTCTCATCTTAGCTTCTATGCAGATGGAGGTTTCTACTGGTTTTAATAATACTTAATTATACAATACATTTTCCTTTATTAACGCTGCAGTGGTTTGTCGATACACATTCTGATTTCCGAAATCAGTAAAACATTATTCCTTCCAAAAACCAAGTACTCATTACTCACGAATGAGGTTTCACACAAACATCCATTTTAAGTCAAGTCTCTTATCCTTTAAGAATAAGTCTCTTAACTTCTAAACCATTAAACCATTCTTTTTATCTCTCTTAAGGCGTTACACCTAACTTCTCATAAAGCTGGTATAACTCTTATGATTTCAAACCAAGTACACACTTCTTTCAAAAAGGTTTCTTAATCTTTTTAGAATACTCCAAGGTTCTTTTACATCCAGTCGGTTATAAGTCAAATCAGTTATCTTTTAAAAATCACAAGGCTTTTTCTTATCTACATAAAGCTGTTATAACCCACTTCCCATAAAGCCGTTATAACCCTTTATGTTTTAAACCAATCAAATACATTTAACACATGTACGTCTACCGTACTACATAGTTATACACATATCATGCTAGAAAGATAGGAAGAGGTTCACATACCTCGCGACGAGTATCGACTAATAGCAAAACGCTCCAAGTACCTCAAACCGTCTGCTACACTCTCAGTCAAGCAGATCACTCCACACGTAGTACTACAACCTATAGAGGCCACAAAGCGCCTATTAATATCTTTTAGATCCCGACGTAGAATATTCTACAGAAAATTCGGCAGCACCTCCCCCCCCCCGCAACAGCGTAAATCTCCTCCTCTATCGAGGCCGGCTACCAAGCCAACCAGGGGGGGGGTTAACACGTCTAACCGGACGTGTACAAATTCTATTACACAGTAATGCTACACAAGTCTACTGTAATACAGTCCTATGTAATTACAGTTCAGTTCTCTTCTTTAAATTCAGGCTTAAGTCGCAAGACATTGCCGTAAGTATTATTCAGGCTTAAGTCAAAAGACATTGCCGCACAATTATAATGTTCGGTTCTATATATAGTATACTTCAACTATATATTCCTACAACATGTAATTTTCCAATTACAATAGAAGGTCAAGAGTGTTTACCTCGATAAGCCCAAAATTATCCGAGTTTATATGTCGATCCTGAGCAAGGTTTAGCTCCTACTCCGTGCGCTCTAACCCGCTCCAACCAACCCTTAGAAGTTCTAACCAACTTCTACTTATAACTTCAACTACGGGTGAAGATTTACTTAGGGTTTCGTTTTTGAGACTGAGGGAAGTATAATGGTATTTTCTGGGCTTTTGTACAAGTGTAACTTTGGGAATACTACAAGGTATTTGGGCCAAGGTATTTGGACATAACAACAATACTAGGAGAGTATTTCTATACCACAACAAGGGGTATTTATACGAGACAACTAGGCTAGGGGGGGGGTATGTACCCCACGGCCAAGCCTCTACAAGGGGGAGGGGGTGGGTTTCGGCCAAGGGGCCTTCAAGAGGGGGAGGGGTGTGTGGTGGACGAGATCACAAGAGGGAGAGGGAGGGTTTGAGACTTAGAAAGATTGCTCAATTTTGGATGAAGAAAGTTCATCACTTAGAGGGGTATTTATAGGTCAAGTGAAGGCCAACCAATGGCCAAGATGAAGACAAGTGCATAGCAAGTGTAAGGCCAAGATTTAGCCATGTGCTACCTTATCCATCTACACAAAAATATCCTACCTAACCCTTGACCAAAATTTCACACCAAAAACGTGCAAGACTTAGCCAATTGCCGTCCAACCTCTTCCAATGTGAGGGTGACACATGTCACCCTCCCGTTGGTCCAAAATGTTTCGTCTCTCGGAAAAATCCGCAAAAATTATTAATGACATAGCCGGAATTTTCCCTTCGAAAGCTGTGGAAACGTTTCGTCGAAAAACGACTCCTTTCGGGTGTTGTGTACAAATTTCGAAACTAGCCAACTTTAAGGCTCAAATTGTATACGTACGCCCTCACGTACATACTCTGGAAATACGGGGTATAACATTCTCCCCTCCTTAGAAACATTCGTCCCGAATGTTCCTTCTCGGAACAGATAACGAAGTTCTTCTAACAAGTTGCCAACGCCACACCTGGCCACGAAATATCACACGTTCTCTTCCTTTCTTACTCGTCGTGCCCTTCTCGGACACTTGAACTCCTCTCGCATACGTACCACACTTCAGTCATTGCTTTCCCAAAACTTTGGAGTCACCACCTCCAAACTTGGTCATCTTACTAGCTTCAATCTCCCTTAAGGCCATTCCCGGCCTTCACGATCCGCCTCTGGTCGAACACATCCACGAACTCATATGATGGTTATCTAATCATGGGCCTAGCGCCCTCGTGACCCTACCACCTGGCGGGACCACCCAGAGCTGACCCCACTTTGAAACCGGCCGCGGGTTGGCCCTCAACATGGCCCCAACCCGACCCACTTACGCATCACGCTCTTGTTCCCCGATCCGGAACAATCTTACCTAAACAGGTCATGAAAGCTACCACTTCCATTACACACTACCCAGGGATTTTATCACACAAAACGTTCTAGGCATAAAAATGCACTCCGACAAGGATCACTTGCAAAACTGTACTCAAGACGGCCTTACATCTAAGGTCTCAACTGTAATATTCTAAGGTTCATCATTTTCTCACCCTCAAGCTTACCCTTCTCACAACCAGGTTCTACATCACGTTTTAGCATAACGCTAACCGAACATAACACTAAACACATCATCAATACATACAAAACTCTAGAGGGTTAAGGATATACCTGAAAATAGGCGATTCAGAGGACCGCTAAAACTGGGAACTTCCACCGCGACCTCTACCGTGGCCCGCCGGTGTATGAACATCTGCTCGACTATGGGAGGTGAAGAACCCGCAATCGATCCCAGAGTCTGTGCTATCCTACCAGCTACCCGGTCGGACAATTTCTCCCAAAATGGCCCCGCTGCCCGCATGTAAAACAAACTCCTGACTAGCACGACATTCCCACGTGGAGTCTACCACGTCACAACGAGGTATGGGTGGCTTCACCGTTAACACCCCGCTTCTCCCAAAATCTGAACCTCGAGCCACGACTCATCTTGAAAACTCGACGCTCAAGATTGTAGAGGACCACTCAGCATCGGGCGGAGGCACATAACTAGTTCGGCCGAGGCGGTGCGCCTCGAAAATCACCAAAGGACCTGCAGATTCGCCCTTTCTCGCGACTTTGGTCATTCCGTCGATTTCTCCGCCTCACCTCCAAGTGCATAAGCTGCGATGCGGCAATGTCCATGCCCGGTGAAGAGCTACACCAACAACTCTGCTAGGTAATCATCGAGCCTCGTAACATATCGGTGCACTCGATCTTCCATACTAGCTACTAATGCGGGACGCACGCCAACGAGTCGAACTCACATTGTACTCCCGAACCGCACGCCTGCTTCGCCGCAACCCCAAAAATCTGGCCCGAGCCCTCTCATCTGTGGAGGCAAGAAATGTGCAAGAAAGGCCTCTGAGAACTCGTCCCATAAAGCTGGAAGTGCATGCTCTCCCCGGGACAGCTCCCACGAATCAAACCGGGCCGATCGCGTATCACGCACCGATGCGAACCTAGACCACCGACTCGGTCTCCGATGCCTTGATCACTCATGATCCACAGAATCGCCGGATGAACTCCTCGCGATCATCCTCGTGCCTCGACCCATAAAACTCGCGGGTTACACTCGTAAAAATCCGTAATCTCAAACCGCTCGCCGGGGTGAACTACGGTGCTCTTGGGACCGAATCGCTGCGTCCGGCTTATCCTCAAGTTCGCCACAACTCGCCATTAATCGGGCCATCTCCTTGTAACCCATCTCATCTCGCCCCACTGCAGGATCGAGGCTCGAATCGTGGTCTCTGTAGACCGCCACGCTTTACTCAGATCTTCCTTCGCCGCTTTGCCTTCAGGCCCGGTTGCCTTGCGCGAGGCATAATCGTAAAGGAAAGGAATACGTCGAGGGTTCAACTCATCACATGCCTCTAAGGCACGATCTCGTAATGAGAAGAATGGAAACCAATCCTAAATGTCCTATAGCCTCCTGATTATAGATGTGGTGCACAACACACCGATAATCAAGACTCTACTAGACACGGTCTGTAGACACTTTCCGAGGACTAACTGCTCTGATACCACTTTTGTCACGACCCGAACCCGGGCCCGTGACTGGTGCCTTACCCCGGGCACCCTAGTGATACAACATCAGAGAAAATCAGCGGAAATAAAAACATGAACATGAATTTAGAGACAAAATAAATAAACAAAGCAACCAAAGCAGCTTGCCTTCATCATATATATACATAAATATCCGAACGCTTATCCTTTTACAAACCTCGCCACACAAAGTGCATGCACTCTAAGAATTTATACAACAACTATGACGGGACAGGGCCCCGCCATACCCCTGAATGTACAAGAACCTACAGACTCAGGGTAACATACCAACAGATAAGCCTCCGAAGGAACGGAGCTTCCCAAAACGCTGAAATGAGATCCTAAACGCGGGGATCGACAACCGATGTACTCTACTGCGGATGAACGCAGCCCCGGGCGAGGTCGATAACAGTACTAAGTATGTGAAATCAGAAATATCAGAATCAAATCATAATAGTCTATAAAAGCAGGAGACAGGTATGATAACCAAACTACAGTACATACACATAACAGTTATATCAATTCAGGGTCTCACGCCCACAACATCAATCCTGCCCGTGGAGTACCTTCCTCACTGCCGGCAGTCTATGATATGATAACAACAAGATAGCAATCCAAATGGGAGCATACCCGTGCGCTACGCATCGTGTCAGTATGTCCAAAGGGAACAAATAAGACAACATTCCAAATGGAAGCATACCCGTGCGCTACGCATCGTGTCAGTAGGTCCAGAGGGAAACAATAAGACAGCATTCCAAATGGAAGCATACCCGTGCGCTACGCATCGTGTCAGTATGTCCAAAGGGAAACAATAAGACAGCATTCCAAATGGAAGCATACCCGCAGCGCCACGATCGTGTCGATATGTCCAAAGGGAAACAATAAGCAACAAGGCGGTAATCAAAGTGGAAGCATACCCGCGCGCTACGATCATGTCGATGTCCAAAGTGATTTAACAAAAGTAACACTATCAACAGAACGCACTGCGGAATTTATCCACACGCCGGCCACGCCCAAGTAAGTTCTCAACAAGTCAACCGATCCTCCATCGAGAGACGCGAGTATAGAAACACAATTCTTGCACAACAAAGGCTATCACAACAAGCATAGGCAAGTTTCACAACAACAAGCATAGGCAAGTTTCACAACAACAAGCATAGCGGTGTTTCACCACAACTCAAAGTACTTTCATTTTTATGCCAAGGTCCGGTTTTAACCTAAAGTACTACGACGTTAAATTCCTTTTAAAGAGATTTATTCCTTTTATAAAAGTCACCCGATACGTAGTATAAAAATAGAGTGACTTATATCTTTTAAGTAAACCAAAACAACTTCCATACTTTCTTTTTAAAGTCAAGTTACCACGTTAAAACCAATGATAAAACCTTTCTTTTGTTTTCATAAGGTCGTTATAACCAACTTCCCATAGAGCTGTTATAACACCTTATGCTTTAAACCATTTTAAGACAACACAATGCCTTTCTTTTCCCTAAGGTTCCAGTTTGCCTAATTTTTAATTACGCAAGTCTCTTTTTGAAAAGTTTCATAGTTCAATGTCTTTATCTCTTTTAAAACAATTGAGTAACATATGCCATAAAGTAGCAGTTATTCTTGTTCATAATCAATCTTATTAAGCAGCCATGATCTAGAAAATGTAATATCATTTTGTCTCATCTTAGCTTCTATGCAGATGGAGGTTTCTACTGGTTTTAATAATACTTAATTATACAATACATTTTCCTTTATTAACGCTGCAGTGGTTTGTCGATACACATTCTGATTTCCGAAATCAGTAAAACATTATTCCTTCCAAAAACCAAGTACTCATTACTCACGAATGAGGTTTCACACAAACATCCATTTTAAGTCAAGTCTCTTATCCTTTAAGAATAAGTCTCTTAACTTCTAAACCATTAAACCATTCTTTTTATCTCTCTTAAGGCGTTACACCTAACTTCTCATAAAGCTGGTATAACTCTTATGATTTCAAACCAAGTACACACTTCTTTCAAAAAGGTTTCTTAATCTTTTTAGAATACTCCAAGGTTCTTTTACATCCAGTCGGTTATAAGTCAAATCAGTTATCTTTTTAAAAATCACAAGGCTTTTTCTTATCTACATAAAGCTGTTATAACCCACTTCCCATAAAGCCGTTATAACCCTTTATGTTTTAAACCAATCAAATACATTTAACACATGTACGTCTACCGTACTACATAGTTATACACATATCATGCTAGAAAGATAGGAAGAGGTTCACATACCTCGCGACGAGTATCGACTAATAGCAAAACGCTCCAAGTACCTCAAACCGTCTGCTACACTCTCGCCAAGCATCACTCCACACGTTTTAATACAACCTATAGCGGCCACAGAGCGCCTATTAATTTATTTTTTATCCCGACGTACAATATTATACATAAAATTCGGCAAGACTCCCCACACAGCCAGTAAATCTCCTCTCTATCGAGGCCGCTACCAAGCCAACCAGGGGTTAACACGCCTAACCGGACGTGTACAAATTCTATTACACAAGAATGCTTACAAGTCTCGTAATACGATTCTATGTAATTACGATTCAGCTCTTCTTTAAACTCAGCTTAAGTCGCAAGACATTGCCGTAAGTATTATTCAGCTTAAGTCAAAAGACATTGCCGCACAATTATAATGTTCGGTTCTATATATAGTATACTTCAACTATATATTCCTACAACATGTAATTTTCCAATTACAATAGAAGGTCAAGAGTGTTTACCTCGATAAGCCCACAATTATCCGAGTTTATATGTCGATCCTGAGCAAGGTTTAGCTCCTACTCCGTGCGCTCTAACCCGCTCCAACCAACCCTTAGAAGTTCTAACCAACTTCTACTTATAACTTCAACTACGGGTGAAGATTTACTTAGGGTTTCGTTTTTGAGACTGAGGGAAGTATAATGGTATTTTCTGGGCTTTTGTACAAGTGTAACTTTGGGAATACTACAAGGTATTTGGGCCAAGGTATTTGGACATAACAACAATACTAGGAGAGTATTTCTATACCACAACAAGGGGTATTTATACGAGACAACTAGGCTAGGGGGGGGGTATGTACCCCACGGCCAAGCCTCTACAAGGGGGAGGGGGTGGGTTTCGTCCAAGGGGCCTTCAAGAGGGGGAGGGGTGTGTGGTGGACGAGATCACAAGAGGGAGAGGGAGGGTTTGAGACTTAGAAAGATTGCTCAATTTTTGGATGAAGAAAGTTCATCACTTAGAGGGGTATTTATAGGTCAAGTGAACGCCAACCAATGGCCAAGATGGAGACAAGTGCATAGCAAGTGTAAGGCCAAGATTTAGCCATGTGCTACCTTATCCATCTACACAAAAATATCCTACCTAACCCTTGACCAAAATTTCACACCAAAAACGTGCAAGACTTAGCCAATTGCCGTCCAACCTCTTCCAATGTGAGGGTGACACATGTCACCCTCCCGTTGGTCCAAAATGTTTCGTCTCGGAAAAATCCGCAAAAAATTATTAATGACATAGCCGAATTTTCCTTCAAAGTCGTGGAAACGTTTCGTCGAAAAACGACTCCTTTCGGGTGTTGTGTACAAATTTCGAAACTAGCCAACTTTAAGGCTCAAACTGTATACGTACGCCCTCACGTACATACTCTGGAAATACGGGGTATAACAAGAGGCCTATGAAGAACCCATCTTCAAGTTCCAACTTCAAAGTTGAAGAACTCCCATAGTTTCCGCCTTGCGACTAACGTGAAAATGCATTTTTTCCGAAATCTTTCTATTGAGATATCCTTACAATACCCTAAGGGACATTGGGTTAAAGTCTTGTGGCTAATGGATCAAAACTACAAAATTTTTGTGTGGGATCTAAGGCAAACCCGAGAGCTCATTGTGAAGCACAAGAGTTTCTCTAAAATTTTCTAAGTGTTAATGAGCTAGTCTTGCACTAGTAGTATACTTATAACACAATGGAGGGCTTAGACTTAAACAAATGTGAGGTTAGGATTAGTTTCACTTGGATCAAGCCTAGGTGGACAAGTTGACTTGTCAACAATATCAAGCTTGCAAGACTTATCTTCCAAGATGGTCAATGACCATTATACCCTTGCATAAATTTCGACCAAGCCATGTGAGGGTGCCACGTGTCGCCCTCTCATTCGTCCATAAAATTCCGTAACTCTCGTGGGCCCCACAAAACGTAAAATTCCTCGGGTGGGCCCCACGTGACCAAATCCGTAAAAATAAATTTCCATAATATTAATAAGTTCCATACTCTTCGAATAATGTATTTTGAGAATCCAATTCTCAACAACGAACATTTTTCCTTTCCGACGTCCGGAAGATTTTCCGTCGGAAAAACAATTCTTCCTTTCGTACCAATTTCCAAGTCTTGTTTCCTTTCGTACATTCTCTTTTACATGTTTTGGACTTACGGGGTGTAACACTACTGTTTACTCTCATTGTTAGTAAGGCACAGTGTGTTGTAATTTGATTATCATATATGTCCCCGAATTTGTTTGGGTTACCCTATGGTCATGCTTTTTACGATGTGGGATTCCGGGGCATGAGACCACGAGGTATTTAGGACACAGGTGGGGCTTGGTGTTCATGTATCCTTATTGGTGTTATTATATCATGGACTGCCGGCAGTGAGGAAGGATTCCACGGGCATGATTGATATCATGGGCGTGAGACCCATAATTATATTTGAGTTGTGACTTTGAGGGCCTGCGTCCCTAACTTGATATGACTGTTTACGTGTTGTGTACTGTAGGTTGGCTATCATACATGTCTCCTGTTTTGTTTAGACTGTTATGATTACATTACTGATTTCATCGCTCACATACTTGGTACATTCTTCGCATCGACCTCCTTCGTGGCCGCTCATGCCGCAGGTTTAGGTACGCTGTTTGGTGATCGGCAGGTGTAGGACCCTGCTCAGAGTTTTTGGATAGCTCCTTCTGTTCAGGAGTTTATCTTTTTGGTATGAGTTCTTTCAGTACAGGCTTTTGTACAGTTATGGGTACGGCGGGGCCTTGTCCCGTCATAGTTCAGTTTAACTCTTAGAGGTCTGTATTCATATGTGGGATTGGACTCATGTACGGTGTAGAGTCTTTTGTTATGTATATTATGGAAGCCTTGTCGGCTTTGCCCTTGCACGTACGTTGGTTTTAAGAAAAAAAAATTGATGAGGTGTTATTTAATTTCCGCAGTTTACTTAGTTGTTAAGGTAGAAGGGTGCCCAGGTAGGGCACCACCACGCCCGGTTCGGGCGTGACAGAGTGGTATCGAGCGATACCCTCGGAATGTTTACAGACCGTGTCTAGTAGAGTCTTGATTATCGGTGTGTTGCGCGCCACACCCATAAACAGGAGGCTACATGACATTTAGGAGTTGGTTTCTATTCTTCTCACTCTGAGATCGTGCCCTAGAGCTGTGTTAGTAAGATAATTCCTCTCTGACGTGTTGTTGTGTTACAGTTATGCCTCCAAGGAGGGCAACAGCCGCCCAGAAGGGCAAAGGAGTAGCAGGAGCTACTAGTCAGACTCAGAGAGTTGATAGGGCTTATGCCCAGGGCATACCGGATGTGGTTCCGCAGTCGGCGAGTTCTTCTTCGCCAGGTTTTGAGGTCCCAGCACCAGAGCCTCCAGTTTCTCAGTTAAGGGAAGACTTTAGGGTCATGAAGGAATCCATTATGTTATTGACCAAGATAGCGGTCTGCGGTTTCAGTCGTGAGGAGGTTATTCGCCAAGCATGCAAGGTGTACAGAGGGTAGAGGGTCAGCGCGGGGATCTGCGTAAGAGGGCTAGACCGGTTGGTTATTCCGGTGAGTTTTTGGACGATCTGCCTCAACAGCGAATGAGATATTTGTCCCAGCCGACCCAGTACATACCCCCGCAGCTCACAGGTGGGAGATTGGACCCCACAAGGTATTTAGGAGCCGTTCCATGCTCCAGGGGTCGAGGTTCTCAGAGGAGCCGAGGATTTCCTCAATCGAGGCCACCTATTCCTCAGTGTTTCAGATGTGGTAAGCGTCATTCGAGGAAATATCGTTATAGTTATGGCACGGGTGTTTGTTTTTATTGTGGCCGTCCGGGCCATATTCGGAGAGTATGTCCTTTTAGAAGGAGCATCGGTGAGGTGGCTCAGCCTATGGGGCCGGTAGTTGGTTCCCTTTCCTCCACAGTTGTGCATCCCCAGACAGGTGTTGGATGTCACCGATCGTGGTAGAGGTCAGGGTGGAGTTTATAGTTCTGGCGGTCCTTCGAACCGCATAGATGACGTGACTACTGGACAGAATCAGGAGGGAACATCTCATGGGGTTACAGGTATATTTTGATTCTTTTGAACCATACGTGCATTGATAGATTCAGATTTTACCCTAGCGTATATGTTTCCTCTTTATTGCTAGAGTTGTAAAGTGATAGTACCCCAGAGGTAAGGATACATTGATTTGTAATGTGAGAAGTTAAGAATATTGACAAGAATGATAAGTGAGCTGAGACTATAGTCGAGTTCACAAGTTGTAATTTCCCCGTAACAGTGTAAGACCAATAGGGAAGATTGTACAGTAGGAATACTTTGGCTTATGTGACGAACCTCTAGTGAATAGGGGATAGGGTAAGAAGTACCTTGAGATAAGAGAGAGATTTATTTCAGACTAAGAATGAGAAGTTAAATGTGGCAATGAGTCGGGTTAAGGACTCATTTCGGGTCAACCGGTAGTATGGAATGGGGTGATGTCAGTTTGAAATGGTCCCGCTATGTGGCAGGGTCACAAGGGTGCAAGGCCCAAGTTTAGTTAATTGTTGTACGAGTTCGTGGATGCGTTCCACTGGAACTAGGTCGTAAGGACCGAGAAGAGCCTTAGCAGGAAATTCAAGTAGTATATGGCCAAGTTTGGATAGTAACTCCAAGGATTGGAGAAGAGAAACAAAATTTGAGATTTTGTACGTGTACTAGATGGGTTTGAAAGTACGAGAAAGTATGACAAGTAAGGAAAGAAAGGAACATCTAGGGATCCCGTGTTTGAAGGGACTGTAACCTTCGAGTTTTGTGAGAAGGGACCACGGACGGAAGGTCCATTATTATGTTCACGTATGTTGTGGTGGCCATGTGTGGCATCGTTGGTCTTGCGCATGTTTTGATTGATAGGCATAGTATAGAGTTTATGCCGGAGTTTGTATAGCTTGGCAACCGACTAAGAACATTCGGGGACGAATGTTTCTAAGGGGGGAAGAATGTTACACCCCGTAAGTCCAGGACATGTATAAGAGAATGCACGTAAGGAATCAAGACTTGGAAATTAGTACGAAAGGAAGAATTGTTTTTCCGACGGAAAATCTTCCGGACGTCGGAAAGGAAAAATGTTCGTTGTTGAGAATTGGATTCTCAAAAGACAATATTTGTAAAGTATGGAACTTATTAACATTATGGAAATTTATTTTTACGGATTTGGTCACGTGGGGCCCACCCGAGGAATTTTACATTTTTGTGGGGCCCACGAGGGTTACGGAATTTTATGGACGAATGAGAGGGAGACACGTGGCACTCCTTCCACATGGCTTGGTCAAAATTGTGTAAGGGAAAAATGGTCATTGACCATGGTAGAAGATAAGTCTTCCAAAGCTTGATATTGTTGACAAGTCAACTTGTCCACCTAGGATTGATCCAAGTGAAACTCATCCTAACCTGACATTTGTGGATATCTAAACCCTCCAATGTGTTATATATACATATCTAGTGCAAGACTTGGCATTTAACACTTAGAAAAATTAGAGAAAACTTTTGTGCCAAGAACATAGCTCTCGGGTTTGAGCTTCCCACACAAGAAAATTTTTAGTTTGTGATCCATTAGCCACAAGACTTTAAACCAAGGTTCATGAGTGTATTGTAAGTGTACCTCAATAGAAAAATCCCAGAAAGAGAGAGTTTTCGTGTTGGTCGCAAAGCGAAAACCTAGTGGCTTTTCTAGGTTTTGATTTGGAAATGGAAGAGAAGTTAGTTGTGAACTTCTAAAGGCTTCAAATAGCGGATTGGAGCGGAAAGGAAAGGAGCTAAGAATTTGCTAAGGCGCGACTTTGGATCTTGGAAATTTTAAGGGCTTGGAAAGGTATAAATTTTGTCGTTTTAGTAGTTAAGACTTACTTATTGTTGTAGCTATGGATTTTAGCAAGCATGTGTTATATAGTATGAAGTTTGATATGTTTATGGGCTATTGGAACCCTAATCCGAAAAACTAGCATGTTAGCCTTAAAACTACAATTCAAGTTGACTATTCGTTTAAGTCGTCGCATGTTGTGTAAGAAGGAAATTGTAGTTGTTGAAGTGGTTTATAACTATATAACATGGTAGACCTAAGAACTTGGAATTTGGAAAGAATTTGGGAAGGACTTGTGTTATTGTTTAAGTTGGCCGAGAAGGGCTTGATTATGGACTTAGTAGGTATTAAATTGTGGGGCGAAATTTTACACGTATTGTAAGGCGTGTAATCCCCTTTGTTTGGTTGTTGTTTTGAGCCTTAAATGTGGCTTGTTGGTTATTGTATTCGGCCTTGAAAAAGGTGGCAAAGTGAGTAGAAACAAAGGAAGTGCTGCCCGATTTTCCGTAGAATTAGAGACCGTATACTTAGTATTATTCTACGTTAGAGACTAGAAGTTGATAGTCTTGTTGTGACCATTATAGGTTGACACTTCGACGTACGGCGTATTCGGCTTAGCTTGTGGATTTAGCCGAAAAGGTATGTGAACTATCTCCTCTTCTAGCATGATTCCTTAAGATAAAGAAAGTACGTCCTACTCCTTAAATGATCCATTCCTTGGTTGTATTTGGATTTCCTAAAGTAGAATTTGTTCTATGTACTTCCTTTGATTGTACTTTGATGTGTAAATTGTAAGTTGTATAATCCATTGCCTTAGTGAAGTTGGATTCTTAAAAGTGAAAGTGTTTTACTTAAAGTACATAGAGTCTTGAAAAGGAAGTGGTTTCCAAATCTTTTGGGCTAGTACCTTAGTCCCAAAATCCTAAAGGTCATTATAATGACTTTAGGGGAGTCAAAGGAGTGATTTACTTAAATGTTTTAAAAGAGGAGAAACGACATGATTTAAGAGAAGTAACTTGTCTTAAGGGTGTGAGTTACTTGAGGTTTAAAAGTAGAAGAAACTTGTTTTCTTTATATTAAGAGACTTGAAGTAATTTGAAAGTTGAGAACTTGATTTGTAAGTATGTGATACTTAGTTTTAAAAGCATAAGTCTCTTGGTTATAAAAGGAATGGATAGGTCTAAAACCATAAAGGGTTATAACGGCTTTATGGGAAGTTGGTTATAACGGCTTTATGGAAGGTTTAGAAAGTTGTCTATTTTGATTATTTGGCATAAGTTGCCTAGATTGTGAAAATTTGAAGTTACTTGATTTCAAGCTTTGAAATGAGTTTTCTAAAAGTGTAGTAACTTACTTTGAAAAATAGACATGCCTTGATACTACGGGTGTTAGTATCTTGGGGTTTTACATGAAAAGGAGTCCTTTGAAAAGAATGTACGTACGTAGTACTTTGGCTTGTTAAATGAGAATTATTCTATTTGTGCCCTGATAAGTACTTTGGCTTGTTAAATGAGAATTATTCTATTTGTGCCCTGATAAGTACTTTGGCTTGTTAAATGAGAATTATTCTATTTGTGCCCTGATAAGTACTTTGGCTTGTTAAATGAGAATTATTCTATTTGTGCCTTGATAAGTACTTTGGCTTGATTAATTGAGAATTAGTCTAAGTGTGCCTTGATAAGTACTTTGGCGTGATTAATTGAGAATTAGTCTAAGTGTGCCTTGATAAGTACTTTGGCTTGATTAATTGAGAATTATTCTATGTGTGCCTTGATAAGTACTTTGGCTTGTTTAGTTGAGAATTGCCTATGTGTGCTGGAAATAGCCGGTGGTGTGCTATTGGTATATCAGTCGTTTCGGGGTCATTCCCCGGGTTTGTGGAATTTGCATAATCCGTGGATTTTCTACCCACGATGCGAGGAATACCTCATGCGGGTCCGTAAGGACTTATGCGGGTGAAATAGTCCCATGCGGGCGGGTCCAGCCTATGCGAGGAATACCTCATACGAGTCCGTAAGGGCTTATGCGCGTGAAATAGTCCCATGCGAGGAATACCTCACGCGGGTCCACGCGACCTATGCGGGTGAAATAGTCCTAGGAGTAGGATTGCTAAACGATACATGCGGGCGGATGGTCCTGCTTTGATCATGAACTTCCTATTTTATATTGAAAGGATACTACTGTTTACTCTCATTGTTAGTAAGGCACAGTGTGTTGTAATGTGATTATCATATATGTCCCCGGATTTGTTTGGGTTACCCTATGGTCATGCTTTTTACGATGTGGGATTCCGGGGCATGAGACCACGAGGTATTTAGGACACAGGTGGGGCTTGGTGTTCATGTATCCTTATTGGTGTTATTATATCATGGACTGCCGGCAGTGAGGAAGGATTCCACGGGCATGATTGATATCATGGGCGTGAGACCCATAGTTATATTTGAGTAGTGACTTTGAGGGTCTGCGTCCCTAACTTGATATGACTGTTTACGTGTTGTGTACTGTAGGTTGGCTATCATACATGTCTCCTGTTTTGTTTAGACTGTTATGATTACATTACAGTACTTACTGTTCACATACTTGGTACATTCTTCGTACTGACCTCCTTCGGGGGGTTGCGTTCATGCCGCAGGTTTAGGTACGTTGTTTGGTGATCGGCAGGTGTAGGACCCTGCTCAGAGTTTTGGATAGCTCCTTCTGTTCGGGAGTTTATCTTTTTGGTATGAGTTCTTTCGATGCACTTTTGTACTGCATGGTACGGCGGGGCCTTGTCCTGTCATAGTTCAGTTTAACTCTTAGAGGTCTGTATTCATATGTGGGATTGGACTCATGTACGGTGTAGAGTCTTTTGTTATGTATATTATGGCAGCCTTATCGGCTTTGCCCTTGCACGTACGTTGGTTTTAAGAGAAAAAAAATGATGAGGTGTTATTTAATTTCCGCAGTTTACTTAGTTGTTAAGGTAGAAGGGTGACCAAGTAGGGCACCAGTCACGGGCCCGGGGTTCGGGGCGTGACAGGCAGGGCCCTGTCCCGTCATAGTTGTTATATCAAACTCTTAGAGGTCTGTAGTCCTGTTGTGAGTTGGGCTTGTAAAGGATGTAATTGTTCGGGTTTTGATATATATGCAGAAAGGTGACCGTTTTGGTTAGCCTGTTTCTTATTTTATATTGTTTCTTGTCTATGATTTTATTTCCGCTGATTTTCTCTAATGTATTATCACTAGGGTGCCCGAGGTAAGGCACCAGTCGCGGGCCTGAGGTCGGGTCGTGACAGCAAATAAACACCGGGCAACCTTTGTATACCCGCTCAGCTAACACCGAATCACCCATTGGCGTAGCTACCTCAAAAGGCTCTATCGACACCGACTCTATCTCGATTCTACCAACAATAAGAGGTGACACATAGGACAAGGTAGAACCTGGATCTATCAAAGCATAAACGTCACAGCATGAAATCAATAATGTACATGTGACGACATCCGGGGAAGCCTCCTGATCCTGTCGGCGGGCTAAGGAATATATGCGGTTCTGTGGACCGCTAGAACTAGGACCTCCACCACGACCTCTGTCGCGGCCTGCCGGTCCGTGAACACCCTGCCCTCCGGGGCGCATAACCACTGAAGAAGAAGACCCAGCAACTGACCCTGTCGGCTGAACCATACCACCCCCGCCGCCTCTGGTTGGACAATCCCTCTTCATATGGCCCTGCTGGCCACAAGAGAAACAAGCTCCCGAAGCAATACGACACTCGCCCGGGTGAGATCTACCGCATCGAACACACCGAGATACGGGTGGTCTCGATCGGTGACGGTCTCTGCCTCCCTGAAACCCCGAAGTCCTGGAGCCCTGACCTGCTCCTGAATAACCCGGCTGATCAAACCTCCTGCCAGAAAACCGAGAAGGGGCACTCTGTGCCGGCTAAAATGTGGACCTAGTTCGCCGAGGCTGTCGCCTAAAATTGCCTGGAACCTCGCTGTCTCGCCCTCGGGCTGACTGGTCCGGATGATCCTCTCTCTCTATCCCCTATGCATAAGCCTGCATCTTGGCAATATCCATACCTGGCTGAAGGGCCACTCCCAGGCATGCAGTAATCATATGACGGTCTATCCCCATCACATAGCGATGAACTCTGTCTGCCATGTCAGCCACAATGGTGAGCGCATACCTAGCCAGTGAGTCAAACTCCAGGTTGTACTCTCTGATAGTCCTCCCATTCTGTCTCAATGTAAAAAATCTATCCACGCGGGCTCTCCTCATCTCAGGAGGGAAAAAGTGATCCAGGAAAGCCTCTGTGAACTCATCCCAAACAGCTGGAAGCACACCCTCACCTCTAGACAACTCTCATGACTCAAACCAGTTCAACGCAATATCACGTAACCGGTAAGAGGCTAACACAACTGGCTCTGTCTCCGAGGCCCTAAGCACCTTCATAGTCCGTTGTAACTGCCGAATAAACTCCTGAGGATCCTCCTCAACTCTCGAACCATAGAACTCGGGTGGATGGCAACCCAGAAAATCCCGAATCCGCAAACTGTCGGCTCTAGGGTTAGCTACCTGCTCCGGTCGGCACTGCCCTGCCACTACGCTAGTCAATAACCTGATCTGTTCTCCGTAATCTCTATACTCGCTCGCCGTGGAATCGAGGCTCGTATCGGAACCTCTAGAGCTACGGCCGCTCTCGGCTCCTCTAATACTGCCGGCATGGCTGAACTCGCTGATCCGCCCACAACCTCAGGCATAGTCTGGGCCTGAGTCCTAGTAACCCTCTGCATACCGCTAGCAGCTCCTGATGCTGCCTTGCCCTTCTGGGCCCTGGTCGTCTTCCGTGGAGGCATAACTGATACATAAGAATAGGTCAGAGAGAATTCAACCTAATAAGACAGCTCTACTGCACGATCTCAGAGAGAGAAGAATGGAAACCAATCCTAAATGTCCTGCAGCCTCCTGATTATAGATGTGGTGCACAACACACCGATAATCAAGACTCTACTAGACACGGTCTGTAGACGCTTTCCGAGGACTAACAGCTCTGATACCACTTTTGTCACGACCCGACCCCGGGCCCGCGACTGGTGCCCTACCTGGGCACCCCTCTCAGGTATACATCAGAGAATAGCAGCGGAACATACACAACACATAAAAATACTTAGACAATAAACATCAACAGGCTAGCCGATAAGGCCACCTTCCGTAATATATACATAAACCAAAAATAAATCAGTACATCTCTGTTCTTACAACCAATCCACAAATGTGACTACAGACCTCTAAGAAATAACAACTGTGGCGGGACAGGGCCCCGCCATACCCCTGAATGTACATAAATCTACAACATCAGGGAAAACCGTACCAAAAGACAAGCCTCCGGAGAAATGGAGCTTCTGACACCTGATCAGTGATCCTAAGAATGAGGATCCACCACCTGCTTACCCCTACATGCGGCATGAACGCAGCCCCCCGAGGAAAGGGGGTCAGTACACAATATGTACCAAGTATGTAAAACTGGAAAATAATGTGCCTTACTAACAATGAGAGTAAACAAGTGTATACATTACTGCATAAAAATAGGAGGCTCGTGATCAAAGTAGGGTCACCCGCCCGTAGTATCATTAAGCAATCCTACTCCTGGGACTAATTCACCCGCATAGGCCGTATGGACCTGCATGAGGTAACTTCCTCGCATAGACTGTATCCGCCCGCATAGGTCGTGTGGACCCGCATGAGGTAATCTCCTAGCATAGGACTGGTCCGCCCCGCATAGGACTATTTCACCCGCATAAGCCCTACGGACTCGCATGAGGTATTCCTCGCATCATGGGTAGCAAATCCACGGAATATGCAAATGCCACAAACCCGAGGAATGACCCCGTAATGAACAATATATATCCCTAGCACAACCGGCTATCATACATAACATAAGCACTACCGGCTTATCATACATAATATAAGCAAGTTAAGAAATCCCCTAACTTCTCATTAGCTTTGTTCATAAACACTCTCATTTTAGTTTACTTAAGGCACTAACATGTCATTATAAAAATCCGGGAATTTAACCCAAACTACTACGTACTTCTACTCTTTTAAAATGACTTTTTTTCATATAGAACTTCCAAGATACTAATAACCGTAGTATCCAATCATATCTACTTTTCAAGACAAGTCACAATACCCTTTAGAAATACATTTATAGGCTTCTAAATCAAGTGACTTCTTTCTTTTAAAACCTTAAGCAATTGATGCCTTCAAATCAATTTGCCTTTCATTATTTCAAGTCATTTATCATTATTTGCATTACTTAGAGTAAACCACTCTTTTAACTTTCCATAAAGCTATTATAACCAACTTCACATAAAGCCGTTATACTAGCTTTATACTTTAGATACTTACATTCTTCTTTATAACCAAGAGACTTAAACTTTCCAACAAAACAAGTATCATATACTTTCAAAATACTTTAAGTCTCTTAACTTTTAGAAACTAAGATATCCTTAATATTTTTAAACAAGTGAGTTAATTCCCTAACTCAACCAGCTTGGGCATTCTTAAGATAAGCCAAGGATATCAAATGGACTAGATTCGTCAAAATCTCGTACGTCTACCGTACTATATATTTACAACTATTCATGCTCAAGAGATAGAAAAGTTCCACATACCTCTTCGGTTCAATCCACTTGCCAAGTCCAATATGTCGTACGTAGTATGTCAACCTATAATGACCATAATACGTCTATTAACTTCTAACTTCAAACGTAGAATATTCTAAGTGCAAAGTCACTAAATTCTACGGAAAATCGGACAGCACTTCCTTTGTTTCTACATGCTTTTCCACCTTTTTCAAGGCCCAAATTCAATAACCAAACACGCCACATTTAAGGCTCAACAATGTAGTTAACAATAGGGGATTACACGCCTAACAAGACGTGTAAAATTCCGCCCCACAATTGATATCAAACTAGTCCAAAATACAATGTCATTTTCGGCAATTTGAGGAACAACAACACAAAGTCTTCTTTCCATTTCCTTTTCAATCCAAGTTGTTTAGTATAACATGTTATCAAGCCGCAATCGATTATAACTACTACAATCTTCAAGTAAATAACATGCGACGATTCTAATTACCGACCAAATTGTATTTCAATTTCAAATGGCTAGCAATGTCATTTCGGATTTAGGCTTCCAATATCCATAGCACTTATCAATCTTTAATACATATACTTCATGCTAGTTAAAATGTAAGGCTACCACAATATGTAATCTTATAACACTTAAGAGAACAAGATTGTTACCCTAACGAGCCTTAATCCACTTCAAGATCCGAAGTCGCTCCCTAGCAACTTAGAGCCTCTCATTGACACTCCAATATGCCACTTGAAGCCCTTAGAAGATCACAAACAACTTTCCTTTAATTTCCAATCCAAACCTAGGAAAGTGACTAGGTTTTCACCTTGCGACTAATACGAAAATGACACTTTTCCGGGATCTTTCTATTGAGATACCCTTACAATACTTTTAGGAACCTTGGTTTAAAGTTTGGAGATTATAGGACAACAAACGAAAATTTTCTTGTTCCTTAGAACCCTAAACCCGAGAGCAATGTTGTGAAGAACCTACTTTCTTGAAAATTTTACTAAGTATGGAAGCCTTGTCTTGCTACTAGTATACTTAAATAACACAATGGAGGGTCAAGATTAGCACATATGGGTGGCTTGGATGCATTCTATTAAAAGATCAAGCCAAGTGGCCCTTGGACTTAGTCAACATTATCAAGCTCTTAGCCTTAGCAAGACTTGCTCATCTTTCTATTGGTCAAATGACCATAAAGTGTCACGACCCATTCCGGGGCCCGTGACTGGTGCCTTACCGGGGCACCCAAGTAGTCATACATCAGAGTAATCAGCGGAAACATAAAGCAAGACATGAAACAGTTTATAAAACAAGACACAGATTTTGTGAGAAAACATCGCTTTCTAAGATATATATATATTCATGTTTTAGCGATACATCCGACAATCGCATAACATGACTCTGCACTTCTAAGGAAATATACAACTATGGCGGACAGTGGGCCCCGCCATACCCCGATCGCACAAAACTATCTACAACAGGAGATCATACCAAAAGTAGAGCCTCGGAAGAGATGGAGCTCACGACACCAACGTAGAGATCCTAAGGATGCGGATCTAGCACTGCTGCCCTTACCGCGGCATGAACGCAGCCCCAAGGAGGTCGACAACAGTACTAAGTATGCGAAATCAGAAGTACTTAAATGAAAACATATCATTTTAAAACCGGTTTACAAATATGTGTGAAACAACCAAGGAAACCGCACGTAGTGCCACATCACAAACAAGAGCAACAATAGGTAATCGTAATAGGTCTTGTCTAGGCCGCGAATGATCGAACAGGCCACTCGCCCATATCATCATTCTGCAAGCCTAATCCTGGACTCCCGGAGTCCGCATAGGCCACTCACGTGGGCCCGCATGAGGTATAACCCCGCATCGAGGGTAGCTACTCCTCGCATCGCCCCGACTCATTGTCCGCATGGCCACATAGACCGCATGAGGCATAACCCCGCATACTAACACGAACTCGTAGCTCGCATAGGCCCTGGACCCGCATGAGGTATTCTCGAATCATGGTCCTGCATCACCGAGTCTACCCCGCATCGGAGGGCAGCTTAACCCCCGGTATCATCTCAAGAGGTGAGTGATAGTATACTAACATAACAACTTATCTTTTAAGTAACATAAGCACAACAAGGATACTCACCTATACAAACGTTACAAGATACTAACACACATAGCATCATATCATGTCTACTTATCAAACCATCTTATTATTCTTTTCACAATATAAGTCTGTTATAAACACATAGGCAAACTTATTTCTTTTATCAATCTTAAGTGGTTATACTTACTTCCCATAAAGCTAGTATAACTCTTAAGCTTCTGTTTTTAAAAACCAATTAGTTCTCTTCTGTTAATATGATTCAGTAGTCTTTTGAAATGTTTTCAGTTCTTTATTATTCAGGCTTAAGCCGTGAGGCATTACCGTAAGTATTATTCGAGCTTAAGCGTGAGGCATCGCGTAAGTATTATTCAGGCTTAAGTCAAGGACATTGCCATAGTTATTATCCATTTAACACATGTACGTCTACCGTACTATATATATTGTAAAATATCATGCTTTAGGAAGAATCACATACCTTCTCAGCGAAAACCACCTGCCAAGTTGAATATGTCGCGCGCAGAGAGTCAGCCTATAATAGTCACAGATATCTATCAAAGACTACTCTGAGGGTCATTCTAAACAGAGGGTTCACAATTCTATGGAAAGTTGGGCAGCACAACCCTACCCGGTGAGCTATATGAGTTCATCAGAAAACAGTCCTATGCGAGTACAGTTCAATTATTCTTCTTTTAAACCCTTCTACTGTGATAGCAGTTCAATTCTATTCTGTGATATTCTTCTAAGTATTTATACTATTCTTATTCTACAACAGTAAGTATTCTCTAATTCAAAAGAGGGTTAGGATTAGTTACCTCGGTAAGCCCAATAATATCCTAGAAAAAGTCGCGCCTGAGCAAGGTTTTGCTCCTAAGTTGTATGCTCCAAGGAAACCTTAGAAGTTCTTCACAACTTCTACTAAGTACTAAGGTATTTGGGCTAGGGTATTTTGGGCATTATAACAATACAAGAAGGCAACTTTTCTACCAAGGGAGGGGGGGTAGGTTTCGGCTAGGCTAGGGGGTGGGGTAGCCTCGGCCAAGCTTCTCAAGGGGAGGGGGGGTGTGTTGGACGAATTGCTTACAAAGGGAGAGGGAAGGATTTTTAGACTTGGAAAGCTTTTGTGGATGAAGAACTCTTCATCTCAAGAGGGGTATTTATAGGTCAAGACATGGCCAACCAATGGCCAAGATTTAGCCAAGTGCTAGGCAAGTGTAAGGTCAAGATTAGGGCAAGTGTACCTAGCCAACTTGCACACAAAATATCTAACCAACTTTATGACAAGGATGGTCATCCAATCGGCCCTATTGCCGTGAGAAGTCCACCAATGAGAGGGTGGCAAGTGTCGCCCTCTCGTTGGTCCAAAGTGTTACGTCTCTCGGAAAAATCCGCAAAAATTAGAAATGACATAGCCGGAATTTATCCTACGAAAGTCGTGGGAAACGCTTCGCCGAAAAAGCTTCGCTGAGAGTTGTGCCTACAAATCGTCCAAGGCCTAACTTTAAGACCAAACTTTTTGTACGTATTCCTTTACGTACATACTCTGGAAATACGGGGTATAACATTCTCCCCTCCTTAGAAACATTCGTCCCGAATGTTCCTTCCCAAGACAGATAGCGATAAGGTTCTTCAAAACTTAAACAGTTTGCAAAAGCCACACACAGCCATAAACAACACTTAGGCATAAACGATAATGAAGATTTACAAGTAGGAAAGTGAATTACCCGAGGGTGGGAACAGTGAGGATACTTCTGCCTCATGTCCTCCTCGGCTTCCCACGTCATCTCCTCCCTGAGCTCGTTCCGCCACAAAACTTTGACGGAAGCCACGTCCTTCGTCCGCAGACGCCTAACCTGACGATCGATTATCGCTATGGGAATCTCCTCATACGATAACCCCTGGTCACACCGACATCGCCAATCGGATGTACCCTAGATGGATCCCCGATACATCTCTCAAAGATAGAAACGTGAAACATCGATGCACCGCTTCCAGATCGGACGGCAGATCCAACTCATAGGCAACCTTGCCTACCTCGCGGACAATCGAAACGCCCAATGTACCTTGGGCCGAAGTTTCCTTCTTCCCGAATCTCATCACACCATTCATGGGTGACACCTTCAGGAAAACCCAATCATCAACTGCAAACTCCAGATGTCGACGACGATGATCTGCATACGACTTCGCCGACTCGAGTCAATAGCCGCTTCGGATAAGCTTCACCTTATCCATCGCTGTTGTACCAAATCGTCCCACTAGCCGCACTCGCCCACCTCGAACCAACCTATAGGCGACCGCACTTCCTCCCATACAAGGCCTCATAAGGCGCCATCCGAATACCGGAGTGGTAGCTATTATTATACGCGAACTCAACTAGAGGCAAATGATCCTCCCAACTACCATCGGTCAAACACAGGCTCGCAGATATCCTCAAGAGTGCGGATAGTGCGCTCGCTCGTCCGTCTGCTCGTGGATGAAATGCGACTGTGCTCACTCGCGTCCCTAAACCTCTCGAAGGACCTCGAGTTGGCCGTAAACCGGGCTCCTCATGCGATATGATCGAAGTAGGGACTCCATGCGGTCGACGATCTCTGATGTAAAGTCCGCATAATCCTCACCAAAAGTCGTCCCGACGGGAAGAAAGTGGGCTGATTTCACACCGCCGACGATAACCCATATAGAATCATGTCTCCTCGAGTGTGAGGTAATCCCGTGATGAAGTCCATGTTGATTACCTCCCACTTCCGTGTCGGGATCTCTATCGCCGCAACAAACCACCGTGTCTCGGTGCTCTACCTTCACTGCCGACAACACGCACCGAGCTACGAACTCGCAACGCCCCTCTTCAAACCATCCCACCAATACACGATCTAAGGTCGTGGTACATCTTGGTCGACCGGATGGATAGAGTAACGCGCGCTGTGTGCTTCCCCAAGAACTCTTTGCCAAGTCTCAAACATCCGGAACACACATGCGCCTCGAACCTTAGCACCCCATCGGTGCTACCTCAAAAGGACCCTTGCCCTCTCAAGAGTCGTATCACGATATCGAATCAAAGCCGGGTCCTCGAATCGCTGCCTCTTCACCTCCTCGGCGATGGAAGACTCGGCAACCTCACGAACTCTAACCCCATCGCTATCGTAATCAATCAAGCGGACACCAAGGCTCGCTAATCGATGCAAATCACGAACCATGTCCCTCCTCTCTAGCCGCACATCCGATAGGCTCCCATCGACCTACGACTAAGAGCATCCGCCACAACATTGGCCTTCCCGTGGTACAGGATATCAACATCGTAATCCTTAAGCAACTCTAACCACCGCCTCTCGCCGTAAGTTCAGCTCCCTCTGGCTGAAGATATACTGGAGGCTCTTGTGGTCTGGAAAAATATCCACGTGAACCCCATACAAATATTGCCTCCAGATCTTCAAAGCGTTAATAACTGCTGCCATCTCCAAATCATGGGTTGGGTAGTTCCTCTCGTGTTTCTTCAATCGCCGGGATGCATATGCTATAACCCCGCCATGCCGCATCAACACACATCCCAACCCGATGCTCGACGATCACAATACACAACATAACCATCCGACCTCCGGAAGAGTAAGAACGGGCGCCGTCGGTCTCTCTTTCAAGAATCGAAACCCCGCCACAAGCATCACCATCAAACTTGGCCGCTTACGAGTCACCTAGTCAATGGTGCGTAGATAGAAGCAAACTTCTCCACGAACCGCCGATAATACCTGCAAGGCCCGTAAAATCGCGAACCTCGCCGAGTAGTAGGTTCAGGCCAAGTCTCGATCGCTTCGATCTTGGCCAGTATCAACTCGAATGCCATCACCCACAATATGCCCAAGAAACGCCATCAA
This sequence comes from Przewalskia tangutica, assembly GCA_029844215.1. Taxonomy (NCBI): domain Eukaryota; kingdom Viridiplantae; phylum Streptophyta; class Magnoliopsida; order Solanales; family Solanaceae; genus Przewalskia; species Przewalskia tangutica. Next base: position 69,923,834 of record CM056718.1, on the reverse strand, counting down.
GTCAACCAAAACTCACATTTGGAAAACTTGGCGCATAAATCTGGTCTCGAGAATCACAAGACAGCCTCAAATGCCCGCATGCCTCGCTCCGAGCGAGAATAAACCAAGATATCATCAATGAACACTATCACAAACGTGTCCAAAATGGTTTGAACACTCGGTTCATCAAATCCATGAATACCACGAGCATTGGTCAACCCAAAAGACATGACCACGAACTCATAATGCCCGCATCGGTCCGAATGCGATCTAGGGACATCCACCTCTCGACTCGCACTGATGATAGCCCGATCGCAGATCAATCTTGAGAAACATCTCGCACTCGCAACCGGTCGAACAAATCATCAATCCTAGGAAGGGGTATTCGTTTAATGGTCACCTTGTTCACCGTCAGATCAACACACATGCGCAGCTGCCTCGCCCTTCTTCTTCACGAACAATACCGCGCTCCTCGGGAGAAACACTAGGCCTAATGAAGCCCTTCTCTAGCAAATCCCTAAGCTGATCCTTCAACTCTCTCAACTCGGCAGGTGCCATTCTGTATGGCGGAATGGAAATAGGCCGAGTATCTGGCAACACATCTATACAAAACTCGATCTCCCTCTCAGGAGGGATACCCGGGAGGTCATCTGGAAACACGTCTGGGAACTCGCTGACTACTGGAACTGACGGAAAATCTGGTACCGCAGCTTCAGTATCAAACACCCGAACGAGATGGTAGATATACCCCTTCTGCACCATCTTCCTAGCCTTGAGGTAGGAAATAAACCTACCCCTCGGCGATACCGTGCTCCCCTCCCACTCAACAACCGGCTCCTCAGGAAACTGGAACCGTACTACTCTCTCTCTGCAGTCTACATTGGCATAGCAAGAAGCTAGCCAATCCATCCCCATAATCACGTCGAAGTCAATCATCTCCAACTCTATCAAGTCGCCGTGGTCCGACGATCAGAATGGTCACAGACAAGCCCTATATACCCGCCGAGCTACCACCGAATCACCCATCGGCGTAGCTACCTCGAAAGGGTCTATGGACTCGTGCTCTATCCCTATCCTACTAGCAACAAGGGAGATATATAGACAGAGTAGAACCCGGATCTATCAAAGCATACACATCAAACCGAAGCGATAAGGTACTGTGGCGACATCGTGAGGCCTCCCGATCCCGCTGGCCGGACAAAGCATAAATGCGGTTACGAGGACCGCTAGAATCGACGAGCCACGGCCTGCCGCGACCGGCGACCCATGAGCACCACGCCTCGGCGAGTAATCAGAGATGATGAAGCGGCAATGAACTCGGCCGAGCCCTACCACCGCCGCCTGGCCGGACAGCCTCGCAGTGACCTGCTGGCCACAATCAGAACAAGATCCAAAAGTAGTACCACACTTCCCGTAATGGGATCTACCGCATCGGCCACACTGGGGGGGTGGTCCCGATCGCCGCACTTCGCTACTCGACGCTCAAGCCACGGGGCCCCGGCCCGCCTCAAAATCGGGTGGCCGAGGACGGCAGGAGTGCTCTGGCCGGGCCGTGGTGCGAATCTAGATCGCCGCCGAGGCCGCCACCACGATAACCACCGAAGACCCTCCCGCCCCGCCTTCTTCTCGCTGCTCGCCCACTCGCCGACCTGCGCCTCGCATCCAAGGGCGTGAGCTGCATGCGGTAATGTCCATACCGGCCGAGAGAAACCCCCGCACATGACTCGGCCATATAGTCGTCTAGCCCGGTGACATAGCGGTGCACCCTATCCTCCATATCTGCTACCAATGCTGGGACATATCGAGCCAATGAATCAAACTCGACATTGTACTCCCTGACAAAGGCCCTCTCTCGCCTCGAGTAAAATCTATCACCGCGCCTCCTCATCCGCGAGGCAAGAAGTGAGTGAGAAAGCCTCTGAGAACTCATCCCAAGTAGCTGGGGACGCGTGCTCTCCCCGGGATAACTCCCATGAATCAAACCAATCGACTGCGGTATCACGCAGCCTATGTGAACCAAAGATCACGGACTCGGTCTCCGACGCCCTGATCACTCTCAAAATCCTCTGAAGCTGACGGATGAACTCCTGCGGATCATCCTCCGGCCTCGATCCATAAAACTCCGGCGGGCTACAGCTCAAAAAGTCTCGTAGCCTCAAACTCTCTGCCCTCGGGTGAACAACGGCGCGACGCATCGAGCTGAATCGAACCGCCAGATCCAGCTCTCTCATATCGGGCCACACCTTTAGCCAAAAGCGGGGCCATCTCCTTGTACCTAACTCTCCGCCTGCATCGTGGGATGCGAGGTGTGGGTACTGTGGTCTCGCTGGGCCGGGCGTCATAGAACTCGCCGCCTCGTATAGACCGGGCACGAGCCTCGTGACTCGGGTGTCTCGCTAGCACTCCTCGCTTTGCCCTTCACGGGCCCGGGTTGCCTTACGTGGAGGCATAATCATACAGAAAGGAATACGTTAGAGGGTCCAACCTATAACATGCCTCTAAAGCACGATCTCGAATGAGAAGAACGGAAACCAATCCTAAATATCCTATAGCCTCCTCGATTATTGGTGTGGTGCACAACACACCGATAATCAAGACTCTACTAGATACGGTTCAGACACTTTCCGAGGATTAATCGCTCGATACCACTTTTGTCACGACCCATTCCGGCCCGTGGATCGTGCCTCACGGGCACCCAAGTAGTCATACATCGAGTAATCAGTGAAACATAAAGCAAGACATGAAATAGTTTATAAAACAAGACACGATTTTGTGAGAAAACATCGCCTTTTCGCATATATATATATTCATGTTTTAGCAGCTACATCCGACAATCGCATAAACATGACTACTGCACTCTAAGGAAATATACAACTATGGCGGACAGGGCCCCGCCATACCCCGATCAGACAAAACTATCTACAACAGGAGATCATACCAAAAGTAGAGCCTCGGAAGAGATGGAGCTCGACACCAACGTAGATCCTAAGGACGCGGATCTAGCACTGCTGCCCTTACCGCGGCATGAACGCAGCCCCAAGGAGGTCGATAACAGTACTAAGTATGCGAAATCAGAAAGTACTTAAATGAAAACATATCATTTTTAAAACCGTTTACAAATATGTGTGAAACAACCAAGGAAACCGCACGTAGTGCCACATCACAAACAAGAGCAACAATAGTAATCAGAATAGGTCTTGTCTAGGCCGCGAATGATCAAACAGGCCACTCGCCCATATCATCATTCCGCAAGCCTAATCTCGACTCGAGTCCGCATAGGCCACTCACATGGGCCCGCATGAGGTATAACCCCGCATCGAGGGTAGCTACTCCTGCATCGCCCCGACTCATTGTCCGCATGGCCACATAGACCGCATGAGGCATAACCCCGCATACTAACTCGAACTCAGAGCTTCGCATAGGCCCCCGACCCGCATGAGGTATTCTCGAATCATGGTCCTGCATCACCGAGTCTACCCCGCACGGAGGGCGCTTAACCCCAGATCATCTCAAGAGGTGAGTGATAGTATACTAACATAACAACTTATCTTTTAAGTAACATAAGCACAACAAGGATACTCACCTATACAAACGTTACAAGATACTAACACACATAGCATCATATCATGTCTACTTATCAAACCATCTTATTATTCTTTTCACAATATAAGTCTGTTATAAACACATAGGCAAACTTATTTCTTTTATCAATCTTAAGTGGTTATACTTACTTCCCATAAAGCTAGTATAACTCTTAAGCTTCTGTTTAAAAACCAATTAGTTCTCTTCTGTTAATATGATTCAGTAGTCTTTTGAAATGTTTTCAGTTCTTTATTATTCAGGCTTAAGCCGTGAGGCATTGCCGTAAGTATTATTCAGCTTAAGCCGTGAGGCATTGCCGTAAGTATTATTCAGCTTAAGTCAAAGACATTGCCATAGTTATTATCCGCTTAACACATGTACGCCTACCGTACTATATATATTGTAAAATATCATGCTTTAGGAAGAATCACATACCTTCTCAACAAAACCACCGCCAAGTCAATATGTCGCGCAGAGAGTCAGCCTATAAGAGTCACAGATATCTATCAAAGAATACTCTGAGGGTCATTCTAAACAGAGGGTTCACAATTCTATGGAAAGTTGGGCAGCACAACCCTACCGGTGAGCTATATGAGTTCATCGTGAAAACAAATTCTACGCGAGTACGCTTCAATTATTCTTCTTTAAACCCTTCTACCGTGATAGCGCTCAATTCTATTCGTGATATTCTTCTAAGTATTTATACTATTCTTATTCTACAACAATAAGTATTCTCTAATTCAAAAGAGGGTTAGGATTAGTTACCTCGTAAGCCCAATAATATCCTAGAAAAGTCGCACTGAGCAAGGTTTTGCTCCTAAGTTGTATGCTCCAAGGAAACCTTGAAGTTCTTCACAACTTCTACTAAGTACTAAGGTATTTGGGCTAGGTATTTTGGGCATTATAACAATACAAGAAGGCAACTTTTCTACCAAGGAAGGGGGTAGGTTTGCTAGGCTAGGGGTGGGTAGCCTCGCCAAGCTTCTCGAGGAGGGTGTGTTGACGAATTGCTTACAAAGGGAGAGGAAGGATTTTTAGACTTGAAAGCTTTTGTGGATGAAGAACTCTTCATCTCAAGAGGTATTTATAGGTCAAGACATGGCCAACCAATGGCCAAGATTTAGCCAAGTGCTAGGCAAGTGTAAGGTCAAGATTAGGGCAAGTGTACCTAGCCAACTTGCACACAAAATATCTAACCAACTTTATGACAAGGATGGTCATCCAATCGGCCCTATTGCCGTGAGAAGTCCACCAATGAGAGGGTGGCAAGTGTCGCCCTCTCGTTGGTCCAAAGTGTTACGTCTCTCGGAAAAATCCGCAAAAATTAGAAATGACATAGCCGGAATTTATCCTACGAAAGTCGTGGGAAACGCTTTCGTCGAAAACTGTTCGCTTTGAGAGTTGTGCCTAAAAATCGCCCAAGGCCTAACTTTAAGACCAAACTTTTGTACGTATTCCTTTACGTACATACTCTGGAAATACGGGGTATAACATTCTCCCCTCCTTAGAAACATTCGTCCCGAATGTTCCTTCCCAAGACAGATAGCGATAAGGTTCTTCAAAACTTAAACAGTTTGCAAAAGCCACACACGGCCATAAACAACACTTAGGCATAAACGATAATGAAGATTTACAAGTAGGAAAGTGAATTACCCGGAGGGTGGGGAACAGTGAGATACTTCGCCTCATGTCCTCCTCGGCTTCCCACGCCATCTCCTCCTCGAGCTCGTTCCGCCACAAAACTTTGACGGAAGCCACGCCCTTCGTCCGCAGACGCCTAACCCGACGATCGATTATCGCTATGGAATCTCTCATACGATAACCCCTGGTCACCTGGACATCGCCAATCGGATGTACCTAGATGGATCCCGATACATCTCCTCAAAGATAGAAACGTGAAACATCGGATGCACCGCCTCCGACGGACGGCAGATCCAACTCATAGGCAACCTTGCCTACCTCGCGGACAATCAAACGCCCAATGTACCTTGGGCCGAAGTTTCCCTTCTTCCCGAATCTCATCACACCCTTCATGGGTGACACCTTCAGAAAACCCAATCATCAATCGCAAACTGGATGTCGACGACGATGATCCGCATACGACTTGCCGACTCAGCCAATAGCCGCCTCGATAAGCTTCACCTTATCCATCGCCTGCATCAAATCTGGTCCCACTAGCCGCACTCGCCCACCTCGAACCAACCTATAGGCGATCCGCACTTCCTCCCATACAAGGCCTCATAAGGCGCCATCCAATACCGGAGTGGTAGCTATTATTATACGCGAACTCAACTAGAGGCAAATGATCCTCCCAACTACCATCGGTCAATAACACAGCTCGCAAAGATATCCTCAAGAGTCCGGATAGTGCGCTCGCCTCGTCCGTCTGCTCGTGGATGAAATGCAAGACTGTGCTCACCGCCCCTAAACCCTCTCGAAGGACCTCTGTTGGCCGTAAATCGGGCTCCATGCTGATATGATCAAGTAGGGACTCCATGCACCGACGATCTCTGATGTAAAGTCCGCATAATCCTCACCAAAAAGTCGCCCCGACGGAAGAAAGTGGGCTGATTTCACACCGTCGACGATAACCCATATAGAATCATGTCTCCGAGTGTGAGGTAATCCCGTGATGAAGTCCATGTTGATTACCTCCCACTTCCGTGTCGATCTCTATCGCCTGCAACAAACCACCAGGTCTCTGGTGCTCTACCTTCACCTGCTGACAACACGGGCACTGAGCTACGAACTCTGCAACGTCCCTCTTCAAACCATCCCACCAATACACAGATCTAAGGTCGTGGTACATCTTGGTCGACCCCGGATGGATAGAGTAACGCGCGCTGTGTGCTTCCCCAAGAACTCGCCAAGTCCTCAAACATCCGAACACACGGTCGCTTCAACCTTAGCACCCCATCAGGTGCTACCTCAAAAGGACCCTTGCCCTCTCGAAGAGCTGTATCACGATATCGAATCAAAGCTGGGTCCTCGAACTGTTGCCTCTTCACCTCCTCGACGATGGAAGACTCGGCAACCTCACGAACTCTAACCCCACTGCTATCAGAATCAATCAAACGGACACCAAGGCTCGCTAACTGATGCAAATCACGAACCATGTCCCTCCTCTCTAGCTGCACATCTGATAGGCTCCCCATCGACCTACGACTAAGAGCATCTGCCACAACATTGGCCTTCCTGGTGGTACAGATATCAACATCGTAATCCTTAAGCAACTCTAACCACCGCTCGCCGTGAAGTTCGGCTCCTCCGTCAAGATATACCTGGAGGCTCTTGTGGTCCGTAAAAATATCCACGTGAACCCCATACAAATAGTGCCTCCGCATCTTCAAAGCGTGAATCACTACCGCTAACTCCAAATCATGCGGGTAGTTCTCTCGTGTTTCTTCAATCGCCGGGATGCATATGCTATAACCCCGCCATGCCGCATCAACACACATCCCAACCCGATGCCCGACGATCACAATACACAACATAACCATCCGACCTCCGAAGAGTAAGAACGGGCGGCCGCCTTCTTTTCAAGAATCGAAACCCCGCCACAAGCATCACCATCAAACTTGGTCGCTTACGAGTCACCTAGTCAATGGTGCGTAGATAGAAGCAAACTTCTCCACGAACCGATAATACCTCGCAAGGCCCGTAAAATCGCGAACCTCTCGCCGAGTAGTAGGTCAGGCCAAGTCCCGATCGCTTCGATCTTGGCCAGATCAACTCGAATGCCATCACCACAATATGCCCAAGAAACGCCATCAAGTCAACCAAAACTCACATTTGGAAAACTTGGCATAATCGCTGGTCTCGAGAATCACAAGACAGCCTCAAATGCTCCGCATGCTCTCGCTCGAGCGAGAATAAACCAAGATATCATCAATGAACACTATCACAAACGTGTCCAAAATGGTTTGAACACTCGGTTCATCAAATCCATGAATACCACGAGCATTGGTCAACCCAAAAGACATGACCGAACTCATAATGCCCGCACGTCCGAATGCGCCCTGGGACATCCACCTCTCTCGACTCGCACTGATGATAGCCCGATCGCAGATCAATCTTGGAGAAACATCTCGCACTCGCAACCGGTCGAACAAATCATCAATCCTAGGAAGGGTATTCGTTTAATGGTCACCTTGTTCACCGTCAGAATCAACACACATGCGCAGCTGCCTCGCCCTTCTTCTTCACGAACAATATCGCGCCCTGTGAGAAACACTAGGCCTAATGAAGCCCTTCTCTAGCAAATCCCTAAGCCGATCCTTCAACTCTCTCAACTCGGCAGTGTCATTCGTATGGCGGAATGGAAATAGGCCGAGTATCCGCAACACATCTATACAAAACTCGATCTCCTCTCGTGAGGGATACCCGGAGGTCATCCGAAACACGTCTGGGAACTCGACCATCGGAATCGACGGAAAATCTGTACCGCAGCCTTCAGATCAAACACCCGAACGAGATGGTAGATATACCCTTCTCGCACCATCTTCCTAGCCTTGAGGTAGGAAATAAACCTACCCTCGGCGATACCGTGCTCCTCCCACTCAACAACCGGCTCCTCAGAAATCGGAACTGCATTACTCTCTCTCTCAGTCTACATTGGCATAGCAAGAAGCTAGCCAATCCATCCCCATAATCACGTCGGTCAATCATCTCCAACTCTATCAAGTCGCCGTGGTCCGACGATCAGAATGGTCACAGACAAGCCCTATATACCCGCCGAGCTACCACCGAATCACCCATCGCGTAGCTACTCGAAAGGGTCTATGGACTCGTGCTCTATCCCTATCCTACTAGCAACAAGGGGAGATATATAGGACAGTAGAACCCGGATCTATCAAAGCATACACATCAAACCCGAACCGATAAGGTACTGTGACGACATCGGTGAGGCCTCCGATCCTCGCTTACCGACAAAGCATAAATGCGGTTCGAGGACCGCTAGAATCGGGACCCGAGCCACGGCCTGCCGCGACTGACCGACCATGAGCACCCGCGCCCGGGCGAGTAATCAGGAGATGATGAAGCGGCAATGTAACCTCGGCCGAGCCCTACCACCGGGCCACGCCTTGGCCTGACAGCCTCGCAGTGACCCGCCGCCACAATCGTAATAAGATCCAAAAGTAGTACCACACTTCCGTAATGGGATCTACCGTGACGGCCACACCGGGGTGGTCCCGATCGCCGCACTTCGCTACCTCGACGCTCAAGCCCCGGGCCCCGGTCCGCCAAAATCGTGGGCCGTGCCGAGGACGGTGCAGAGTGCTCTGGCCGTGGTGCGACCCAGATCGCCGAGGCCGCCACCACGATAACCACCGTAAGACCTCCCGCCCCGCCTTCTTCGCCGCTGTCGCCCACTCGCCGACCTTCGCGCCTCGCATCCAAGGGCGTGAGCTCGCATGCGGTAATGTCCATACCGGCCGAGAGAAACCCCCGCACATGACTTCGCCATATAGTCGTTTCAGCCCGGTGACATAGCGGTGCACCCTATCCTCCATATTCGCTACCAATGCCGGGACATATCGAGCCAATGAATCAAACTCGACATTGTACTCCCGACAAGGCCCTTCTCGCCTCGCAGTAGTAAAATCTATCACCCGCGCCTCCTCATCCGTGAGGCAAGAAGTGAGTGAGAAAGCCTCGAGAACTCATCCCAAGTAGCCGGGACGCGGTTTCCCGATAACTCCCATGAATCAAACCAATCGATCGCGGTATCACGCAAATTATGTGAACCAAAGATCACGACTCGGTCTCCGACGCCCGATCACTCAAAATCCTCAAGCCGACGGATGAACTCCTCGCGATCATCCTCCCGCCTCGATCCATAAAACTCCGGCGGCTACCAAGAAGTCTCGTAGCCTCAAACTCTCGCCTCGGGTGAACAACGGTGCGCGACCAAGATCGAGCTGAACTGAATCGCCGTGATCCAGCCTCTCTCATATCGGGCCACAACTTTAGCCAAAAGTCGGGCTATCTCCTTGTACCCTAACTCTCCGCCTGCATCGTGGGACGAGGTGTGGTACCGTGGTCTCGGCTGGGCCGGCGGCGCCATAGAACTCGCCGCTCGTATAGATCGGGCTCGAGCCCTCGTGACTGGGTGTCTCGCTAGCAGCCTCCACGCCTTGCCCTTCTCGGGCCCGGTTGCCTTACGTGGAGGCATAATCGCATAGAAAGGAATACGTTAGAGGGGTCCAACCTATAACACGCCTCTAAAGCACGATCTCGGAATGAGAAGAACGGAAACCAATCCTAAATATCCTATAGCCTCCGACATTATTGGTGTGGTGCACAACACACCGATAATCAAGACTTACTAGATACGGTCAGAGACACTTTCCGAGGATTAATCGCTCGATACCACTTTTGTCACGACCCATTCCGGCGTGGATCGCGCTTTACCGGCACCCAAGTAGTCATACATCGAGTAATCACGAAACATAAAGCAAGACATGAAATAGTTTATAAAACAAGACACGATTTTGTGAGAAAACATCGCTTTCTAAGATATATATATATTCATGTTTTAGCAATACATCCGACATCGCATAACATGACTACTGCACTTAAGGAAATATATAACTATGGCGGGACAGGCCCCGCCATACCTCGATCAGATAAAACTATCTACAACAGGAGATCATACCAAAAGTAGAGCCTCCAAGAGACGGAGCTCCCGACACCAACGTAGAGATCCTAAGGATGTGGATCTAGCACCCCTTACCTGCGGCATGAACGCAGCCCCCCGAAGGAGGTCAGTACAACAGGTACTAAGTATGCGAAACTGTAAAGTACTTAAATGAAAACATATCATTTTTAAAACCAGTTTACAAATATGTGTGAAACAACCAAGGAAACCGCACGTGCCACATCACAAACAAGAGCAACAATAGGTAATCGTAATAGGTCTTGTCTAGGCCGCGAATGATCAAACAGGCCACTCGCCCATATCATCATTCTCGCAAGCCTAATCTCGACTCTGAGTCCGCATAGGCCACTCACACGGGCCCGCATGAGGTATAACCCCACATCGAGGGTAGCTACTCCGGCATCGCCCCGACTCGCTGTCCCCATGCCCACATCCACCGCATGAGGCCTAACCCCGCATACTAACTCGAACTCTCGTAGCCCGCATAGGCCCCCGGACCCGCATGAGGTATTCTCGAATCATGGTCCCAGACCGCCTGAGTCTACCCCGCATCGGAGGCCAGCTTAACCCCCGGAATCATCTCAAGAGGTGAGTGATAGTATACTAACATAACAACTTATCTTTTAAGTAACATAAGGACAACAAGGATACTCACCTATACAAACGTTACAAGATACTAACACACATCCCATCATATCAGGTCTACCTATCCAACCACCTTATTATTCATTTCACAATATAAGTCTGTTATAAACACATAGGCAAACTTATTTCTTTTATCAATCTTAAGTGGTTATACTTACTTCCCATAAAGCTAGTATAACTCTTAAGCTTCGCTTTTAAAACCAATTAGTTCTCTTCATAATATGATTCAGAGTCTTTGAAATGTTTTCGCTTCTTTATTATTCAGCTTAAGCGTGAGGCATCACGTAAGTATTATTCGTGCTTAAGCCGTGAGGCATTGCCGTAAGTATTATTCAGGCTAAGTCAAAAGACATTGCCATAGTTTTTATCCAGTTAACACACGTACGTCTACCGTACTATATATATTGTAAAATATCATGCTTTAGGAAGAATCACATACCTTCTCAAATAAAACCACCTGCCAAGTTGAATATGTCGCGCGCAGAGTCAGCCTATAATAGTCACAGATATCTATCAAAGACTACTCTGAGGGTCATTCTAAACAGAGGGTTCACAATTCTATGGAAAGTTGGGCAGCACAACCCTACCCGGTGAGCTATATGAGTCTACTGTGATAACAGTCCTATGCGAGTACAGTTCAATTATTCTTCTTTTAAACCCTTCTACTGTGATAGCGCTCAATTCTATTCTGTGATATTCTTCTAAGTATTTATACTATTCTTATTCTACAACAGTAAGTATTCTCTAATTCAAAAGAGGGTTAGGATTAGTTACCTCGGTAAGCCCAATAATATCCTAGAAAAAGTCGCGCCTGAGCAAGGTTTTGCTCCTAAGTTGTATGCTCCAAGGAAACCTTAGAAGTTCTTCACAACTTCTACTAAGTACTAAGGTATTTGGGCTAGGGTATTTTGGGCATTATAACAATACAAGAAGGCAACTTTTCTACCAAGGGAGGGGGGGTAGGTTTCGGCTAGGCTAGGGGTGGGGTAGCCTCGGCCAAGCTTCTCAAGGGAGGGGGTGTGTTGGACGAATTGCTTACAAAGGGAGAGGAAGGATTTTTAGACTTGAAAGCTTTTGTGGATGAAGAACTCTTCATCTCAAGAGGTATTTATAGGTAAAGACATGGCCAACCAATGGCCAAGATTTAGCCAAGTGCTAGGCAAGTGTAAGGTCAAGATTAGGGCAAGTGTACCTAGCCAACTTGCACACAAAATATCTAACCAACTTTATGACAAGGATGGTCATCCAATCGCCCTATTGCCGTGAGAAGTCCACCAATGAGAGGGTGGCAAGTGTCGCCTCTCGTTGGTCCAAAGTGTTACGCCTCTCGGAAAAATCCGCAAAAATTAGAAATGACATAGCGGAATTTATCCTACGAAAGTGGGAAACGTTTCGTTGAAAACTCGTCGCTTGAGAGTTGTGCCTAAAAAATCGTCCAAGGCCTAACTTTAAGACCAAACTTTTTGTACGTATTCCTTTACGTACATACTCTGGAAATACGGGGTATAACATAAAGCCCATGTCCATTTCGTCCAAGACCAACTAAGGGGGGTGACACGTGTCACCCTCTCATTCGTCGCAATATTTCATTTTCCGACATTTCCATAATTCCGATAAATTTTTACTAGTCTCAATTCTTAATATTTGAGTTCTTACGTACGTTATTATAAACATGTCCTGGAATTTCGGGGTGTAACAACTTCATCCTCGATTTATTCCAATAGGATTCGGCTGATGAGATTTGGGTAGCTACTGAAATGGTTAGCCTGATCCCAAGTGAGTTTTAGGCTGCCCACTCCATACAGGATATCCTGGAAGGTGATGTGTGTGTGGAAGATTCTAAATGGGAGACTATAGCCGACACAGTTAGGGATACTTTGAGCACTGTATTCGATACACCTACATAAGAGATGGTTAAACACCTCAAACCCTTCTATTCCAGAGCCTACATTAACGACAGAGCCATCAGTCGAGTGTTCGTCGACAATGGGGATGTGTTGAATGTAATGCCACTGCTGACTCTAAAAAATCTCAACAAAACCAGGGAATATCTCATCCCAACTAACATGAAAATGGCTAGCTTTATGGGAAAGGCCTCTAAAGCCTTGGGAATCTTAGTAGCAGAAATCACCGTAGGCCCTAAGATGGTCAGATTTGCTTTCTTTGTAATAGATGGAAAGCCGATGCCTCCCTTCCACTATACACCAAAAGCTCATTTTCTGGGAAAGGGACAAGATAGAGGTTGTGTCGGCTGATGATAACCTATTTCAAATAGGGGTTAAGAGCTTGGAGGTTGTACTGTACTCACCCTATGTGGCTCACATAGTTGTTTAAGAGTAATACGAAGAATGATCTTGGGAATCCTGCAATCTTACGTACAAGGTTTTGAGATAAATGTTATACCCCGTATTTCCAGAGTATGTACGCGAGGACGTACGTAGGAAATTTCGAACTTCAAGTAAGGCTTGGCCGATTTTCACTTTGTGCACAACACCCGGTTAGAGTCGTTTTTCGACGAAACGTTTCCACAGCTTTCGTAGGGGAATTTCCGGCTATGTCATTTCTAATTTTTGCGGATTTTTCCGAGAGACGAAACGTGTTGGACCAACAAGAGGGCGCCACTTGGCACCCTCTCATTGGTGGACTTCAAATCGTCCATTTGGACGAAATGGACAAGGTAAGGCACGTTTTTTGTGCCTTGACAAAGTCAAGGGTAGGTAGGATATTTGTGTTTGGTAAATCCTAGCCCTACACTTGCCTAACACATGGATTGATCTTGGCCATTGGTTGGCCAAGGCTTGTGCTATAAATACCCATCCCTTTGAAGACTTATTCATCCATTCCTAAATGTTTCTAAGTGTTAAATCTTCTCCCTCCCCTTTATGTTGAGTTCGGCCAAGAGGCCTCCCCCTCTCCTAGAGGCCTTGGCCGAGGGGTACACCCCCCCTCCTAGTGGTGCTAGTGGTACCCTCACCTAGTTGCTTTCGTATAATACCCCCCTTTTTGGTGTAGAAATACTCTCAAAAGTATTGTTATAATGCCCAAATTACCTTAGCCGTATACCTTGTTGTATTCTAAGGTTATACCTATACGAAAAGCCCAGAAATACTATTATACTTTCCAGTACCACAAAACCAAACCCTAGGAAAATCTCCATAGTCCGTTGGAGTATTGTGTAGAAGTTGGTTAGAACTTCTAAGGGTTGTTTGGAGCGGGTTGGAGCGCCCGGAGTAGGAGCTAAGCGTTGCTAAGGATCGACATTTATACTCGGATAATTATGGGCTTATCGAGGTAATTATCTTGTCCCCCCTATTGTAATTGGAAATTACATATTGTTAGAATATATAGTTGAAGTATACTATATATAGAACTGAACTTAGTATTGTGTGGCAATGTCCTTGGACTTAAGCCTGAATTTAAAGAAGAGAACTGAACTGTAATTACATAGACTGTATTACAGTAGACTTGTGTAGTTTGACGGGTAGGGAAGGGCTGCCCAATTTCCCGTAGGATCTTGCATCTAGATTTATTCTACCGAGTAGTCTAGACTTTGATAGACTTGTGTAACCTGTATAGGTTGAATGTTCTGCGAGTAGCATGTGCTACTTGAGAAGGTGGACCAGGCTAGCCGGGTTATAGCCGTGGAGCGATTTGCTAATAGTCGATAAATCGTCGCGAGGTATGTGAACCTCTTCCTATCTCTTCTAGCATGATATGTGTGAACTATGTAGTACGGTAGACGTACATGTGCTAAATGTATTTGATTGGTTTAAAACATAAAGTGTTATAACGGCTTTATGGGAAGTCGGTTATAATAGCTTTATGTGGATAAGCAAATACTTTGTGGTTTTTAAAAGGTAACTGATTTGGTTATAACTGGCTTGTTATGTGTTAATGAAGAAGTTGAAGTATTTCAAAAGATTTGTGAATCGTTTTGAAAGAAAGAGTAACACTTGGTTTTAAAGGTTTTAAAAAGAGTTATACTAGCTTTATGGGGAGTTAGGTATAATGTCTTAAGAGAGGTAAAGAAAATGGTTTACTGGTGTTAGAAGTTAAGAGACTTGATCTTATAAGATAAGAGACTTAACTTATTTGTTTTAATGTGAATGTTTGTATGAAACCTCATTCGTGAGTAATGAGTACTTGGTTTTATTTAAAGGGAATGATGTTTTACTGATTTCGGAAATCAGAATGTGTATCGACAAACCAACTGCGCGTTAATAAAGGAAAATGTATTAAGTAATGAAGTATTATTAAAACCAGTAGAAACCTCCATCTGCATAGAAGCTAAGATGAGACAAAATGATATTACATTTTCTAGATCATGGCTGCTGTAATAAGATTGTTATAAACAAGAATAACCTACTCACATATATGGCATAGGTTACTCAAATGTTTTAAAAGAGATTAAGACTATGAGTTATGAAACCTTTCTAAAATAAGTGACTTAGGCATTTGAAATTAGGCAAACTTGAACGTTTGGAAAATAATGTTGTTACTTGATTTTACCAAAGGGGGAGTATTTTGTTTACTTAATAAGATAGTCACTATTTTAATACTACGGGTATTGTGTGACTTATGTGAAAGAAACGGATCTTTTAAAGGGTTTAACGTAAGTAGTACTTTAGGGTTAAAACCCGGACTTTGGCATAAAATGAAAGTACCTTGAGTTGTGTATAACTTGCCTATGTTTGTTGTTGTGTAACTTGCTTATGCATGTTGTTGTGAAACTTGCCTATGCTTATTGTGATAGCCTTTGTTGTGCAAGGAATGTATTTCACTCGACTACCGGTTCATCCGGGAATGTATTTCACTCGACTACCGGTTCATCCGGGAATGTATTTCACTCGACTACCGGTTCATCCGGGAATGTATTTCACTCGACTACCGGTTCATCCGGGAATGTATTTCACTCGACTACCGGTTCATCCGGGAATGTATTTCACTCGACTACCGGTTCATCCGGGAATGTATTTCACTTGACTACCGGGTCATCCGGGAATGTACCTCACTTGATTACCGGTTCATCCGGGAATGTATCTCACTTGATTACCGGTTCATCCGGGAATGTATTTCACTTGACTACCGGTTCATTCCGGGAATGTATTTCACTCGACTACCGGCTCATCCGGGAATGTATTCCACTCGACTTGACATGACTGCTTTTATGTTGTGAACTGTAGTTTGGTTATCATACATGTCTCCTGCTTTATATAGACTATTATGATTTCGATTCTGATTTTTCTGATTCACATACTTGGTACCTGTTGTACTGACCTCCTTCGGGGGGCTGCGTTCATGCCGCAGGTAGAAGTACATTGGCTGTCGATCCCCGCTTTTAGGATTGTTATACCCCGTGTTTCCAGAGTATGTACGTGAGGGCGTACGTGTACAATTTGAGCCTTAAGTAGGCATAGTTTCGAAATTTGTACACAAGTGCCGAAAGGAGTCGTTTTTCGACGAAACGTTTCCACAGCTTACGTTGGGAAAATTCCGGCTATGTCATTTAGTATTTTTGCGGATTTTTCCGAGCGACGGAACATTTTTGGACCAACGGGAGGGTGACACTTGTCACCCTCATTGGACGGCAAAGAGAAGGCTTGGCCTTGGCCGATTGGCTCCCTCTTTTGTGCCTTGCTTTGTGGCTTGTTTTGTGGAGTGTTTTGTGGAGTGTTTTGTGGGTGCACTTGGCTTGATCTTGGCCTTACACTTGCCTTGCACATGGCTTGATCTTGGCCATTGGTTGGCCTTTGGTTTTGCTATAAATACCCCCTCTCTTTGAAGACTTCTTCATCCACTCTTCACTTGCCTAAGTCTTGAGAACCCCTCCCCTCCCTCTTGTTGACTCTCGTCCAAGAGCCCCTCTCCCCCTTGTGAAGGCCTTTTGGCCGAAACCTTCCCCCTTTGTGAGCCTACAGCCGAGAACACCCCCCCTCCCTTAGGGTGTTGTTCTCGTGTGGTACCCCCTGTTGTGGTATTGAAATACTCCTCCAAGTATTGTTATAATGCCCAAAAGACCTGAGCCTTATACCTTGTAGGATTCCAAAGTTACCTCTATACGTAGAGTCCTAAATACTACCTTTTGTCCTTTAGTCTCAAACCGAAACCCTAAGGAACCCTTCACCGTTGGTTGAAGTATTGGAGTAGAAGTTGCATATAACTTATAAGGGTTGTTTGGAGCGGTTTGGAGCACTCGAGTAGAGCTAAACCTTGCTCAGGCGCGACATTATACTCGGATAATTTTGGGCTTATCGAGGTAAACACTACTGTCCTTCTATTGTAATTGGAAATTACATGTTGTAAGAATATATAGTTGAAGTATACTATATATAGAACTATACTTAGTACTGTGGCAATGTCTTTTGACTTAAGCCTGAAGACTTAAGAATCGAATCAGACATGAGACTTGTGTAGTATTACTGTGTAGTAGAATTGTACACGTCCGGTTAGGCGTGTAAACCCCCCCCCCCCCCCGGGTTGGCTTGGTAGCCGGCCTCGATAGAGAAGGAGATTTACGCTGTGGCGGGGGGGGGGGGAGATGCTGCCGAATTTTCTGTAGAATATTCTACGTTGTGGTCTAGATGATAATAGGCGCCTTGTGGCCTTATAGGTTGAAGTACCTACGTGTGGCGCGATTTACTTGGCTTAAGGAGTAGCCGACTGTTTGGAGCGTTTTGCTATTAGTCGATACTCGTCGCGAGGTATGTGAACCTCTTCCTATCTCTTCTAGCATGATATGTGTGTAACTATGTAGTACGGTAGACGTACAGGTGTTTAATGTATTTGATTGGTTTGAAACATAAAGTGTTATAACGGCTTTATGGGAAGTTGGTTATAACAGCTTTATGTAGGTAAGAAAATGGGTTGTGGTTTTTAAAAGATAATTGATGTGATTTATAACTGGCTTGGGGCGTTATAATAAAACTTGAAGTATTTCAAAAGATTTATGAATCGTTTTGAAAGAAGTGTAGTATTGTGCTTTGAAAACTTAAGAGTTATACTAGCTTTATGGGAAGTTAGGTATAACGGCTTAAGAATGGTTTACTGATGTTAGAAGTTAAGAGACTTGATCTTATAAGATAAGAGACTTAACTTATTTGTTTTAATGTGAATGTTGTGTGAAACCTCATTCGTGAGTAATGAGTACTTGATTTTATTTAAAGGGATAATGTTTCCGATTTGAAATCGAATGTGTATCGGCAGCACCAACGCGGCGTTAATAAAGGAAAATGTATTGAATAATGATGAATTGTATTAAAACCAGAGAAACCTCCATCCGCATAGAAACTAAGATGAGACAAAATGATATTACATTTTCTAGATCATGGTCTTTGTAATAAGAATGTTGTAAACAAGAATAACCTACTCTCACGTACGACATAATTTACTCAATTATTCTAAAAAGGAATCAAGTGATTAAGTTTATGAACTATGAAACCTTTCGAAAATGAGAAGCTTGAGTAATTGAAACTAGGCAACCGGAACTTAGGAAAAGAATGTTGTTACTTGATTTTGAAAAGGAATGTGGGTTGGTCATTCTAATACTACGTATCGGGTGACTTTTATAAAAGTAATGGATCTCTTTTAAAAGAACTTAACGTATGTAGTACTTTGGAGTTAAAAACCTGGACTTTGGCATAAAATGAAAGTACTTTGAGTTGTGTGAAACTTGCCTATGCTTGTTGTTGTGAAACTGGCCTATGCTTGTTGTTGTGAAACTTGCCTATGCTTGTGATGATAGCCTTTGTTGTGCAAGTGTGGTATTCAGATCACGCGTCTCTCGATGAGGCGGTCGACTTGTTGAGAACTTACTTGGACATCTTTGGCGGTGATGGAGAATTCCACGGTATGCTCCGTTGATAGTGTTATTCCATGGACTAGCTCTCCATGAGGTTTCTTCTGTTCGGCTGGGTATCCGTGGTGGCTCTCGTACTTGCCCCGCCTCGTGGTCGATTCGGCCTTGGTATCGGTAGTCACCGTGACTTGCCCTGCTCGATTATAGTGACGAAGTTTCGTGATCTGACCTTGGTCCTCGGTGGTCACCCGTACTTGCCGGTCACCGCGTGACCGGCCTTGGTATCCGTGAGTCGGCTCGCACTTGCCCCGTGTCGCCGTGTTTTGGTTGCATTGTATTATTGGTACGATCGGATCGGTAGTTATACTTGTCCTCACGGTTTTTATAACACAGTGGGACATGGTGTTCATGTATAATCCTTGGTATGGTTATATCATAAAGCGCCATGAGGAAGAAATTCCACGCACGAGTGATACTTTGGAGGCCGTGAGGCCCTGTCTTGATGTAATCGGTTATATGTTATATCTCGTAGTTTGGTCATCATACATGTCTCCCGCTTTATATAGACTATTATGATTTCATTTCTGATTTTCTGATTTCACATACTTGGTACTGTTATCGACCTCCTTC
The DNA here is from genome assembly GCA_029844215.1 of Przewalskia tangutica. Classification (NCBI taxonomy): domain Eukaryota; kingdom Viridiplantae; phylum Streptophyta; class Magnoliopsida; order Solanales; family Solanaceae; genus Przewalskia; species Przewalskia tangutica. The sequence continues at coordinate 69,904,542 of CM056718.1, read as the reverse complement.
GGGGCCGTTCATGCCGCAGTAGAGGTACATCTACCGCCGATCCGCGTTTAGGATCTCATTTCAGCGTTTTGGGAAGCTCGTTCCGTCGGAGGCTTATCTTTGGTATGTTACCACAGTCCGTAAGTTCTGCATGTTCAGGGGTATGGCGGGGCCCTGTCCCGTCATAGTTGTTGTATAAATCTTAGAGGTCTGTAGTACTGTTGTGGGCAGGGTTGTAAAAGGATTAAACTGTTCAGGTTTTATGTATATACTGAAGGCAACTGTTTTGGTTGGCCTGTTTATTTATTATATCTCTTATTTCTTGTGTAAAGTTTTTATTTCCGCTGGTTTTCTCTGATGTTGTATCACTAGGGTGCCCGGGGTAAGGCACCAGTGACGGGCCCGGGTTCGGGGCGTCACAAGTGGTATCAGAGCAGTTAATCCTCGGAAAGTGTCTACAGACCGTGTCTAGTAGAGTCTTGATTATCGGTGTGTTGTGCACCACATCTATAATCAGGAGGCTATAGGACATTTAGGATTGGTTTCCATTCTTCTCATTCTGAGATCGTGCCTTAGAGCTGTGTGATAAGTTGGACCCTCCGACGTGTTTCGTTTTACGATTATGCCTGCGAAGGCAACCCGCCCGTGGCGGCAAGGCAAAGCAGAGGATCTGCGAGTAGAGCAAATGCAGAGACCACAAGACACGAGCCTCGATCCGCGATGAGCAGAGGAGATGAGTTACAAGGAGTGGGCCCAGTTAATGGCCGTTGTGGCGGAACTTGAGGATAAGTGGATACGCAGCCGAAAGAGCACCATGGTTCACCCTAGATCGATAGTTCGAGGCTTGGGATTTTACGAGTTGTAGGCCGCCAGAGGTTTATGGGTCGAGGCCTGAGGATGATCCGCAGGAGTTCATCCGACAGTTACAGCGGATCATGAGAGTGATCAAGGCATCGGAGATCGAGTCGGTGGCCCTAGGTTCACATCAACTGCGTGATACCGCAGTCGACTGGTTTGATTCTTGGGAGCTGTCCAGGGGAGAGCATGCACTTCCAGCGGTATGGAACGAGTTCTCAGAGGCCTTTCTTGCACATTTCTTGCCTCCCCAGATGAGGAGGGCTCGGGCCGACAGATTTTTGGTGTTACGGCAGAACGGGCGTACGGTTCGGGAGTACAATGTGGAGTTCGACTCATTGGCTTGACGTCCCGCGTTAGTAGCTAGTATGGAGGATCGAGTGCACCGATATGTTCTGTGGCTCGATGATTGCCTTGCAGAGAGTTGTTCGGGTGTAGCTCTTCAGCCGGGCATGGACATTGCCCGCATGCAGGCGTATACACTTGGATGTGAGGAGCGGATAAATCGACGGAATGACCAAAGTCAGCAGAAGAGGGCCAGAACAGCAGGGTCCTTTGGTGACTTTCGAGGCGGACCGCCTCAGCAGCAGACTAGTTATGTACCTCCGTCAGTACAGAGTGGTCCTCCACAGCTTTCGGGACCTTCAGATATTCAGGAGCGGTCGGGCTCCTGTGTTTCAGATTTTCGGGAGAGCGAGTGCTCGCGGATGAGGTTGCCCTTGTCTCGGGCGGCCGTGGAAAGCTTCATAAGGGAGAGTGTCGTACTAACTCGAGATTGTTATTTTGCGCCAACAGGCTATCCGGCAAGAGAGCCCCACTGGGTAGCACCGGTAGGATAGCATGGACTACTAGAAGCGATTCTTGGGTTCTTCACCTTCCGTAGCCAGCGGGATGTTTGTACACCTAAGGCCCCAGAGGTCGCGATGGGAGTTCGATTTAGCGGTCCTTGAACCGCCTAGTTTGAGTATATCCTTAACCTCCAGAGTTTTGTTTGTATTGATGTTGTTGATGTGTTTAATGTTATGTTTGGATAGCTTTGTGCTAAAATGTGATTTAGAAACAGTTAGTGAAAAGGGTAAGTCCTGGGTAGTGTGAGATGGAAGTGGTAGCTTATGATGTGAAATAGTAAGATTGTTAGGATCGGGAACAAGAGTTGGCGCGGTCGGGTTGGGGACCATTTGCGGGTCAACCAGAACCCGGTTTGGGGTGGGTCGGTTGGGTGGTCCCGCCAGTGGTAGGGTCACGAGGGTGCTAGGCCCAAGTTTAGTTGACCATCGTATGAGTTCGTGGGTGTGTTCGACCAGAATCAGTTCGGAAGGCCGGAATGGCCTTAGGGAAATCGAGGTTAGTGAGATGACCAAGTTTGAGGTAGTGACTCCAGGGTTGTAAGTATGGCGTTGGCGAAGTGTGGTACGGATACTGGGGCGAGTTCGGTGTTCGTGGCGAGTACTACGAGAAAGGGGAGAAGTGAACGTGTGTTTTGTGGCCAGGTGTGGCATGATTGTTTTCGTACGTATAGCAGTGAAGACTATACTGACGCCTGTTTGTTTTGAGACCTAGAAGGAACATTCGGGACGAATGTTTCTAAGGAAGAATGTTATACCGTGTTTCCAGTATGTACGTGAGGCGACGTGTACAATTTGAGCCTTAAGTAGGCATAGTTTGAAATTTGTACACAAGTGCCGAAAGGAGTCGTTTCGGACGAAACGTTTTCCACGGCTTACGTTGGGAAAATTCCGGCTATGTCATTTAGTATTTTTGCGGATTTTTCCGAGCGGCGGAACATTTTGGATTAACGGGAGGGTGACACTTGTCACCTCATTGGGCAAAGAGAAGGCTTGGCCTTGGCCGATTGGCTCCCTCTTTTGTGCCTTGCTTTGTGGCTTGTTTTGTGGAGTGTTTTGTGGAGTGTTTTGTGGGTGCACTTGGCTTGATCTTGGCCTTACACTTGCCTTGCACATGGCTTGATCTTGGCCATTGGTTGGCCTTTGGTTTTGCTATAAATACCCTCTCTTTGAAGACTTCTTCATCCACTCTTCACTTGCCTAAGTCTTGAGAACCCCTCCTCCCTCTTGTTGACTCTCGCCCAAGAGCCCTCTCCCCTTGTGAAGGCCTTTTGGCGAAACCTTCCCTTTGTGAGCCTAAAGCCGAGAACACCCTCCTTAGGGTGTTGTTCTCGTGGTACCCCCTGTGGTATTAAAATACTCCTCCAAGTATTGTTATAATGCCCAAAATACCTTAGCCTTATACCTTGTAGTATTCCAAAGTTACCTCTATAATGAGAGTCCTAAATACTACCTTTTGTCCTTTAGTCTCAAACCGAAACCACTAAGGAACCCTTCATCGTTGGTTGAAGTTTTGGAGTAGAAGTTGGATAGAACTTAAGGGTTGTTTGGAGCGGTTTGGAGCACTCGGAGTAGAGCTAAACCTTGCTCAGCGCGACATTATACTCGGATAATTTTGGGCTTATCGAGGTAAACATCATCGTTCTTCTATTGTAATTGGAAATTACATGTTGTAAGAATATATAGTTGAAGTATACTATATATAGAACTATACTTAATCGTGGCAATGTCTTTTGACTTAAGCCAGAAGAATTAAGAATCGAATCAGATAAAGAGACTTGTGTAGTATTCGTGTAGTAGAATTGTACACGTCCGGTTAGGCGTGTGAAACCCTCTCGGTTGGCTTGCAGCCACTCGATAGAGAAGGAGATTTACGCTGTGGGGGGAGATGCCGAATTTTCTCAGAGAATATTCTACGTTGTGGTCTAGATGATAATAGGCGCCTTGTGGCCTTATAGGTTGAAGTACCCACGTGGCGCGATTTACTTGGCTTAAGGAGTAGCCATTGTTTGGAGCGTTTTGCTATTAGTCGATACTCGTCGCGAGGTATGTGAACCTCTTCCTATCTCTTCTAGCATGATATGTGTGTAACTATGTAGTACGGTAGACGTACAGGTGTTTAATGTATTTGATTGGTTTGAAACATAAAGTGTTATAACGGCTTTATGGGAAGTTGGTTATAACAGCTTTATGTAGGTAAGAAAATGGGTTGTGGTTTTTAAAAGATAATTGATGTGATTTATAAGCGGCAGGGGCGTTATAATAAAACTTGAAGTATTTCAAAAGATTTATGAATCGTTTTGAAAGAAGTGTAGTATTGTGCTTTGAAAACTTAAGAGTTATACTAGCTTTATGGCAAGTTAGGTATAACGGCTTAAGAATGGTTTACTGATGTTAGAAGTTAAGAGACTTGATCTTATAAGATAAGAGACTTAACTTATTTGTTTTAATGTGAATGTTTGTGTGAAACCTCATTCGTGAGTAATGAGTACTTGATTTTATTTAAAGGGATAATATTTCATGATTTGAAATCAGAATGTGTATCGATGCACCAACGCACGTTAATAAAGGAAAATGTATTGAATAATGATGAATTGTATTAAAACCAAGAGAAACCTCCATCCGCATAGAAACTAAGATGAGACAAAATGATATTACATTTTCTAGATCATGGTCATTGTAATAAGAATGTTGTAAACAAGAATAACCTACTCTCACGCATTTACATAATTTACTCAATTATTCTAAAAGGAATCAGTGATTAAGTTTATGAACTATGAAACCTTTTGAAAATGAGAAGCTTGAGTAATTGAAACTAGGCAAACCGAACTTAGGAAAAGAATGTTGTTACTTGATTTTGAAAAGGAATGTGGGTTGGTCATTCTAATACTACGTATCGGGTGACTTTTATAAAAGTAATGGATCTCTTTTAAAAGAACTTAACGTATGTAGTACTTTGGAGTTAAAACCCGACTTTGGCATAAAATGAAAGTACTTTGAGTTGTGTGAAACTTGCCTATGCTTGTTGTTGTGAAACTTGCCTATGCTTGTTGTTGTGAAACTTGCCTATGCTTGTGATGATAGCCTTGTTGTGCAAGTGTGGTATTTGTATTACCGCTCTCGACAGAGGCGGTCGACTTGTTGAGAACTTACTTGGACGTGCGGGCGGATGGAGAATTCCACGGGTATGCTCCTCGCTGATAGTGTTATTCCATGGACTAGCTCTCGCGAGGTTTCTTCTGCTCGCCTGGTATCGGTGGTCGGCTACCGACTTGCCCCGCGTGGATCGATTCGCCTTGGTATCCGTAGTCACCTCGACTTGCCCCGTCGATTATAGTGACGGTTTCGTGATACGACCTTGGTCCCCGTGGTCACCAGACTTGCCCGGCCACCGCGTGACCGCCTTGGTATCCGTGAGTCGGCTCGACTTGCCCCGTATCGGCCGTGTTTTGCTGCATTGTATTATTGGTACGATCGGATCTGGTAGTTATACTTGTCCTGTACGGTTTTTATAACACAGGTGGGACATGGTGTTCATGTATAATCCTTGGTATGGTTATATCATAAACTGCCGGCAGTGAGGAAGAAATTCCACGGGCACGAGTGATACTTTGGAGGGCGTGAGTCCCTGTCTTGATGTAACTGGTTATATGTTATATACTGTAGTTTGGTCATCATACATGTCTCCTGCTTTATATAGACTATTATGATTTCATTTACGATTTTCTGCTTTCACATACTTGGTACTGTTATCGACCTCCTTCGGGCTGCGTCATGCCGCGGTAGAGGTACATCTACCGCCGATCCCCGCGTTTAGGATCTCATTTCGTTTTGGGAAGCTCCGCCGTCGGAGGCTTATCTTTGGTATGTTACCCCGAGTCCGTAAGTTCTTGCACGCTCAGGTATGGCGGCCCCGCCCCGTCATAGTTGTTGTATAAATCTTAGAAGTCAGAAGTAATCGCTGTAAGTGTGGTTGTAAAAGGATTAAACTATTCAGGTTTTATGTATATACTGAAGGCAACTGTTTTGGTTGGCCTGTGTATTTATTATATCTCTTATTTCTTGTGTAAAGTTTTTATTTCCGCTGGTTTTCTCGGATGTTGTATCACTAGGGTGCCCGGTAAGGCACGATGTGCCCGAGTTCGGGCGTCAAGGATCACCTTCAGCCAGATTGGGAAGCTTCGTTCCTTCGGAGGCTTATCTTTTGGTATGTGTTCCCTGAGTTGTAGGTTCTTGTACATTCAGGGGTATGGCGGGGCCCTGTCCCGTCATAGTTGTTGTCATTCGTAGAGGTCTGTAGTACTGTTGTGGGCAGGGTTTGTAAAAAGGATTAAACTGTTCATGTTGAAAAAGTTGTTATTTATATATATGCCGAAAGGCAAGTTTTCCTCAGATTTCTGTTTGTACTTCATTTGTTTCATGTACGTGTTTTATGTTCCGCTGATTACTCTGATGTTGTATCACTAGGGTGCCCGGGGTAAGGCACCAGTCACGGGCCCCGGAACGGGTCGTGACAAAAGTGGTATCAGAGCAGTTAATCCTCGGAAAGTGTCTACAGACCGTATCCAGTAGAGTCTTGATTATTGGTGTGGTGCACAACACACCGATAATCAGGAGGCTATAGGATATTTAGGATTGGTTTCTATTCTTCTCACTCGAGATCGTGCCTTAGTCGTGTGTTGTAAGTTAGACTCCGGCGTATTTCTTTCCTACCGTTATGCCCGCGTAGGCAAACCCGCCCAGAGGGCAAGGCGGCCGAGGAGTGCGAGTAGAGTTCGGAGGGTTGAGGGCACAGCCCATCTTTACCTAGGGTAGTGCTTCATTCGGGATTTCTGCGACGTCACTAGCCCGAGTTTAGCACGGCGGCAGCCTCCTCTGCGGCCATGATATTTGAACCTTCGCCCACGGCAGGAACAGAGATTATGGATTGCAAAGAGGCGACCCTGTTACTAGCTATAGATTTGGCTACCAGAGAGTATACCGATGTATCGCAAGTCTTGATGACTACCTAAGAGAAGGTTGTGCAAGAGTAATTCTTCGATTAGGCGAGCATGGCTCGTATGCGGGCTTATGCGCAGCAGCCGAGAAACGTAGATCGACGGGTTAACGGCGACGGAAGAGGCCAGAGCAGCAAGGTCCTTTGGTAACTTTCGAGGCGAGTCACCTCACCAGCAGATTAGATTATGCACATCCACCAGTGCAGAGTGGTCCTCCACAGGGTTCAGTACGTTCGGGGTATGCAGGAGTTGGTCAGAACTCCAGGGTTTTCGATTCACTATGGGACAGACGTCATCCCGGGGAATGTCGTCTTTTAGTTGGTACTTGTTGTACCTGTGGCCGTCAGGGCCAGGTGTCGAATGGGTGACCTAGTAGGGGGACTTTGCCTTCAGTACCGGTGGGTAGTTCGTCACCTTTCTTAGCTATGCGCCCTACGGGGCAGGTTTGATTAGAACGACTAAGGGGAGTGAAGCAGTAGACATAGATCTATCCTTAACCCTCTAGAGTTTTGTATATGTGATAAGGTGAGTATACCTTAGGTGCTATGTTCTGATAGCAGTGTGTTAGTTGTGATTTGAAATCATGGTTGTTTAACCGAGTAAGATTTTGGGGGATAGAGAAAGTGTGAGCCTTAGAGCTTTATACGTAGAGACCTTAGAGGTAAGGCCATCTCGAAAAAGGTGTAGTGTTATGTTTGACCCTTATCGGAAGTGCATAGTGCACGTGAGTTATGTTGGGATAGGTCCCCGAGTAGCGTAATATGAGAGAGGGTAGTTGAGCTAAGAAGACCGCTAGGTTTTCGTAACGTGATTAGTGAGTTTTCTCCGAAGCTAGTGTTTCGCGTTGCGGTCGGGTTGAGGCGTTGCGGGTCAACCCGCGCCTATATGATGGTGCGGTCTGCGGTGGTCCCACCTTGTGATAAGTCATGAGGTGTTAGGCCCAAATTTAGTTAACCGCGACGAGTTCGTGGATGCGTTCGACGATGGTCGGGCCGATGAGGGCCTATCGTGTTCTTGATCGGTCGTTCCTGCGGCGTGTTGATGTTATCTGAAAGGTTGTAAGGCTGCACGGGGTGCCTACCTTCACCTTATGACAGCCAGTGGAGCCAGGGTACGACTGTTTTTGTTTCTGGAAGTTTTACCAAACATGTGTTAAGAACTTAGGTGATTCTCAGAATCGCATTCGCCCTCGGGCCAGTGTTTGGATTTCAGGGGTAGTTGTAGGATTGTTGTCTCCTGTGGAGGAGTGTTTAAGCTACCAGATTCGGTGTTGGATGGCGCCTTTTGAAACCTTGTAGGGCGAAGTGTAAGTTGCGCCGATTGGTTCGATGTTGGCAAGGTTAGTTGGTTCAGCTTGTTCCAGGTGTGGATAGTGAAGCTTGTCTAGAAGAAGTTACGCACTGGAGGAATCGCGGATAATCACATGACGGCTAGAGTTGGTGGGCCGGTCGGTCTTCTTGAAAGTACCACCCTATGGTGTGACGAGCTTTGGAAAACAGAGGAAACTTAGCCCGAGTTATTTTGGGCCTTTTTTTTTGAGTTCATGTGAAGAATAAGCCAGGTTGCCGATATGTTAGTATTTGCCGTCCGACTTAGGAGGCAGTATGTCCGGTCTTTCGTATTGTTGTGTTCAGGAAAGTATCGAAGATCCGTCCAGAGTGTTCCCAGTTAATGATGACCACGTTAGAGATAGTAACCCGAGTTTTGGAAATCAAGCGATGTCGAAATGTGGAAAGAGTTCGAGTGTACGACAGCCTCAGTGATCGCATGCAGTCCGGTACCATTTGTTGGGTCGCCTGAGAAGGTTAATGCCTCAGGCAAAGTGACAAAAGTGGTATCATTTCTTTTTAAGAGTAGTCGAAGGAAGTATATTTTAGACCACGGAGAGAGGTGGTTGTGGTGATGTTAGAGGTGTTTCTCGTGGACTTGATATAAGTATTTTGCGCAGATTGTTTTACGTGTCCATGTGTGGCGTTTGTTCTCGTAAGTATAGTAGTGAAGACTATCGGCGCGTTTGTTTGAGACTTAGAAGGAACATTCGACGAATGTTTCTAAGGAGGAGAATGTTATACCCGTATTTCCAGTATGTACGCGAGGGCGTGCGTAGGAAATTTCGAACTTCAAGTAAGGCTTGGCGATTTTCACTTGTGCACAACACGGTTAGAGTCGTTTTTGACGAAGCGTTTCCACAACTTTCGTAGGGAATTTAGGCTATGTCATTTCTAATTTTGCGGATTTTTAGAGGCGAAGCGTGTTGGACAACAAGAGGGCGCCACTTGGCACCCTCTCATCGGTGGACTTCAAATCGTCCATTTGGGCGAAATGGACAAGGTAAGGCACGTTTTTGTGCCTTGACAAAGTCAAGGGTAGGTAGGATATTTGTGTTTGGTAAATCCTAGCCCTACACTTGCCTAACACATGGATTGATCTTGGCCATTGGTTGGCCAAGGCTTGTCTTATAAATACCCATCCCTTTGAAGACTTATTCATCCATTCCTAAATGTTTCTAAGTGTTAAATCTTCTCCTCCCACTTTATGTTGAGTTCGCCAAGAGGCCTCCCCTCCTAGAGGCCTTGGCCGAGGGTACACCCCCTCCTAGTGGTGCTAGCCGTTGGGTACCACACCTAGTTGATTTCGTATAATACCCCTTTTGGTGTAGAAATACTCAAAAGTATTGTTATAATGCCCAAAATTACCTTAGTAGATACCTTGTTGTATTCTAAGGTTATACCTATCTGAAAAGCCCGTAAATACTATTATACTTTCCGTGGGCAAAACCAAACCCTAGGAAAATCTCCATAGTCAGTTGAGTATTGTGTAGAAGTTGGTTAGAACTTCTAAGGGTTGTTTGGAGCGGGTTGGGCGCCGAGTAGGAGCTAAGCGTTGCTAAGGATCGACATTTATACTCGGATAATTATGGGCTTATCGAGGTAATTATCTTGTCCCACCATTGTAATTGGAAATTACATATTGTTAGAATATATAGTTGAAGTATACTATATATAGAATGAACTTAGTATTGTGTGGCAATGTCCTTGGACTTAAGCTGAATTTAAAGAAGAGAACTGACTGTAATTACATGGGATTACGAGACTTGTGTAGTTTGACGGTAGGGAAGCGGTGCCCAATTTTCCGTAGGATCTTGCATCTAGATTTATTCTACCGAGTAGTCTAGACTTTGATAGACTTGTAACTGTATAGGTTGAATGTTCTGCAGTAGCATGTGCTACTTGAGAAGGTGAACCAGCTAAGCGGGTTATAGCCGTGAGCGATTTGCTAATAGTCGATAAATCGTCGCGAGGTATGTGAACCTCTTCCTATCTCTTCTAGCATGATATGTGAACTATGTAAATGCCAGACGATACATGTGCTAAATGTATTTGATTGGTTTAAAACATAAAGTGTTATAACGGCTTTATGGGAAGTCGGTTATAATAGCTTTATGTGGATAAGCAAATACTTTGTGGTTTTTAAAAGGTAATTGATTTGGTTATAATCGGCATTATGTGTTAATGAAGAAGTTGAAGTATTTCAAAAGATTTGTGAATCGTTTTGAAAGAAAGAGTAACACTTGGTTTTAAAGGTTTTAAAAGAGTTATACTAGCTTTATGGGAGTTAGGTATAATGTCTTAAGAGAGGTAAAGAAAATGGTTTTTAAATTGTTAGAAGTTAAGAGACTTGATCTTATAAGATAAGAGACTTAACTTATTTGTTTTAATGTGAATGTTTGTATGAAACCTCATTCGTGAGTAATGAGTACTTGGTTTTATTTAAAGGGAATGATGTTTTACTGATTTCGGAAATCAGAATGTGTATCGACAAACCACTGCAGCGTTAATAAAGGAAAATGTATTAAGTAATGAAGTATTATTAAAACCAGTAGAAACCTCCATCTGCATAGAAGCTAAGATGAGACAAAATGATATTACATTTTCTAGATCATGGCTGCTGTAATAAGATTGTTATAAACAAGAATAACCTACTCACATATATGGCATAGGTTACTCAAATGTTTTAAAGAGATTAAGACTATGAGTTATGAAACCTTTCTAAAATAAGTGACTTAGGCATTTGAAATTAGGCAAACTTGAACGTTTGGAAAATAATGTTGTTACTTGATTTTACCAAAGGGGGAGTATTTTGTTTACTTAATAAGATAGTCACTATTTTAATACTACGGGTATTGTGTGACTTATGTGAAAGAAACGGATCTTTTAAAGGGTTTAACGTAAGTAGTACTTTAGTGTTAACACCCTGACTTTGGCATAAAATGAAAGTACCTTGAGTTGTGTATAACTTGCCTATGTTTGTTGTTGTGTAACTTGCTTACGCATGTTGTTGTGAAACTTGCCTATGCTTATTGTGATAGCCTTTGTCAGGCAAGGAATGTATTTCACTCGATCACATTCGTTAGGTCAGAATGTATTTCACTCGACTACCGGCTCATCCGGAATGTATTTCACTCGACTACCGGTTCATCCGGGAATGTATTTCACTCGACTACCGGCTCATCCGGGAATGTATTCCACTCGATCACCGGTTCATCCGGGAATGTATTTCACTTGATCACCGGTTCATCCGAATGTATTTCACTTGACTACCGTCATCCGAATGTACTCACTTGATTACCGGCTCATCCGAATGTATCTCACTTGATTACCGGTTCATCCGAATGTATTTCACTTGATTACCGTTCATTCGAATGTATT